>CM056053.1:379233447-379808447 GCA_029574335.1 Rana kukunoris | reverse complement strand
GGAATTATATAGAGAACATGTTCTCAATTTTCAGATTAAAAAAAGTTCGGAATTTCCGTCTGGATGCAATTCCGACAGACTAAAAACCACGCATGCTCAAAATGAAGTCAATGCATTTTTGAAGCATTAAACTTAATTTTTCTCGGCTCGTCGGGGGGTTGTACGTCACCACACGCGTTTTTTGATGGTCGGAATTTGGTGTGACCGTGTGTATGCAAGACAGCTTGAGCATAATTCTGTGTACTGGGCATCAGGTTGCCATGACAGCAAGAACTGTGCAAAAGTAAGGTAACACATAGCAGTTATTCTTATTACGAGTAAACTAAAATCTGCTGGGTTGATATGATTTACTGTTCTATGCATAGTCATTCTAAATAATCTATATGCAAACATATTCAAATGACTGAATCTTATTGCAGTAACTCTTAGCAACTAATCTGAATTCAGTCTGCAGAAGGTTGAGCAGCACAAGATGGATTTAATTTAGTTGCAATTGACTATAGTACTTTAAAGTGGATATAAACCTGATTCATTATATTTGAGCTAGGCACATTATATCTGTAGTGTTTTCTTATCTCTCTTCAAAGCCTAAGTCCTGTGTCTTTCTCCTGCTCAGTTCTTCTGTTATCAACATATAACTTCTGACAAGTTCTCTGTCAATTTTGATAAGACCAGGTCTAATATCTGCTGTCTGCCGGGATCTATTGACTCCTTTTTTTTTAACAAATTCCATACAAATTACTTACCACCAGAAAATAATACTGGTACTGTACTCTCTAAAAGGGGCAGTACTGTCAGGTGGGTAGGAGTAGAACCAACGAATGTTACTCAGAGGTGGGTATGGTGAGACAAGAAGTGACTCAGAAGGGAGAAATTCCCGAAACTGTTCCTTTGAGAAAAAAAAAACTCTGACTAAAACTATTCCATTTCCTGTGGGAGACTAGATTAGTGTTTGCTCACGAATATTCGTATTGCGAATATTCGGCTCGAATATGGCATATTCGAGTATTCGCGATATATTCCGAAATTCGCGGTGAATATTCGCTATTTCGAATATTCGAATTTTTCCAATTTTTTTTTTAGGACAGATCACATCCTAGACATCCCCGTCGACGTGTAAAAGCATTGCTGGTATGATTAGAGACCTTGGGCCGAGTAGCTGCTGCAGCGATCCTTTTATATTACCGAATTTTCGCATTGCGAATGTGCGTCACTAGGCTTATCGCGCGATCATTGTTTATTGCCGAAAAATTCGCAATGCGATTACGAGAGAGTAGCGATATCGCGCGATTATCTTTTCTTCCGCCTCAGAACGATTATTTCAGTTTCATTATTAAAATAGATCACATCCTAGTGATCTCCTTCGACGTCTAAAAGCATTGCTGTTATTATTAGAGACCTTGGTCCGAGTAGCTGACGCGAATTTTTTATATTGCCGAATATTCGCAATGCGAATATTCGGCAATAGGGATATTGCGCGATTATTTACTCCGCCCTTCTGCATCAGAGCCAATCAGAGTTCTCCTTCCACACTCGTCATAGTTTAGCAACCAATAGGAACCTGCATAGGCATTCTATGGGCATTATATAAGGTCACTCCCAGCAGCATTTCCTTGCAGATCCAGAACTTGGCTAGAGAGTGTGGAGACTGTGTCTGTGTTGCTGGTATTTTGCATCTTGCATCATCATCATCAGCATTGTCCTTTATGGTTGCTATTTGCTACAGTACTTACTGATTCCAGTGGATATTTTCCAGCTCATAATCCTAAACTGCTTTTTGCAAAGCAATACACCCAAGAGTTTTTTAAAAGCTAATTTTTGTTTTGTGCTCTGTTGTTCAACTTCTGTTAGTGTAGTAAGTTGCCAGCTTAGCTATTGACTGCTTCCTATTGCTTTAATTGCAGATATTCCAGATTTCCTGATTTCTGAAAGGCCCTATAGATTTTTTAAAAGCCCCTTTATTTTTCTGCTGTGTTGTTCAAATTCTGTTAGTTCAGTAAGTTGCAGCTTAGCTATTGACTGCTTCTTATTCATTTAATTGCATATATTCCAGATTTCCTCATTCCTTAAAGGCGCAGGAGCTTTTTTAAAGCTCTTTTTTTTTCTGCTGTGGTTGTTCAACTTCTGTTAGTTTAGTAAGGTGCAGCTTAGCTATTGACTGCTTCTTATTCATTTAATTGCATATATTGCAGATTTCCTCCTCATTCCTTAAAGGCGCAGGTGCTTTTTTAAAAGCTCTTTTTTTTTTTTGCTGTGTTGTTCAACTTTTGTTAGTGTAGTAAGTTGCAGCTTAGCTATTGACTGCTTCTTATTGATTTAATTGCAGATTTTCCTGCTTCCTGAAAGGGCCAAGAGCTTTTTTAAAAGCTAGGTTTTGTGTTGTTCATTTTAGTTAGATTTCTGTATAGTAAGTGTACATACTGTTGGTGTACATTTATTGCAGCTAGCTTACTTTAGTGTGTGTTTAGTGTCTGTGTTTTCTTGGTTAAAAAAAAAAAAAAAAAAAAGTTATTAGTTAGTGTTTCTTTATTTTTTGGTAGTTGTAGTCCTTGTCAGTTAGTGTTTTAAAAAAAAAAAAAAAAAAAAAGTAGCCTTAGTTTTATAGTCATATACGTTTGTGTAAGCAGTTAGTGTTTGTTGAGTGCATTTATTTTTATTTTTTGTAGTTCTTGTCTTTGGTGTACTAGTTTTATTAAAGTTTAGTAGCTGTCTGTGTAGGTCTTTGTCTGCGTGCCTGTCTTTTAAAAAAAACACCAAAAAACATTTTACACACATTTCCCTCCCCCAATAAAGTTTACCCCCCCACACACACACATCAGCAATTATGAGCGGCATCCGTGGCCGTGGCAGCAGGGGTAGGGGAGTTACTCCCAGTGCTGGGTCGCTGCCAGCACGGGGTACCTCTCGTGCCCCCTACTATTGCTAGAGGATCAGGTGGAAGGGGAGTCCGCCTCATGCGTGATTTTTTTGCATCTGGCAGCCGCCCCATATTGCCATCTCAGGCTCAAGGAGTGGTGGACTACATGGGGCACAGCAGTGCCACTGAGTCTGTCGGTCCCGACTCACAGTAGTTCCACTATTACACCGTTGCCTGTAGTACCCCCCCCCCCAGCCCCCAAGAGTCCAGCATCTTACTGTTCGACAGCGACAGTGAGAGGGATGTCTTGGTGGAGGCCATGCATCGGGCAGAGCTCCCGCTCTGTCCTGATGGTCAGGACCTTTTTGAAGGGATGGACGATGAGTATGGGATACCTGCCGTCAGTATCCCAGAGACATCCCTTCAAAGTGGTGGTGCTGTTTTGGTGCAGGAAACATCAGCACCTAGTCAGACCCAGGCGTGGGTGAGGGAACAGCGGAGCCAGGCTATCGGCTCCATGTCAGCTGGTTCCCTCATACCACAACATCACAGCCCTTGGTCTGACATCTCTGGGGGCGAGGAGGGTGACCCATCATGGTTGCCATCTGTCTCGTCGGCTCACTGCGACAGTGACGACGGGGAAGGTAGGCACCCTGTGGAAACGGTGCGCCAGGTCACCACCAGGGAGACCAGCGTCAGGGTCTCCACTGGAGATGGCAGCAGGAGGTGTCAGCAGCAGCAGCAGCAGCAGCAGCAGCAGCAGCAGCAGCAGCAGCAGGCAGCTCCACCTGTGCGTACCGAGTCCCAGCAGATGCAAGTCAGCAGCGTTACCCCATCTGACGGGAGGGTGACGCTGAAGTCACCTGTCTGGGCCTACTTCACCCTGGTGGCAGACAACCCTCTAGTGGCCATCTGCCGGATCTGTTCAGTCAGGGTGAAGAGAGGGAAGATTTTGGCTCGGGTGGGTACCACAGCCCTGAACCAGCACCTGAGGATAAATCACTGGCGGGTGCATGACCAAATGAAGCGTGGTGGTGGTAGCAGCGCCACCACCACAAGTGAGCAGGGTACAGCAGCCCCTGCCACAGCTTCATCTCTTCCCAGCAGGTCATGCCCCCCGCTCCCTCTACTAGTGGTACTGGTACCGGCAACCAGACCTCTACTTTGACAGCACCCTCCGCGTCCGTGTCCCGCACTGCCGTCCGGCGCCAGGCGACTATTTCAGACGCCTTTGAACGCCACACTCCCTTCTCCACCGGAGACCGACGTGTGCGTTCCCTCAATGGGCTCCTGGCAAGGGTTATTGCCCAACATCTTCTTCCCTTCAATATCGTTGACAGCAACCCCTTCAGACAGATGTTGGAGCAGGCCCAACCCCAATGGCGTGTCCCCAGCCGCCATTTCTTTGCCAGGACTGGTGTCCCTGCCCTACACCAGCACATTGTGAAGAATGTAACCCTGTCGCTGGATCACGCTGTCAGCGACAGGGTGCATCTGACAATGGATGGCTGGACCAGCAGGCATGGGCAGGGGCGCTACATAAGCTTTACTGCCCATTGGGTTTCCCTCCAAGGCGCCGGGAGGGATCGGCGGCAACAGATTTTGTGGTGCCGCCCCGGGGTGTCCAGGGAGAGAACTGCTGGTCTCCGTCAAGCCTCTGTCTCCGCAGCTGCTGAGCCTCCCAGCAAGCGCCCCCGTAGCTACTCAGGTGTGGTGCACGTGCGCTGTCAGGCCGTGCTCCAGCTTGTTAGCTTAGGGGACCGGAGACACACTGGACAAGAAGTGCTGACCGCACTTCAGGCTCAGGTCCAGAAGTGGCTGACACCACGAAGGCTCCAGGCAGGTATGGTTGTCTGTGATAACGGCAGCAACCTACTCTCCGCCCTTCAGGCTGGCAGTCTGACTCACGTGCCCTGTCTGGCACATGTCCTCAACCTAGTGGTGCAGAAGTTCATGCGCACCTATCCTGGGTTGAGTGACATTGTGCTAAGGGTGCGTAGGATTGCCAGCCACTTCAGGCGCTCCCCAACCGCTACCGCGTCCCTGTCCAAGTGGCAGCGGGTCAACAGGCTGCCCCCTCACAGGCTGATTGTGGACAGTGTAACGCGGTGGAACTCCACCCTCCAAATGCTGGAGAGGTTGTGGGAGCAGCGAAGGGCGGTGAGGCAGTACCTGCTGGAGCAACCCACTGCCGGCCCAGCATCAACACTCCCGTACATCACCTGTGCGGAGTGGGGGCAGATACACCCAGGTCTGCCAGGTGTTGGGCCCTTTTGAGCAGGCGACCAAGATGGTCAGCAGGGAGCATGTCGGCCTTAATGACGTGCTCCCTATAGTGTTCGTGCTGGAGAGAGACACTAGATCGCCTGCTCGAAGCTGGGGAGAGTGCCTTGGTGGAGCAGGAGGAGGCAGCACTGCTCCACCGAGACCAGGGCCAGGACGAGGAGGAGGAGGAGGATGATGATGATGAGGACGAGGTTGCTGGTGTCGTCCTGGAGTCAGGGCCTGGCCAGGAGGGACAGCAGGTGTTGGGGGCACCGATAGTCCGGGGGTTGGGCAGCTCTGAGCGTGATCAGCAGCGCCTCAGGGAAGAAGAGTCTGACCTCATTGACCTGGGCAGCAGTGAGGAGTCCCAGCGGGCTGCGCTCTTTCCCCATGGCTGCCCACATGCTGAGATGCCTCAGGAGGGACCCCCGGGTTAAGACCATCAAGGGCAGGGATGATTATTGGATGGCCACCCTTTTGGATCCCAGGTGCAAGGGGAAAGTGGAGCAGTTCATCCCAGCCAGTCGGAGGCAGCGCCGGATGGAGGAACTGCAGGCAGGCATTGTCAGCCGTTTGGAGCAGGCAACTCCCCGTCCTCCAGTTGTCGCCCCTCATCTCACCCAGCAGGTGTCTGCACCCAGCAGCAGCCGAGCAGGGGACCTAATGGAAGAGATGAGGATGTTCTTCCAATCGGATCAACCCAGTACCAGCAGCAGCAGAAGCAGTCACCACCAGCGTCTGGCCCACATGGTGGCAGATTACATGGCGTCCGCCGGTGCTTCGGAGAGTATGAATACCGACGACCCCATGGAGTACTGGGTTGCCAGATTGGACACCTGCCGCGAGCTCGCTCAGTATGCGCTGGAGCTATTGTCTTGCCCCCCCTCCAGCGTACTATCTGAGCGGACATTCAGCGCGGCAGGTGGGGTGGTCACGGACAAGAGGACCCGTCTGTCCACAGACTCCGTGGACAGACTCACATTCATAAAGATGAATGAGTCCTGGATCGGCGGTGAGTTTCTGGCACCCGCCGTCGGTTCAGGGCACTGAAGGGTCCCTTGTCATGCATTCCCTGATCTATTTACAGTGCTGAAAAAAATTATTTGAACACCTGAGTAAATCAATGTAAATATTTGGTAGAGTAGGCTGTGTTTGCAATTACAGCGGACAAACCTTTCTTGTAGTTTTTTACCAGCTTTGCACACACTGTAGGAGGGATATTTGACCCACTCCTCCACACAGATCTTCTCTACATGAGTCAGTTTTCTGAGCTATCGCTGTGAAAACCCGAGTTTGAGCTCCCTCCAAAAATTCACTATTGGGTTTAGGTCTGGAGACTGGCTAGGCCACGCCAGAACCTTGATATGCTCCTTACAGAGCCACTCCTTGGTTATGCTGGCTGTGTGCTTTGGGTCATTGTCATGTTGGAAGACCCAGCCTCGACCCATCTTCAAAGCTATAACTGAGGGAAAGAGGTTGTTGCCCAAAATCTCGCAATACATGGCCCCGAACATCCTGTCCTTATTATAATGCAGTAACCCTGTCCCATGTGCACAAAAACACCCCCAAAGCATGATGCTACCACACCCATGCTTCACAGTAGGGATGGCGTTCTTGGCATGTTACTCATCATTCTTCTTCCTCCAAACACGGTTAGTGGAATTATGACCAAAAAGTTATATTATGGTCTCATCTGACCACATGACTTTCTCCCATCAGTCCTCTGCATCATTGAAGACACCTATGTCAAAAGTTATTTGCCACTCTATACTACTATTACCACTGCTGCTGCTGCTGCTGTTCATGGCTGCTCTTTCCCGAGTCATTACACACTATATTGTCTACTGCTACTAATACTGCTGCTGCTCACGACACCTATGTCACTAGTTATTTGACACTACGGACTACTATGGTCACTACTGACGCTGTAAAGTCCTGCCCACGTGTTTAGATGTACTATGTCTGCAGTCTCTGACCATCTCCTGTACTATGTCTGCAGTCTGACCATCACTGACCATCTCATGTACTATGTCTGCAGTCTGACCATCTCCTGTTACATGAGATGGTCAGAGACTGCAGACATAGTACAGGAGATGGTCAGAGACTGCAGACATAGTACAGGAGATTGTCATAGACTGCAGACATAGTACAGGAGATTGTCAGAGACTGCAGACATAGTACATGAGATGGTCAGACTGCAGACATAGTACATGAGATGGTCATAGACTGCAGACATAGTACATGAGATGGTCATAGACTGCAGACATAGTACAGGAGATTGTCATAGACTGCAGACATAGTACATGAGATGGTCAGAGACTGCAGACATAGTACATGAGATGGTCAGAGACTGCAGACATAGTACAGGAGATTGTCATATACAGCAGACATAGTACAGGAGATTGTCAGAGACTGCAGACATAGTGCATGAGATGGTCAGACTGCAGACAAAGTACATGAGATGGTCAGACTGCAGACATAGTACCTGAGATGGTCAGAGACTGCAGACATAGTACATGAGATGGTCAGACTGCAGACATAGTACAGGAGATTGACAGAGACTGCAGACATAGTACATGAGATGTTCAGACTGCAGACATAGTACATGAGATGGTCAGACTGAAGACATAGTACATGAGATGGTCAGACTGCAGACATAGTACATGAGATGGTCAGACTGCAGACATAGTACAGGAGATTGTCAGAGACCGCAGACATAGTACAGGAGATGGTCAGACTGCAGACATAGTACATGAGATGGTCAGAGACTGCAGACATAGTACATGAGATGGTCAGACTGCAGACATAGTACAGGAGATTGTCAGAGACTGCAGACATAGTACATGAGATGTTCAGACTGCAGACATAGTACATGAGATGGTCAGACTGAAGACATAGTACATGAGATGGTCAGACTGCAGACATAGTACAGGAGATTGTCAGAGACTGCAGACATAGTACAGGAGATTGTCAGAGACTGCAGACATAGTACATGAGATGGTCAGACTGCAGACATAGTACAGGAGATTGACAGAGACTGCAGACATAGTACATGAGATGTTCAGACTGCAGACATAGTACATGAGATGGTCAGACTGAAGACATAGTACATGAGATGGTCAGACTGCAGACATAGTACATGAGATGGTCAGACTGCAGACATAGTACATGAGATGGTCAGAGACTGCAGACATAGTACATGAGATGGTCAGACTGCAGACATAGTACAGGAGATTGACAGAGACTGCAGACATAGTACATGAGATGTTCAGACTGCAGACATAGTACATGAGATGGTCAGAGACTGCAGACATAGTACATGAGATGGTCAGACTGCAGACATAGTACATGAGATGGTCAGACTGCAGACATAGTACATGAGATGGTCAGAGACTGCAGACATAGTACATGAGATGGTCAGAGACTGCAGACATAGTACAGGAGATGGTCAGAGACTGCAGACATAGTACAGGAGATTGTCATAGACTGCAGACATAGTACAGGAGATGGTCAGAGACTGCAGACATAGTACAGGAGATGGTCAGAGACTGCAGACATAGTACAGGAGATAGTCAGAGACTGCAGACATAGTACATGTCTGCAGTCTGACCATCTCATGTACTATGTCTGCAGTCTCTGACAATCTCCTGTACTATGTCTGCAGTCTGACCATCTCATGTACTATGTCTGCAGTCTCTGACCATCTCATGTACTATGTCTGCAGTCTGACCATCTCATGTACTATGTCTGCAGTCTCTGACCATCTCATGTACTATGTCTGCAGTCTCTGACCATCTCATGTACTATTTCTGCAGTCTGACCATCTCATGTACTATGTCTGCAGTCTCTGACAATCTCCTGTACTATGTCTGCAGTCTGACCATCTCATGTACTATGTCTTCAGTCTGACCATCTCATGTACTATGTCTGCAGTCTGACCATCTCATGTACTATGTCTGCAGTCTCTGACAATCTCCTGTACTATGTCTGCTGTCTATGACAATCTCCTGTACTATGTCTGCAGTCTCTGACCATCTCATGTACTATGTCTGCAGTCTCTGACCATCTCATGTACTATGTCTGCAGTCTGACCATCTCATGTACTATGTCTGCAGTCTATGACAATCTCCTGTACTATGTCTGCAGTCTCTGACAATCTCCTGTACTATGTCTGCAGTCTCTGACCATCTCATGTACTATGTCTGCAGTCTCTGACCATCTCATGTACTATGTCTGCAGTCTCTGACCATCTCATGTACTATGTCTTCAGTCTGACCATCTCATGTACTATGTCTGCAGTCTGACCATCTCATGTACTATGTCTGCAGTCTCTGACAATCTCCTGTACTATGTCTGCTGTCTATGACAATCTCCTGTACTATGTCTGCAGTCTCTGACCATCTCATGTACTATGTCTGCAGTCTCTGACCATCTCATGTACTATGTCTGCAGTCTCTGACCATCTCATGTACTATGTCTTCAGTCTGACCATCTCATGTACTATGTCTGCAGTCTGACCATCTCATGTACTATGTCTGCAGTCTCTGACAATCTCCTGTACTATGTCTGCTGTCTATGACAATCTCCTGTACTATGTCTGCAGTCTCTGACCATCTCATGTACTATGTCTGCAGTCTCTGACCATCTCATGTACTATGTCTGCAGTCTCTGACCATCTCATGTACTATGTCTGCAGTCTATGACAATCTCCTGTACTATGTCTGCAGTCTCTGACAATCTCCTGTACTATGTCTGCAGTCTGACCATCTCATGTACTATGTCTGCAGTCTCTGACAATCTCCTGTACTATGTCTGCAGTCTGACCATCTCATGTACTATGTCTGCAGTCTCTGACCATCTCATGTACTATGTCTGCAGTCTGACCATCTCCTGTACTATGTCTGCAGTCTCTGACAATCTCCTGTACTATGTCTGCAGTCTGACCATCTCATGTACTATGTCTGCAGTCTCTGACCATCTCATGTACTATGTCTGCAGTCTCTGACCATCTCATGTACTATGTCTGCAGTCTATGACAATCTCCTGTACTATGTCTGCAGTCTCTGACAATCTCCTGTACTATGTCTGCAGTCTGACCATCTCATGTACTATGTCTGCAGTCTCTGACAATCTCCTGTACTATGTCTGCAGTCTGACCATCTCATGTACTATGTCTGCAGTCTCTGACCATCTCATGTACTATGTCTGCAGTCTGACCATCTCCTGTACTATGTCTGCAGTCTCTGACAATCTCCTGTACTATGTCTGCAGTCTCTGACCATCTCATGTACTATGTCTGCAGTCTCTGACCATCTCATGTACTATGTCTGCAGTCTCTGACCATCTCATGTACTATGTCTGCAGTCTATGACAATCTCCTGTACTATGTCTGCAGTCTCTGACAATCTCCTGTACTATGTCTGCAGTCTCTGACCATCTCATGTACTATGTCTGCAGTCTCTGACCATCTCATGTACTATGTCTGCAGTCTCTGACCATCTCATGTACTATGTCTTCAGTCTGACCATCTCATGTACTATGTCTGCAGTCTGACCATCTCATGTACTATGTCTGCAGTCTCTGACATCTCCTGTACTATGTCTGCTGTCTATGACAATCTCCTGTACTATGTCTGCAGTCTCTGACCATCTCATGTACTATGTCTGCAGTCTCTGACCATCTCATGTACTATGTCTGCAGTCTCTGACCATCTCATGTACTATGTCTGCAGTCTATGACAATCTCCTGTACTATGTCTGCAGTCTCTGACAATCTCCTGTACTATGTCTGCAGTCTGACCATCTCATGTACTATGTCTGCAGTCTCTGACAATCTCCTGTACTATGTCTGCAGTCTGACCATCTCATGTACTATGTCTGCAGTCTCTGACCATCTCATGTACTATGTCTGCAGTCTGACCATCTCCAGTACTATGTCTGCAGTCTCTGACAATCTCCTGTACTATGTCTGCAGTCTGACCATCTCATGTACTATGTCTGCAGTCTGACCATCTCATGTACTATGTCTTCAGTCTGACCATCTCATGTACTATGTCTGCAGTCTCTGACCATCTCATGTACTATGTCTGCAGTCTCTGACCATCTCATGTACTATGTCTGCAGTCTGACCATCTCATGTACTATGTCTTCAGTCTGACCATCTCATGTACTATGTCTTCAGTCTGACCATCTCATGTACTATGTCTGCAGTCTCTGACCATCTCATGTACTATGTCTGCAGTCTCTGACCATCTCATGTACTATGTCTGCAGTCTGACCATCTCATGTACTATGTCTTCAGTCTGACCATCTCATGTACTATGTCTTCAGTCTGACCATCTCATGTACTATTTCTGCAGTCTGACCATCTCATGTACTATGTCTGCAGTCTCTGGCCATCTCATGTACTATGTCTGCAGTCTGACCATCTCATGTACTATGTCTTCAGTCTGACCATCTCATGTACTATGTCTGCAGTCTGACCATCTCATGTACTATGTCTGCAGTCTCTGACAATCTCCTGTACTATGTCTGCAGTCTGACCATCTCATGTACTATGCCTGCAGTCTCTGACCATCTCATGTACTATGTCTGCAGTCTGACCATCTCATGTACTATGTCTGCAGTCTCTGACCATCTCATGCACTATGTCTGCAGTCTCTGACCATCTCATGTACTATGTCTGCAGTCTGACCATCTCATGTACTATGTCTGCAGTCTCTGACAATCTCCTGTACTATGTCTGCAGTCTGACCATCTCATGTACTATGTCTTCAGTCTGTCTGACCATCTCATGTACTATGTCTGCAGTCTGACCATCTCATGTACTATGTCTGCAGTCTCTGACCATCTCATGTACTATGTCTGCAGTCTGACCATCTCATGTACTATGTCTGCAGTCTCTGTCAATCTCCTGTACTATGTCTGCAGTCTGACCATCTCATGTACTATGTCTGCAGTCTCTGACCATCTCATGTACTATGTCTGCAGTCTGACCATCTCATGTACTATGTCTGCAGACTCTGACCATCTCATGTACTATGTCTGCAGTCTCTGACCATCTCATGTACTATTTCGCAGTCTGTCTGACCATCTCATGTACTATGTCTGCAGTCTCTGACAATCTCCTGTACTATGTCTGCAGTCTGACCATCTCATGTACTATGTCTTCAGTCTGACCATCTCATGTACTATGTCTGCAGTCTGACCATCTCATGTACTATGTCTGCAGTCTTTGACAATCTCCTGTACTATGTCTGCTGTCTATGACAATCTCCTGTACTATGTCTGCAGTCTCTGACCATCTCATGTACTATGTCTGCAGTCTCTGACCATCTCATGTACTATGTCTGCAGTCTCTGACCATCTCATGTACTATGTCTGCAGTCTATGACAATCTCCTGTACTATGTCTGCAGTCTCTGACAATCTCCTGTACTATGTCTGCAGTCTCTGACCATCTCATGTACTATGTCTGCAGTCTCTGACCATCTCATGTACTATGTCTGCAGTCTCTGACCATCTCATGTACTATGTCTTCAGTCTGACCATCTCATGTACTATGTCTGCAGTCTGACCATCTCATGTACTATGTCTGCAGTCTCTGACAATCTCCTGTACTATGTCTGCTGTCTATGACAATCTCCTGTACTATGTCTGCAGTCTCTGACCATCTCATGTACTATGTCTGCAGTCTCTGACCATCTCATGTACTATGTCTGCAGTCTCTGACCATCTCATGTACTATGTCTGCAGTCTATGACAATCTCCTGTACTATGTCTGCAGTCTCTGACAATCTCCTGTACTATGTCTGCAGTCTGACCATCTCATGTACTATGTCTGCAGTCTCTGACAATCTCCTGTACTATGTCTGCAGTCTGACCATCTCATGTACTATGTCTGCAGTCTCTGACCATCTCATGTACTATGTCTGCAGTCTGACCATCTCCTGTACTATGTCTGCAGTCTCTGACAATCTCCTGTACTATGTCTGCAGTCTGACCATCTCATGTACTATGTCTGCAGTCTGACCATCTCATGTACTATGTCTTCAGTCTGACCATCTCATGTACTATGTCTGCAGTCTCTGACCATCTCATGTACTATGTCTGCAGTCTCTGACCATCTCATGTACTATGTCTGCAGTCTGACCATCTCATGTACTATGTCTTCAGTCTGACCATCTCATGTACTATGTCTTCAGTCTGACCATCTCATGTACTATGTCTGCAGTCTCTGACCATCTCATGTACTATGTCTGCAGTCTCTGACCATCTCATGTACTATGTCTGCAGTCTGACCATCTCATGTACTATGTCTTCAGTCTGACCATCTCATGTACTATGTCTTCAGTCTGACCATCTCATGTACTATTTCTGCAGTCTGACCATCTCATGTACTATGTCTGCAGTCTCTGACCATCTCATGTACTATGTCTGCAGTCTGACCATCTCATGTACTATGTCTTCAGTCTGACCATCTCATGTACTATGTCTGCAGTCTGACCATCTCATGTACTATGTCTGCAGTCTCTGACAATCTCCTGTACTATGTCTGCAGTCTGACCATCTCATGTACTATGTCTGCAGTCTCTGACCATCTCATGTACTATGTCTGCAGTCTGACCATCTCATGTACTATGTCTGCAGTCTCTGACCATCTCATGCACTATGTCTGCAGTCTCTGACCATCTCATGTACTATGTCTGCAGTCTGACCATCTCATGTACTATGTCTGCAGTCTCTGACAATCTCCTGTACTATGTCTGCAGTCTGACCATCTCATGTACTATGTCTTCAGTCTGACCATCTCATGTACTATGTCTGCAGTCTGACCATCTCATGTACTATGTCTGCAGTCTCTGACCATCTCATGTACTATGTCTGCAGTCTGACCATCTCATGTACTATGTCTGCAGTCTCTGTCAATCTCCTGTACTATGTCTGCAGTCTGACCATCTCATGTACTATGTCTGCAGTCTGACCATCTCATGTAGTGTGTCTGCAGTCTCTGACCATCTCATGTACTATGTCTGCAGTCTGACCATCTCATGTACTATGTCTGCAGTCTCTGACAATCTCCTGTACTATGTCTGCAGTCTCTGACCATCTCATGTACTATGTCTGCAGTCTCTGACTATTTCTTGTACAATGTCTGCAGTCTCTGATAATCTCCTTTAGTATTTTGGGGGGAGAGCCATGCTCACTTGCGCTGCAATCGTGATGCATCGTGATGCATCGCGGAATCAAATCGAATCGTGGACTTGATAATCGAAATTGCATCGAATCGTGAGACGGGTGAAGATGCGCAGCCCTAGTTTTTAAGGTGCAGTTTTGATGGGCTAGTTTTTGATGGAGCAGTTTTTGATGGGGCAATGGACCGAACTGGATTGACACACGGTTGGATCACATTTTCATCTCTAGGGGCACCGTATGCAGTCAGTTGTATTGGTGGAGGCAAGACCATGCCGCACAATTTACCCTAATTGTATCTTTTCTAGTTACATTACATTTTAATACTACTGCTGCTGCCTCCATGCTGAGTAATGCTTCATGACCTCTCTGGCACAGCGTATCCACCAAGAGCCTCCGCTACAAGCTACCAGACAGGATCGTAACAGCAAGTGTAACTAAAAAAATAAACTTTATGTTTAGCCCTGATTTGCGGCCTTTATACTGCAACCATTGGCCTGTATGCAAGCGCAAATCTGCACTCTCTCTCTCTCTCTTTCTTGCTCTCTCTCTCTATATCTATATCTATTGTTGCTTTTGTTATGTTCATTTTTCAACAGTTTACTTTGTGTTCGTCGTGACTGTGTCTGTGTACTTTAGTTTCTCCTATTTTTGTGTGTTAAATAAAATAATATTATAAAATGATTTTACTTCTTATGAAGTTAGATGTGTTGATGTTGATGTTGATGTGTTAGATGTGAAGTTAGATGTGTTGAAAAACCTAAAAATCTATCTCAAAAACAAAGGAAACATTTCAAACAAATAAAACTTTTTATTAAACACAATATTACAAGTGAAGGTGAGTCTTCAGGCGTTTCAGGGTTTCTTTGTCTTTTGCATCCATTTTGTCCATCTCCTTCTCTATTTGTTCATTTTGATTTGAAAGATACTTAATTTGCCTGTTATTAGCCCTTACTTTTTCACACATTTTCATCCGAGCTGCATTCCTACCGCTCAATTGGATTGTAGCTGTTAGGATATAAGAAAAAAAAATTTTGTTTTCAAAGACCGTTAACAAATACATAAAACATTTCTGTTGCTTATTAATCAATCATTATCATGTCTATACACTTGTTATGTGTCTAGCACAGACCGGAGTGCAGAATTATTAGGCAAATGAGTAATTGGACCACATCATCCTCTTTATGCATGTTGTCTTACTCCAAGCTGTATAGGCTTGAAAGCCTAATACCAATTAGGCATATTAGGTAATGTACAACTCTGTAATGAGAAGGTGTGTGGTCTAATGACATCAACACTCTACAGTATATCAGGTGTGCATAATTATTAGTCAACTTCCTTTCCTTTGGCAAAATGGGGTCAAAAGAAGGACTTGACAGTCTCAGAAAAGGCAAAAATAGTGTGATATCTTGCAGAGGCATGCAGCACTCTTAAAATTGAAAAGCTTCTGAAGCGTGATCATCGAACAATCAAGCATTTCATTCTAAATAGTCAACAGGGTCGCAAGAGGCGTGTGGAAATACCAAGGCGCAAAATAACTGCCCATGAACTGAGAAAAGTCAAGCGTGCAGCTGCCAAGATGCCACTTGCCACCAGTTTGGCCATATTTCAGAGCTGCAAGATCACTGGAGTGCACAAAAGCACAAGGTGTGCAATACTCAGAGACATGGCCAAGTTAAGAAAGGCTGAAAGACGACCACTACTCAACAAGACCCACAAGCTGAAACGTCAAGACTGGGCCAAGAAATATCTCAGGACTGATTTTTCTACCGTTGTATGGACTGCTGAAATGAGAGTGAGTTTTGATGGACAAAAAGGAATGGGCCAGTGGCTGGATTGGTAAAGGGCAGAGAGCTCCAGTCCGCCTCAGACGCCAGCAAGGTGGAGGTGGAGTACTGGTTGGGCTGGTATCATCAAAGATGAGCTTGTGGGGCCTTTTGGGGTTGAGGATGGAGTGAAGCTCAACTCCCAGTCCTACTGCCAGTTTCTGGAAGACCCCCCCTTCAAGCAGTGGTACAGGAAGAAGTCTGCATCCTTCAATAAAAACATGATTTTCATGCAGGACAATGCTTCAGCACACGCGTCCAAGTACTCCACAGGGTGCCTGGCAAGAAAGTGTATTAAAGAAAAAAAACTAATGACATGGCCTCCTTGTTCACCTGATCTGAACCCCATTGAGAAGAACCTGTGGTCCATCATCAAATGTGAGATTTACAAGGAGGGAAAAGAGTACACCTCTCTGAACATTGTCTGGGAGGCTGCGGTTGTTGCTGCACGCAATGTTGATGGTGAACACATAAAAACACTGACAGAATCCATGGATGGCAGGCTGCATGAGTGTCCTTGCAAAGAAAGGTGGCTATATTGGTCACTGATTTGTTTTTGTTTTTGAATGACAGAAATGTATATTTTGAATGTTGAGATGTTATATTGGTTTCACTGTTAACAATAAATAATTGAAATGGGTATATATATTTGTTTTTTGTTAGGTTGCCTAATAATTCAGCACAGTAATAGTACTCACCTGCATACACAGATATCCCCCTAAAATAGCTAACACTAAAAACAAAATAAAAACTACTTTCAAAAATATTCAGCTTTGATATTAATGAGTTTTTGAGGTTCATTGAGAACATGGTTGTTGTTCAATAATAAAAATTAATCCTCAAAAATACAACTTTGCCTAATAATTCTGCACTACCTGTATACTTCTATCATAAATAACCATATTATGGTTCTGCAAATCTGACGGGTGTGCGATTTATATGTTCTCCATTTTTATATCTACATTTTATTGTTGAAATGTTATTAATCTTTGTGCACATATTTACCTTCCTGAACGATGCTCACCGGACCTTCAATTTGCACCACCTCCACCTCTCCAGCGACCAGCCCATCGTCTAACTCGGGATTGTTTTTGTGGGGTACATGCTCCACAACAAGGAGCGCTGTGGGCGGCGAGTGGGAGGTCCCTGCTGATCCTCCTCATGCCCTCTCCTCCTGTGCCTCATCCTCCTCTGGCACATCCTCCTCTAGAACAATCCTCCTCTTCTTCCTCCTCATCTGTGTCCTGGCATCTTTTGCGCTTGCTGCGCACAGTTGGTAGCGGAGCTCCTAGAATAACACAATGTTCATATATTAGAAAAATATTTTTATAATGACGTATGCAAATTCGGTGTGCTCTGCTCTGTATTGTAGTGAATACAAATTAAATTTATATAGACAGTTAACCAATGGGAAAATGTTATATTAAAGGGTCTTGTGGGCACTACAGGGAACTGAGCGTGAGCTGGCATGCCACCATGGTAAAATGAGCTGTTTTTGTCTCCTTTGTTTGTTCAGACTATATCATGTTAAAAAAAAATGGCCTGATGGACCACACGGGATTACTATGAAAACCCCACGCCTAACAAACAGGAATTTAGTGGGAATCTATATATATAAAACTCAACGTGTCTGTATGTATGTATGTATGTTCCAGCATCATGTCCAAACGGCGAAAGATATTTACATGAAAACTTGGCACACAGGTTACTTATATGTTCAGCCACTCAACAATTGTATAGGTGATTTAAGCCTTACCCTCCCCCATTTGCCATGGTGGTGGTTTTTCTTTAAATTCCCATTCAACTCTATTGGGAAATACGTGTTACTTCATAACAGCTGTAGATATTTCGATAACACTTAGTCACATGTTACTTACACGTCCACTTAAAGCATAGGATAGTTAATTTATACCATTAACTACCCCCATTTGTGATGGTCGTGGTTTTTGTATAAAAGTCCCATGCAAAGCAATGTGAAATGTATGTTCCCACATAACTTCTGTGTTGCTGTCTGCTGTCCCATGTCTTTTTTCAACAGTGCTATGAATACCTTGGCTGGTGGTGATATATGTTACCACAACATGGCGTCTGGGTTAATAACATCTGCCCTTACATTAATTACATATGACCTTAAATAACTGTCGAACAAAGGAGCTGCGGTGGGTCAACGCGATTGCCACTGCGCTGACAAGCCATTCACCTCTGCAGCTAGGGGTTTGATCCCGCTCTCGGCTACATGTCAATTGAGTTTGGTGGTCTCAGCCCGGCCTCGGTGGGAGTGCTATGCGAGGTAAGCCTGCGCTTAGTACGCCTACCCCCCCTCCCACAAAAAACCACCACACTTACACGCGCACTAGAAAATTGGGTTAACATGCGCGCACTCTGACCACGCGGGTCTCTAAAAAGAGAGGCGAAGGACTAACGGGGCTGTTTGAGCGGGCAAAAATCCTCTCACTACCTTATAGGGAGTCCCTCTGCCACGTTGGCCTTCAAAGCGGAGCAGGTTGGACGGGCTGTATGTTGAGGACCCCCTCTCACACGCCATTGTCAACAGGGGCAGGGAGAAAGGTGGCATATTGCCTCTGGGGGAGGGCTGTCTACTCCAAATCCTGCAGTCCGTCTCCTCTCTAGAGTACACGCACAAAATACACTATAGATAAAAAAAACATAACTGTCAACAATAACTTACCTGGGTGAAATTTTGCACGGAGACGCCTGACCCGGTCCATATGCCGCCTTTTCAGGTTCGGACCACTTTTTAGACAATGGCCATGCGATCCGGTGGCCCGCCAGATGTCCTGCTAGTTGTTCTAGGACAGAGCTCACCACCTCCTTCTTTTCTGCCTGACTCTGCAGGTTATCATACCCCGTTTCCAGGAACCTCTGCAAGATGAAGAACAAAGTATATTATAATACTTTTGTTTAAAACTTATGGATATATGACGGAAAATCTATGGTATTCAACATTGAGAGCTATTCTGCCTTATTAATCAATGACAGGGTTAACATGACAGATTTTATATCTTGCCATTTTTTAGACTTTTAGTTGAATTAATTTAGAACAAATAATGGAGTTGATGTTATTAAAAAACTACAACTACCAGCATGCTCTGATATACCATGTAGCTCCCCGTCACCAGCTGTACAACAATTATACTTTACTATGCATGCTTGAGTGTGGACAGTTAATGGCTGTCCGATAATAACGGGGAGTTGTTTTGCAACAGCTGTAGGCTTCCGTTTAGGAAACAGCGACGCATAAGCGAGTAGCGCCCGCATATGAAAATGGTGTTCAAACAACACAATGAGGTATCCGGCGCGATCGTTAGAGCAAGAGCAATAATTTTAGCCCTAGAGCTACTCTTTAGCTGAAAAAATGCAACCTGTTGAATTATTAAATAATCACCTATCGAGAAATTTTTAAGGTGAAAGTTTGACGCCATGCCACGAGCGGGCAGAATTTTTGAGCGTGACATGTTGGGTATCATTTTACTCGGCGTAACTTTGTCTTTCGCAAAATCTAAAAAAATTGGGCAAATTTATTGTTGTTTATTTTCAAATTACAAAAATAATATTTTTTTCCAAAAAAACAGCGCTTGTAAGACCGCTGCGCAAATACGGTGTGGCAAGAAATATTGCAATGATTACCATTTCATTCTCTAGGGTAGGGGTCTCCAAAGTACGGCCGGCGGGCCACATCTGGCCCGCCAGGCCATTTTCCTCGGCACGCAGCTGGAGTCACTGGTCCACCTGTTAGTTGTGGAACCTGCACTGAATATTCGTCCCTAGCAATATGCAGCGCAGGTCCCGCAATCTCTCCCGGCGTCTCACTGTGTTTGTTGTAGGCTGCTGGGTCCACGGGCATCCTAGCAGCCAATGATTTTGTTTTTAGACCCGTTGCCACAACGCCCTGCTCCCCTCCCGCCTCGCTGTTAACCCAGTAACGAGTGTGTATTAAGGCGTGGCGGGAGTCGGGAAGTGCAGCAGGTCTGAACAGCCAGTGTGTGTAATGTCTGACGCGCTAGTAAAGTACACATGCATGGAGGAGGGAGGGGGGGCTGATGCGAGATGATTACTGTACACTACTGTTGGAGGGTGGCTGGAATGGCTCTGATATGCACAAACCATCAGGGTGCTGATAATTCTCATGGGACACAAGTGGGAGGTGCTCTAATGGGGATAACAAGTGACAAGTAGGGGTGGTTGCTCTTATTGGGACACCAGTGGGGGGGTTCTCTTAAAAGGGGACACCAGTGGGGGGGTTCTCTAATGGGGGACACCAGTGGGGGGTGCTTTATGGGGACACCAGTGGAGGGGTTTTAATGGGGGTACAGCAGTAGGGGGTGCCCTAATGGGGCACAGATGTGTGGTGAGACTATTGGGCCCACAGATGTATGGGACACCAATGTGGGGACACAGATGTATGAGGAGGAGACTGGTAGGGAAACAGATGTGTGGGGATAGAGATGTGTTGGACAACAGTGTGGGACAGAATATTGTGGGACACCAGTGTGGGAGCCAGATGTGTGGGGAGGATACCAGTGTGTGGACACAGATGTGTGGGGACACAAGTGTTGGGACACTGATTTATGGGAGACTGGTGGAGTCACAGATGTGTGGGACATAGATGTATGAGGAGACTGGTGGGTCACAGATGTGTGGGGACACAAGTGTGGGGACACTGATTTGTGGGGAGACAGTGTCCCATACATCTGTGTCCTCCACACCAGCCTCCCCACAAATCAGTGTCCCCACACTTGTGTCTCCCACACATCTGTTGCCCCACCAGTCTCCTCATAGATCTGTGTCCCCACATTAGTGTCCCCATACTTCTGTATCCCCAACAGTCTCCACACAAATCAGTGTTCCCCTCACTTGTGTCTCCCACACATCGGTGTCCCCAACATGTCCTCATAAATCTATGTCCCAGCAGTCTCCTCATACATCTGTGTCCCCACATCAGTGTCCCCACCAGTCTCCCCACACATCTATGTCCCCACACTTGTGTCCTCACACATCTGGGTCCCCACTACTGGTGTCCCACACATGTGTGACCCCCACCAGTCTCCTCATACATCTGTGTCCCCAGCAGTCTCCTCATATACATCTGTTTACCCACATGGGTGTCCCCACACTTCATGTGTGCCCCACCATCTCCCAACACATCTATGTCCCCACACTTGTGTCCTCACACATCTGGGTCCCCACACTGATGTCCCCCACACATCTGTGACCCCCACCACTCTCCTCATACATCTGTGTCCCACATGGGTGTCCCCATACATCTGAGTCCCCACCAATGTGGGGGCACAGATGTATGAGGAGACTGGTGGGGCCACAGATGTGTGGGGACACCAGTGTGGGCACACAGATGTGGGCACACAGATGTGGGGACACAGATGTGTGGGGACATAGATGTGTGGGGAGACTGGTGGGGACACAAATGTGTGGGGACACCGATGTGGGGACACAGATGTATGAGGAGACTGGTGGGCTAACAGATGTGTGGGGACAACAGTGTGGGGACACATAATTGTGGGGACACCAGTGTGGGGGCACAGATGTATGAGGACACTGGTGTGGACACAGATGTGTAGGGACACCAGTGTGGGGTCACAGATGTGTGGGGAGATTGGTGGGGACACAGATGTATGGGACACCAATGTGAGGACACAGATGTATGGGAACACCAATGTGATGACACAGATTTGTGGGGAGACTGGTGGGGACACATGTATGGGGACACCAATGTGGGGACACAGATGTATAAGGAGACTGGTGGGGTAACAGATGTGTGGGGACAACAGTGTGGGGACACAGATTTGTGGGGGAGACTGGTGGGGTAACAGATGTGTGGGGACAACAGTGTGTGGACAGAGATTTGTGGGGAGGACTGGTGGGGACACATGTATGGGGACACCATGTGGGGAGACAGATGTATGGGGACACCAATGTGATGACACAGATGTATTGGGACACCAATGTGATGACACAGATGTATGGGGAACACCAATGTGAGGAGACAGATGTGTGGGGGACACCAGTGTGGGGACACAGATGTATGGGGACACCAATGTGATGACACAGATGTATGGGGACACCAATGTGAGGAGACAGATGTGTGGGGACACCAGTGTGGGGACACAGATGTGTGGGGACAAAAGTGTATGAGGAGACTGGTGGGGGGCACAGATGTGTGGGACATCAATGTGATGACACAGATGTATGGGACACCAATGTGATGAAACAGATGTATGGGGACACCAATGTGATGACACAGATGTATGGGGACACCATTGTGGGGACACAGATGTATGGGACACCAATGTGGGGACACAGATGTGGGGGAGACTGGTGAGGACACGGATGTAAAACCTCAATGCACGCTGGTAGTTAAACCCGCTGAATGATGCTCCATCGTTTTATTAGACGACGGGACCATCATCCAGTTCTGCGGTCAACAGTAAGTAAAATGCTATTCTTCTTCTACTGTGGATTTATTTAGTAAAATTATTTTTCCGGGCCCGCGGATATGAGTAAAATATAGAATGTGGCCCTCGAAGTAAAAAGTTTGGAGACCCCTGCTCTAGGGTGTTATTAAAAAATATATATATAATGTTTGGGGGTTTTAAGTAATTTTCTAGCCAAAAAAAAGTTTTAGTCTCGTAAACAACAAATCTGAACAAATTAGCCCGGTGTGCACAACATGTTAAATTCATTATGCAAAATAGCAAGGAAAGTGCCTAAATACACATTACCAAGCAGGGTGTCTGCAGCTGTACAGGCATGCTGGGACTTGTAGTTTTGTAACACCAGGAGAGAAATTTTTTGGGAAATACTAATATCTGATCTTATATACTAACTTTTAAACTAGTCTAAAATGCAGGTAAAGATAATTAAAATACTCACACTGATCAAAATATTCTCTTCATCTCTTGAAAGGTTGCTTCCAACCATATTTCCAATTGAACTTGTGCAAATAGACCAAGAACAGCTACCTATGGAAAAATGAAACTGGCAAGTGTCCAAGTTCCAGGAAGTAGTCGCGCGTGCGTGTTGTTCGCTGCGATTGCGCAAGCGCGCTCGAGAAATTCGAAATACTGTTTTTAAATAAAATTACACATATATTCGATTTCAGAGTGTTACTGTCGAAATTCAAGAAAGGTATTTATCATTCGCATTTTGTGACATTTCGATAAAATATCTCGAATATTCGATTTCAGAATGAGCCAATCAGAGCGCTTGTAAAGCATGTTCCGAAATTCTGCCAAAAAACAGATGTATGGGGACACCAATGTGATGACACGGATGTATGGGGACACCAATGTGATGTGACAAATGTATGGGGACACCAATGTGGGGGCACAGACGTATGGGGACACCAATGTGAGGACACAGATGTATGGGGACACCAATGTGGGGGACACAGATGTATGGGAACACCAATGTGATGACACAGATGTATGGGGACACCAATGTGGGGACACAGATGTATGGGGACACCAATGTGATGACACAGATGTATAGGGACACCCAATGTGATGAAAACAGATGTATGGGGACACCAATGTGAGGAGACATGTATGGGGACACCAATGTGATGACACAGATGTATGGGGACACCAATGTGAGGAGACAGATGTGTGGGGACACCAGTGTGGGGACACAGATGTATGGGGACACCAATGTGAGGAGACAGATGTGTGGGGACACCAGTGTGATGACACAGATGTATGGGGACAAAAGTGTATGAGGAGACTGGTGGGGGGCACAGATGTGTGGGGACACCAGTGTGGGGACACAGATGTGTGGGGACAAAAGTGTATGAGGAGACTGGTGGGGGGCACAGATGTGTGAGGACACTAGTGTGGGGACACAGATGTGTGGGGACAACAGTGTATGGGAAGACTGGTGGGGTGCTCAGATGTGTGGGGACACCAATGTGATGACAAAGATGTATGGGGACACCAATGTGGGGACACAGATGTATGGGGACACCAATGTGGGGACACAGATGTATGGGAACACCAATGTGATGACACAGATGTATGGGGACACCAATGTGGGGACACAGATGTATGGGAACACCAATGTGATAACACAGATGTATAGGGACACCAATGTGATGACACAGATGTATGGGGATACCAATGTGATGACACAGATGTATGGGGACACCAATGTGATGACACAGATGTATGGGGACACCAATGTGAGGAAGACAGATGTATGGGGACACCAATGTGAGGAGACAGATGTATGGGGACACCAATGTGATGACACAGATGTATGGGGACACCAATGTGATGACACAGATGTATGGGGACACCAATGTGAGGGAGACAGATGTGTGGGGACACCAGTGTGGGGACACAGATGTATGGGGACACCAATGTGAGGAGACAGATGTGTGGGGACACCAGTGTGATGACACAGATGTATGGGGACAAAAGTGTATGAGGAGACTGGTGGGGGGCACAGATGTGTGGGGACACCAGTGTGGGGACACAGATGTGTGGGGACAACAGTGTATGAGGAGACTGGTGGGGTGCTCAGATGTGTGGGGACACCAATGTGATGACACAGATGTATGGGGGACACCAATGTGGGGACACAGATGTATGGAGACACCAATGTGGGGACACAGATGTATGGGGACAACAATGTGGGGGACAGATGTATGGGGGACACCAATGTGGGGACACAGATGTATGGGAACACCAATGTGATGACACAGATGTATGGGGACACCAATGTGGGGACACAGATGTATGGGGACACCAATGTGATGACACAGATGTATGGGGACACCAATGTGAGGAGACAGATGTATGGGGACACCAATGTGAGGAGACAGATGTATGGGGACACCAATGTGAGGAGACAGATGTATGGGGACACCAATGTGATGACACAGATGTATGGGGACACCAATGTGAGGAGACAGATGTATGGGGACACCAGTGTGATGACACAGATGTATGGGGACACCAATGTGAGGAGACAGATGTGTGGGGACACCAGTGTGATGACACAGATGTATGGGGACACCAATGTGATGACACAGATGTGTGGGGACACCAATGTGATGACACAGATGTATGGGGACACCAATGTGATGACACAGATGTATGGGGACACCAATGTGATGAAACAGATGTATGGGGACACCAATGTGATGAAACAGATGTATGGGGGACACCAATGTGATGACACAGATGTATGGGGACACCATTGTGGGGACACAGATGTATGGGGACACCAATGTGGGGACACAGATGTGGGGGAGACTGGTGAGGACACGGATGTAAAAACCTCAATGCACGCTGGTAGTTAAACCCGCTGAATGATGCTCCATCGTTTTATTAGACGACGGGACCATCATCCAGTTCTGCGGTCAACAGTAAGTAAAATGCTATTCTTCTTCTACTGTGGATTTATTTAGTAAAATTATTTTTCCGGCCCGCGGATATGAGTAAAATATAGAATGTGGCCCTCGAAGTAAAAAGTTTGGAGACCCCTGCTCTAGGGTGTTATTAAAAAATATATATATAATGTTTGGGGGTTTTAAGTAATTTTCTAGCCAAAAAAAAGTTTTAGTCTCGTAAACAACAAATCTGAACAAATTAGCCCGGTGTGCACAACATGTTAAATTCATTATGCAAAATAGCAAGGAAAGTGCCTAAATACACATTTACCAAGCAGGGTGTCTGCAGCTGTACAGGCATGCTGGGACTTGTAGTTTTGTAACACCAGGAGAGAAATTTTTGGGAAATACTAATATCTGATCTTATATACTAACTTTTAAACTAGTCTAAAATGCAGGTAAAGATAATTAAAATACTCACACTGATCAAAATATTCTCTTCATCTCTTGAAAGGTTGCTTCCAACCATATTTCCAATTGAACTTGTGCAAATAGACCAAGAACAGCTACCTATGGAAAATGAAACTGGCAAGTGTCCAAGTTCCAGGAAGTAGTCGCGCGTGCGTGTTGTTCGCGCGATTGCGCAAGCGCGCTCGAGAAATTCGAAATACTGTTTTTAAATAAAATTACACATATATTCGATTTCAGAGTGTTACTATCGAAATTCAAGAAAGGTATTTATCATTCGCATTTTGTGACATTTCGATAAAATATCTCGAATATTCGATTTCAGAATGAGCCAATCAGAGCGCTTGTAAAGCATGTTCCGAAATTCTGCCAAAAAACAGATGTATGGGGACACCAATGTGATGACACGGATGTATGGGGACACCAATGTGATGTGACAAATGTATGGGGACACCAATGTGGGGGCACAGACGTATGGGGACACCAATGTGAGGACACAGATGTATGGGGACACCAATGTGGGGACACAGATGTATGGGAACACCAATGTGATGACACAGATGTATGGGGACACCAATGTGGGGACACAGATGTATGGGGACACCAATGTGATGACACAGATGTATAGGGACACCAATGTGATGAAACAGATGTATGGGGACACCAATGTGAGGAGACATGTATGGGGACACCAATGTGATGACACAGATGTATGGGGACACCAATGTGAGGAGACAGATGTGTGGGGACACCAGTGTGGGGACACAGATGTATGGGGACACCAATGTGAGGAGACAGATGTGTGGGGACACCAGTGTGATGACACAGATGTATGGGGACAAAAGTGTATGAGGAGACTGGTGGGGGGCACAGATGTGTGGGGACACCAGTGTGGGGACACAGATGTGTGGGGACAAAAGTGTATGAGGAGACTGGTGGGGGGCACAGATGTGTGAGGACACTAGTGTGGGGACACAGATGTGTGGGGACAACAGTGTATGGGAAGACTGGTGGGGTGCTCAGATGTGTGGGGACACCAATGTGATGACAAAGATGTATGGGGACACCAATGTGGGGACACAGATGTATGGGGACACCAATGTGGGGACACAGATGTATGGGAACACCAATGTGATGACACAGATGTATGGGGACACCAATGTGGGGACACAGATGTATGGGAACACCAATGTGATAACACAGATGTATAGGGACACCAATGTGATGACACAGATGTATGGGGATACCAATGTGATGACACAGATGTATGGGGACACCAATGTGATGACACAGATGTATGGGGACACCAATGTGAGGAGACAGATGTATGGGGACACCAATGTGAGGAGACAGATGTATGGGGACACCAATGTGATGACACAGATGTATGGGGACACCAATGTGATGACACAGATGTATGGGGACACCAATGTGAGGAGACAGATGTGTGGGGACACCAGTGTGGGGACACAGATGTATGGGGACACCAATGTGAGGAGACAGATGTGTGGGGACACCAGTGTGATGACACAGATGTATGGGGACAAAAGTGTATGAGGAGACTGGTGGGGGGCACAGATGTGTGGGGACACCAGTGTGGGGACACAGATGTGTGGGGACAAAAGTGTATGAGGAGACTGGTGGGGGGCACAGATGTGTGAGGACACTAGTGTGGGGACACAGATGTGTGGGGACAACAGTGTATGGGAAGACTGGTGGGGTGCTCAGATGTGTGGGGACACCAATGTGATGACAAAGATGTATGGGGACACCAATGTGGGGACACAGATGTATGGGGACACCAATGTGGGGACACAGATGTATGGGAACACCAATGTGATGACACAGATGTATGGGGACACCAATGTGGGGACACAGATGTATGGGAACACCAATGTGATAACACAGATGTATAGGGACACCAATGTGATGACACAGATGTATGGGGATACCAATGTGATGACACAGATGTATGGGGACACCAATGTGATGACACAGATGTATGGGGACACCAATGTGAGGAGACAGATGTATGGGGACACCAATGTGAGGAGACAGATGTATGGGGACACCAATGTGATGACACAGATGTATGGGGACACCAATGTGATGACACAGATGTATGGGGACACCAATGTGAGGAGACAGATGTGTGGGGACACCAGTGTGGGGACACAGATGTATGGGGACACCAATGTGAGGAGACAGATGTGTGGGGACACCAGTGTGATGACACAGATGTATGGGGACAAAAGTGTATGAGGAGACTGGTGGGGGGCACAGATGTGTGGGGACACCAGTGTGGGGACACAGATGTGTGGGGACAACAGTGTATGAGGAGACTGGTGGGGTGCTCAGATGTGTGGGGACACCAATGTGATGACACAGATGTATGGGGACACCAATGTGGGGACACAGATGTATGGAGACACCAATGTGGGGACACAGATGTATGGGGACAACAATGTGGGGACAGATGTATGGGGACACCAATGTGGGGACACAGATGTATGGGAACACCAATGTGATGACACAGATGTATGGGGACACCAATGTGGGGACACAGATGTATGGGGACACCAATGTGATGACACAGATGTATGGGGACACCAATGTGAGGAGACAGATGTATGGGGACACCAATGTGAGGAGACAGATGTATGGGGACACCAATGTGAGGAGACAGATGTATGGGGACACCAATGTGATGACACAGATGTATGGGGACACCAATGTGAGGAGACAGATGTATGGGGACACCAGTGTGATGACACAGATGTATGGGGACACCAATGTGAGGAGACAGATGTGTGGGGACACCAGTGTGATGACACAGATGTATGGGGACACCAATGTGATGACACAGATGTGTGGGGACACCAATGTGATGACACAGATGTATGGGGACACCAATGTGATGACACAGATGTATGGGGACACCAATGTGATGAAACAGATGTATGGGGACACCAATGTGATGAAACAGATGTATGGGGACACCAATGTGATGACACAGATGTATGGGGACACCATTGTGGGGACACAGATGTATGGGGACACCAATGTGGGGACACAGATGTGGGGGAGACTGGTGAGGACACGGATGTAAAACCTCAATGCACGCTGGTAGTTAAACCCGCTGAATGATGCTCCATCGTTTTATTAGACGACGGGACCATCATCCAGTTCTGCGGTCAACAGTAAGTAAAATGCTATTCTTCTTCTACTGTGGATTTATTTAGTAAAATTATTTTTCCGGCCCGCGGATATGAGTAAAATATAGAATGTGGCCCTCGAAGTAAAAAGTTTGGAGACCCCTGCTCTAGGGTGTTATTAAAAAATATATATATAATGTTTGGGGGTTTTAAGTAATTTTCTAGCCAAAAAAAAGTTTTAGTCTCGTAAACAACAAATCTGAACAAATTAGCCCGGTGTGCACAACATGTTAAATTCATTATGCAAAATAGCAAGGAAAGTGCCTAAATACACATTTACCAAGCAGGGTGTCTGCAGCTGTACAGGCATGCTGGGACTTGTAGTTTTGTAACACCAGGAGAGAAATTTTTTGGGAAATACTAATATCTGATCTTATATACTAACTTTTAAACTAGTCTAAAATGCAGGTAAAGATAATTAAAATACTCACACTGATCAAAATATTCTCTTCATCTCTTGAAAGGTTGCTTCCAACCATATTTCCAATTGAACTTGTGCAAATAGACCAAGAACAGCTACCTATGGAAAATGAAACTGGCAAGTGTCCAAGTTCCAGGAAGTAGTCGCGCGTGCGTGTTGTTCGCGCGATTGCGCAAGCGCGCTCGAGAAATTCGAAATACTGTTTTTAAATAAAATTACACATATATTCGATTTCAGAGTGTTACTATCGAAATTCAAGAAAGGTATTTATCATTCGCATTTTGTGACATTTCGATAAAATATCTCGAATATTCGATTTCAGAATGAGCCAATCAGAGCGCTTGTAAAGCATGTTCCGAAATTCTGCCAAAAAACAGATGTATGGGGACACCAATGTGATGACACGGATGTATGGGGACACCAATGTGATGTGACAAATGTATGGGGACACCAATGTGGGGGCACAGACGTATGGGGACACCAATGTGAGGACACAGATGTATGGGGACACCAATGTGGGGACACAGATGTATGGGAACACCAATGTGATGACACAGATGTATGGGGACACCAATGTGGGGACACAGATGTATGGGGACACCAATGTGATGACACAGATGTATAGGGACACCAATGTGATGAAACAGATGTATGGGGACACCAATGTGAGGAGACATGTATGGGGACACCAATGTGATGACACAGATGTATGGGGACACCAATGTGAGGAGACAGATGTGTGGGGACACCAGTGTGGGGACACAGATGTATGGGGACACCAATGTGAGGAGACAGATGTGTGGGGACACCAGTGTGATGACACAGATGTATGGGGACAAAAGTGTATGAGGAGACTGGTGGGGGCACAGATGTGTGGGGACACCAGTGTGGGGACACAGATGTGTGGGGACAAAAGTGTATGAGGAGACTGGTGGGGGGCACAGATGTGTGAGGACACTAGTGTGGGGACACAGATGTGTGGGGACAACAGTGTATGGGAAGACTGGTGGGGTGCTCAGATGTGTGGGGACACCAATGTGATGACAAAGATGTATGGGGACACCAATGTGGGGACACAGATGTATGGGGACACCAATGTGGGGACACAGATGTATGGGAACACCAATGTGATGACACAGATGTATGGGGACACCAATGTGGGGACACAGATGTATGGGAACACCAATGTGATAACACAGATGTATAGGGACACCAATGTGATGACACAGATGTATGGGGATACCAATGTGATGACACAGATGTATGGGGACACCAATGTGATGACACAGATGTATGGGGACACCAATGTGAGGAGACAGATGTATGGGGACACCAATGTGAGGAGACAGATGTATGGGGACACCAATGTGATGACACAGATGTATGGGGACACCAATGTGATGACACAGATGTATGGGGACACCAATGTGAGGAGACAGATGTGTGGGGACACCAGTGTGGGGACACAGATGTATGGGGACACCAATGTGAGGAGACAGATGTGTGGGGACACCAGTGTGATGACACAGATGTATGGGGACAAAAGTGTATGAGGAGACTGGTGGGGGGCACAGATGTGTGGGGACACCAGTGTGGGGACACAGATGTGTGGGGACAACAGTGTATGAGGAGACTGGTGGGGTGCTCAGATGTGTGGGGACACCAATGTGATGACACAGATGTATGGGGACACCAATGTGGGGACACAGATGTATGGAGACACCAATGTGGGGACACAGATGTATGGGGACAACAATGTGGGGACAGATGTATGGGGACACCAATGTGGGGACACAGATGTATGGGAACACCAATGTGATGACACAGATGTATGGGGACACCAATGTGGGGACACAGATGTATGGGGACACCAATGTGATGACACAGATGTATGGGGACACCAATGTGAGGAGACAGATGTATGGGGACACCAATGTGAGGAGACAGATGTATGGGGACACCAATGTGAGGAGACAGATGTATGGGGACACCAATGTGATGACACAGATGTATGGGGACACCAATGTGAGGAGACAGATGTATGGGGACACCAGTGTGATGACACAGATGTATGGGGACACCAATGTGAGGAGACAGATGTGTGGGGACACCAGTGTGATGACACAGATGTATGGGGACACCAATGTGATGACACAGATGTGTGGGGACACCAATGTGATGACACAGATGTATGGGGACACCAATGTGATGACACAGATGTATGGGGACACCAATGTGATGAAACAGATGTATGGGGACACCAATGTGATGAAACAGATGTATGGGGACACCAATGTGATGACACAGATGTATGGGGACACCATTGTGGGGACACAGATGTATGGGGACACCAATGTGGGGACACAGATGTGGGGGAGACTGGTGAGGACACGGATGTAAAACCTCAATGCACGCTGGTAGTTAAACCCGCTGAATGATGCTCCATCGTTTTATTAGACGACGGGACCATCATCCAGTTCTGCGGTCAACAGTAAGTAAAATGCTATTCTTCTTCTACTGTGGATTTATTTAGTAAAATTATTTTTCCGGCCCGCGGATATGAGTAAAATATAGAATGTGGCCCTCGAAGTAAAAAGTTTGGAGACCCCTGCTCTAGGGTGTTATTAAAAAATATATATATAATGTTTGGGGGTTTTAAGTAATTTTCTAGCCAAAAAAAAGTTTTAGTCTCGTAAACAACAAATCTGAACAAATTAGCCCGGTGTGCACAACATGTTAAATTCATTATGCAAAATAGCAAGGAAAGTGCCTAAATACACATTTACCAAGCAGGGTGTCTGCAGCTGTACAGGCATGCTGGGACTTGTAGTTTTGTAACACCAGGAGAGAAATTTTTTGGGAAATACTAATATCTGATCTTATATACTAACTTTTAAACTAGTCTAAAATGCAGGTAAAGATAATTAAAATACTCACACTGATCAAAATATTCTCTTCATCTCTTGAAAGGTTGCTTCCAACCATATTTCCAATTGAACTTGTGCAAATAGACCAAGAACAGCTACCTATGGAAAATGAAACTGGCAAGTGTCCAAGTTCCAGGAAGTAGTCGCGCGTGCGTGTTGTTCGCGCGATTGCGCAAGCGCGCTCGAGAAATTCGAAATACTGTTTTTAAATAAAATTACACATATATTCGATTTCAGAGTGTTACTGTCGAAATTCCGCAATAAATTTCTCATTCGCATTTTTGCGAAATTACGATAAAATATCAAGAATATTCTGAGCCAATCAGAGTGCTCCTTCCGTATTTGCCGAATATTCTCAATTATTTTGTATTGCAATATATCACGAATATTCTGAGCCAATCAGAGTGCTCCTTACACATTTGCCGAATATTCTCAATTATTTTGTATTGCAACATATCACGAATATGCTGAGCCAATCAGAGTGCTCCCTCCGCATTTGTCGAATATTCGCAATTCGCAATTCGCAATAGCGAAAATTCGCAATGATTTCGGTTTCAAAAAATATCTCGAATATTCGTATTTAGCGAATATATCACGAATATTCGACAATATATTCGAGATATATCGCGAATTCGAATATGGCATATTCTGCTCAACACTAGACTAGATATAGTGAATACAGCAGTGGAGGCCTGTCCATTAGAGGTGCAGGGGCGCTGCCCCCCAATCCATGCACCCGACCCCTAATCTACATGCAGGGAGCCGGACGCATTGATTTCAATATTTTTTTAAGCACACAGTTAGAGCCTGAGGCTCTAATTAGTTTAAACAAGGGAGGGGGGCTCGGAGAGCTGAGCTCTGTGCCCTGAGCCCACCCAGTTGTGTGACAACTGCAAAATAATATTTGCTATTGTCTTCCTGATTCTCCTCTCAGCCAATCAGAAAGCGGGTCTTAAGATCCGTTTGGCCGACAGGAGAAGACATTGTATTGGCTAGGGATAGAGGAGAGAAGCCACAGAGGGAATGAGGAAGGAAACCACCGAGGACGAAGCCATTGTGAAGCCGGAGAAGGAGCCAAAGTTGCAAATGGTGTAAGTGCGGGATGAGTGACCGACTTGGGGGACGGATGTCTTGTTTTCCACCCCCCCCCCAAAATATACAGCACCAGCTGCCACTGGAATGCAGGTCCTGCGTTTAGTAACACTTTAAGAATACAAACTCTTTGTTGAATATGGGTGATATCTGTTAGCAGTAGTTACACAAAGCATGGGAGTTAGGGAATACTGACAATAAAAGTACAGACTTTTCAATTGCTTTACATAAACTAACACACACTAGGGGGTGTGACAGGAAGTCAGGTAAATCTGTGTTATTGGTAAACATCAGGTTTTCCAAACAGTTACCCTCAGAATCACAGTGTAATATCAAGGATTAATAGTTTTTAAATTTTTTGGAGGAAAACTACACTTTTTTAAAAAGCTTACCTGATTATTAACAAAAATAAATAAATATATTGTTTATGTTGACAATACATTTTAAGTGATCGGTTTGTCCTTATCATAGAAGAGACCACTGTCATGGCAGGAGGTGGATCTATTTCATCCCTTAATAATCACATAAAAAAAAATACACATGTACCGGTGGCAGAATATAACAAACAGACAGCGAAATTTTGATAATCAGATAGTGCTTTCCCAGCTCTACAAAGAACTCTGACCTCCCTCCTGTTGTTCTGTTCCCTGGAGACAAATGGTGTTATTCAAAGAAACTAATTTTGTTTTGCCATCACTGTGTTAGCATTTTTTTTCTTGCAACTGAAAGCAATTGAATGCAGACATCTGCCTACTCCATGCTGTTTGTACCCCCCCCCCCCCAATCCTTCTCCTGATCACTTGAACTGTCAACTTGTGCTGCCAGTGAAATGATAAAATATATGTACATACATAGATATTTATAGTAGGGAATGATATGAAATGAGGATTCATTTTTTGCTTTGCAACCGATGGAAATGTGTGGATTGAGGTAATGCCTTTCTAAAGCTGTCGCCTTTGCCGTCTGACATCTCCCAAACACGGTACAATTAATGGTGTATTTGCAAACAAATCCTCTTCCTCTAACACTTACAAAGAGGGAGAGAGGGAGAGTGGGTGTTTCCTATGTGGTGTCTGTATGCTTCATTCACATCACTGGCTTATTTTTTTAATTTTCGAGAGCAAGGTTGGTGACAGCTGAAGAAGTCTGTATTTTCTGAAGAGCAGCATGACGGTGGAGAGGAGCTGGGCTCCTGGGGGAGATCTAATGGTTCCTCTCCTTCCTGCACAGAGATAAAGACTTATAATAAGCGTGTATGTTCACCATCTGGCTCTGTGCATGTGGTCCTTATGGAGGCGAAAGCGGCACAATCTGTAAATGATCAGGAGCCATAGAACTCCCTCCAGAGAATCCACAATGCAATCAAGGTGACAGATGGCATGGACACTGCTGTGGCCTTACAGAGAAGAACAAAATCACCTTCAATAAACTCTGACTGCAATGGGCACGAGCACCTCAAAAAGTCAGGTTGTCAGTCAAACCGCGACAGCAAAGCTGCATTGGGGGAAACATTGCGGCCAGCTCTCTGTTTTCAAACGTTTCCATCTGACTAAGCCTGAACTATGATCTTTTTTTTTTTCACTCCAACAGCAAATTGTCCTCTCTATTTAGCTGAAGCAGGCCAGCAAATTACCAGATTCATAGTTTTATTGAAGGAAATTGAAAACATGATGTCCTCAATTCTGGGGACAAACAGCTGGCAGGATTTGTGATGTAAAGGAACATCTAATGGACCCCCTTGATTCACTGATTTTTTTTCATCTTACATTCAGCCTTTCGACTATTTTTCATTCTAGCATAGCCCTCGTGTTTATATCTAATATGTATTTGTTTTGCATTAATCTCAGATATTTGTTAGAGATTAGTAAAAATAAGAGATTTATATTTTGTCAAAAGCTGTGATTTATTTTTCTTGTACAATGTACCAGGCTTTTTTATTTTTTGAAAGAGTAATTGATGAATCTTTTGTTCCAAAAGTAATGCTAGTGATTTATTTTAATATTTTTTTGTTTATTAGTGATATCTAATTAGTCTAATTAACCACTTAAGACCCGGACCAATACGCTGGTAAATGACCCAAGGTGTTTTTGCGATTCGGCACTGCGTCGCTTTAACAGACAATTGCGCGGTCGTGCGACGTGGCTCCCAAACAAAATTTGCATCCTTTTCTTCCCACAAATAGAGCTTTCTTTTGGTGGTATTTGATCACCTCTGCGATTTTTATTTTTTGCGCTATATACAAAAATAGAGCGACATTTTTGAAAAAAAAACACTATTTTTTACTTTTTGTTAAAAAAAAATCAAATAAACTAAATTTTAGTCAAACATTTAGGCCAACATTTATTTAGCCACATGTCTTTAGTAAAAAAAAAAATCGCAATAAAAAAAAATAGCTACCTAGCGGGAACAGCGACACTAATACAGCGATCAGAAAAATGATCGCTTAGTGACGCTGGCAATAGGGAGTGAAAGGGTTAACTAGGGCGGTGATCAGGGGGTTAAAACTTTATTAGGGGGGTGGGGGGGCTATCCTGAACCTAACACTAACTGTTTTTTACACTGCCTGTCACACTGACACTAAATGCAGTGATTAGATCACTGCATTCAGTGACACTGTGACAGGGGGGTGGGGGGGGGCGATCACAAAGGGTTAATGTGCCTATGTGAGTGTGTGTCAGTGTTGTGTTGGTGCACACTTACTTGTGATGTCTTCTCTCATCAGCAGCGCTGGGAAACAGCGCTGCGATGAGAGGTGACATCATTTCCTCCTTCCTGTGTAAACACAGGAGGAGGAACTGACAGAATGGGAGCGCGCTCCCATTGGCTGGGAGCGATCGCGGGGGGGCGGGTAAGCGCCGACATCCGCCCGCTGATCCCGGATCGCTCCCGGAGCCAGGGGGACCCCCGCACGGCGCGGAGGGGGTCCCGATGGGACCCCCGAACCGCACTTAGGCGGGGACGTAAATTTACGCCCTTGTGCCTGTACGTGCCATTCTGTGGCCGTATATGTGCGTGCGGGGGTTCTTAAGTGGTTAAGCGTAAATTGTTAGGTATCTATTTACTTGTTGTAACATAATCTTTCATATTGAAAAAAATTTGAGCTAACTTTACTGTTTTGTTATTTTTTTAATTCATGAAACAATTTTTTCCAAAAAAAGGCATTTGAAAAATGATTGCTCAAATATCGTGCAAGATAAAATGTTGCAATGACCGTCATTTTATTCCCTAGGGTTTCTGCTAAAAAATCATATATAATGTTTTGGGGGTTCTGCGTAATTTTCTAGCAACAAAATTATGATTTGTACATGTAGGAGAGAAGTGCCAGAATAGGCCCGGTATGGAGGTGTGTATAAAAGCCCTGTATTGAAGTGGTTAAATAGAAAAAATAAATAAATGAAAAATTCCTTTAAATATTGAACCTGCTGGGTGTCTATAGTATGCCTGTGAAAACGTCTTTGAGAACCCGAGTCTTGCCCCAGGGAACATGTATCAATGGAATTTTTTTTTTTCAAATGGTTGTTTTTTCTGGAGCAGTGATTTTAATGATGCTGCATTATTAAAATCACTGCTCCAGAAAAAAGACCATTTTTAAAACTTTTTTCCATTGATACATGTTCCCTGGGGCAAGACCCGGGTTCTCAAAGATGTTTTCCGACAATAACTTGCATATGGGGCTTTAAAATGAGCACTTTTAAATTCGAACGTTCGAGTCCCATTGACATCAATGGGGTTCTAAATGTTCGCGCAAACTTTCGGTCCGTTCGAAGGTTCTGGTGCGAACCGAACGTGGGGGTGTTCAGCTCATCCCTACTCCTAAACTTTTGAACTTCCCAATGAGGAACAATTGAAGCAAAGTGTGGGAGTGTAATGTACAGAGTGCATGGGGTCAGGAGTGTGTAATGCACAAAATGCAGGGTCGGGAGTATGTAATGCAGAGAACAAAGGGGTTGGGAGTGTGTAATGCACATAATGCAGGGGATGGGAGTGTGTTATGCACAGAATGCAGGGGTCAGGAGGGTGTAATGCACATAATGCAGGGTTCAGGAGGGTGTAATGCACAGAATGCAGGGTTCATTGGGTGTTTGGAGGGGTCACTAAGTACTGAGTGCAGATTGTGCTACATACTGAATGCAGGGTTGCAGGGTGCGCTAGGTACAGAGTGCAGGGTAGCGGGGCATGCTATATACAGAGTGCAGGGTTGAGGGGCATGCTACGTACGGAGTGCAGGCTTATGCTACGTACTGAGTGCAGGGTTGAGGGGTGCATTGCATTAAGAGTGCAGAGTTGTAGGGTGCCGTTCATACACAGTGCAGGGTTGAGAAGAAGGGGGAGTGGAGAAGGGGCAGACGAGGGGGAGGGGGTAGAGGGAGAGGGGTAAGTGAGAGAGCTACTAGCCCTGTCTGGAGTCCCTCCTGTGGAAAGGTGTGTGTGATACTGTACCTTCCATGCAGTGCATGGAGCCCATTCTCATAGTTGGGTGGTCACAGGAGGTCAGGGAGCTGCTCCATTCAGCGGATCTCCTGCTGTCTCTGGCTGCCTGCACCTCCTGCCTGCCTGTCCTCTTACTCCAGTCAGCCTGTCCATTGGTCCTGGGCTGGGAGGTCTTTGAAGCTCTACTCCCTGCTCCAGGGCAATCGGTTCTGGCTGCTCTTGTGGCTCTTCATCCCTGCCGCCTCCTGGAGCCCTCAGCTGGGTGTGCTGTCCCGCTCCCAAGACCTGCTGACACTCAGTCTGCATTATCACCCAGGGCAGACAAACCAAAATAATCCTTCAAAAAAGCGCTATGGCACAGACAAATGCAGGAAGTCCCATAATCATGCAAATGTAAATTTATTAAAAAGGAAGTCTGATGAACAATATGTATATTTCCAAGAGTCCCAGCTTTGTGATGCAGAATATATAATATGCAGTATAAATGATCCCAAAAGATGTGCCTCACTAGACCATGGTGCACAGCGTGATTGTAAACACAGAAAAACCCTCCTGTGAGGTGAATGTCTATCCCTCAGGCATGCAGTCTCACTCTGGGAGGAGAGGATCCAATGCTAGATGGCATCAAAGATGTCTATGCAATGTGCTCTTACCATGTCCCAGATGGAAGGATGGGCATTCAGGGAGGGATCCCAGAGTTGTAGACTGCAAACGGAATGTCAATGGATCTGTGAAGATCTGTAAGGTTTGCTGGTCTGCGATGCAACAACGGACTGGGACTGAGGACTTGGGGTAGCTGCCCCAAGTTCTCAGTCCCAGTCCGTTGTTGCATCGCAGACCAGCAGACCAGCAGACCTTACAGATCTTCACAGATCCATTGGCATTCCGTTTGCAGTCTACAACTCTGGGATCCCTCCCACCACGTTCACACGGACCTAGCCTGCCAGCCTCCACCCAATCCAGCACCAGCTCCTCCTGTGTTGTGTCTCCACCCCTCCCGTTCAACGGCAGTGAGACAACCTGTATAGTTTGAACGGAGAGCGCGTCCAGACTGCTCACAGAGCGAAGGTTATTATCCCTTCACCTTCGGCCGTTTGATTGCCATCACTCTCCTGAATGCCCATCCTTCCATCTGGGACATGGTAAGAGCACATTGCATAGACATTTTGATGCCATCTAGCATTGGATCCTCTCCTCCCAGAGTGAGACTGCATGCCTGAGGGATAGACATTCACCTCACAGGAGGGTTTTTCTGTGTTTACAATCACGCTGTGCACCATGGTCTAGTGAGGCACATCTTTTGGGATCATTTATACTGCATATTCTGCATCACAAAGCTGGGACTCTTGGAAATATACATATTGTTCATCAGACTTCCTTTTTAATAAATTTACATTTGCATGATTATGGGACTTCCTGCATTTGTCTGTGCCATAGCGCTTTTTTGAAGGATTATTTTGGTTTGTCTTTCCTATTTCACATCACTCCTGATGTGTTTTTCCTTCTAGCAGCTTATTCACTCAGCCCTTCACCATTTAGGGTATACTTATGTATCAGTATCATCTGGTCACAAGTTTTTTAGTGTTTATACTGTCTTACTACGGTTTTGGCACTGTCTTTGTTTTGATTATCACCCAGGGCAGCACCCGACTAGTCAGGCTGTCCCAGGGTCCACAGAGTGCCAACGGGGGAGCAGGTAGAAGTGAGCAGAGCCAGCTGAAAAAAAGCCCCACGCTAGCACGCCCCTGCCAGTAATTTCAATGGAGCCAAGTGCTGGAACATGTTCCAGCACTTGGCTCTTTTCCGGGGATGGACATTGTCAGCAACAATACTCAGGTAGGTCGCAGCATTCAAATGATGCTCAATTGGTACTAAGGGGCCAAAAGAGTGCCAATAACCCACACCATTACAGCACCACTAGCCTGAACCATTGATACAAGGTAGGATGGATCCATGCTTTCATGAAGTTTACCCAAACTCTGAACCTACCATCTGAATGTCGCAACTGAAATCAATACTCTGGTGGCAGAAATACAATATGTCCTTAAACTGTTGTATCACTCTGAGGAGGCAATGTGTCTACACCTGCGGTGCTGCAGTCACCCACAAGCCCAAGCGAACAAAATCCTCAATTTTAAGTGATGAACCCAGGTAGGGAATTTTGACTCTTTTTGAGAGAGAAAAAAACAAAACAAAAAACTTCCTCTCCTGGCAAGGTGGGAAAAAGAAACAAAACTTTGGACAGTCATTGTAACTTATCACCAGTAAAACCGAGGATCTGGCTTAGTCAGGCCTTTCCCCTGTTTATCCAGAGTGGTAATAAAGTAGACCACATTATACTTTCCTGGTTGGCAAATGACCACTTTATCTGCGTGAACATGCCTACCATAGTTCCAGTGTAGCAGGCATCCCTTGAAGCGATCATGCCTGACAGGGGAATGGCCTATTTTCCGGAACAGTTTTGATACTGAAAGATAGTCCTAAACAGCCTCGCACTACCACTGCTCTCTGCGAGACTCAGTCTCTTGCATAATTTCCCTGGGAACATAGGGGAACTCCAGTCGGTATTCTATGGCCACCCGCTTAATTAATAATCTCTGTGACCGGGCAAGCTTTGGCAGGGACCTGGTGCTTCCAAGTCCAGAAGGTACACACAAATTTGCAGATTTGTGCACCATAGCATTTGCGGAAAGTTTTTCTGAGCCCAGCCATTTTATTACCGCAGGATAGGGCCTCGTCAGTAAAGAGTAGGGTTTCCACCCTGGATGTTATCTCCCCTGAGTCCATAGCTGTGTACTCGGAGAAAGTAAAAGCCGAGGCAACATCATCGCTGTTTGCCCATAACAGTTCCTGCGACATAGTCTCAAATAAATCATCACCCCCGGAGATGTCTGATAGAGATTCTATTTCCAAATCCCTTAATTCCTCAGCCGGTAAATAGTTATGCACAGTCCCAGACATATCCCCCTTGGATCTCTCACCCGTTCCTGTCGTGGACTTCTCGGGTATCTGACTTTTCTTCGGGTCCGGTTCGAGCAGTCCTTGGGGTAGGCTTCGACCACGGCCGCGGGAGGCCTTCACGTATCCCACCTTCTTCTTTTCGGCAGGTGCAGTGAAGGTAGATACGGTTGAAGTAACAACAGTGGCGGTGTCCGCTGATGACTGGCCCACAACAGTAACAGCAACATACCCCTAGGGATTACTCACAGTAGAAAATGCGGCAGGCATGGGCCTGACTATTTGGTCGAAGGCAGCAGCTTGTTCTGTTACTTTGCCTGTGGCTCAGTCCACTCTGTAGTCACGAGGCGGCATAGTGGGTTGCTCCACAACAAACAAGTACTCTCTGCAACGTAGATATCGGACAAATGGACGGGGAGGCATGCCCACTGCCCACAGCACATGTGGCTAAGAGTGACCGCACAGTCCCTCGCCCCCTGTGGTATAGGTCCCAGATGAACAGTTAGTTTAAGTTGCGAGAGGCAACAGCAAATCCCGGATGAGCCCCCACGTATAGCACTACCCCGAAGGAGCTGCTGGATTAGATTTGGGCCTGCCGTTACCTTACTGTTTCATACACTTGTTTCAGGGGTTCTCCTCGACGAGTTGTGCACAGAAATGTCTGCACCAAACACAGTGGGCCAGATTCTCAGAGGCGCTACGACGGGGTATCTCAGATACCCCGTCGTATCGCCGTTTTTTTCCCCGGGTATCTATGCGAGTGATTCCTAGAATCACTTTGGCATAGATACGGGTGAAGATCCGACAAGTGTAATACAATTACACTTGCGGATCATAGATGTAATGACAACTCCAGCCACTAGGTGGCCTTTACGTTATTTTCTCATTTGCCTATGCAAATGAGGCTACTACTCAGATTTCCGAACGCTTTTACGCCGCCCCGTCGTCGCTTACGTCATTTTCATCAGCGTAAGGTTACCCCTGCAAAGATGTGGAGTAACCTTACGCAGTACCGTCGGATGCCATCGGGTGCCGTCGGATGCCATGTTAAGTATGGCGTCGGGTCAGCGTCGGCTTTTTCCGTCGGTTACGTCGTTTTACTAAGTCGTTCGCGAATAGGGCATTGCGTAAGTGACGATCACGTTGTTTTGACGTCGGTTTCACCGACGCTTTTCAACGTGAGCTGAAGCATGCGCACTGGGATTTTTGCCCAGCCGGCGCATGCGCAGTTCGATCGACGCGGGGGCGCGCTTAATTTAAATACAAGCCGCCCCCTTTGAATTACGCGGCCTTACACTGGGCCATTTACTCTACGCATCCGCAAACTACGGAGCAAGTGCTAGGAGAATACGGCACTTGCTCTGTTAAGTTGCGGCGGCGTAGTGTAAATGGCTTACGCTACGCTAGGGCAAATCTATGAGAATCTGGCCCAAAGTCTCTTATAAGGTTTTTATTGAACAAAGTTCTCCAACAGAGGGGTAGAGGGATGGGGAGAGACTCAGGCACCTTTGCTTTGCGGATCACGGGTGCAACTTGGATCCAGAGGATTAATTCAGTTCCACACTGGATGTCAGCAACCACCAGATAGGCCTACTCTCACTAGCCTAGCAGCTGGTGCGAAGCTCGTCAAAGTCTCTGCCACAGACGTAATAAGTGTTGTCAGGCCGTCCCATGATCTTCTGCCACAAGATTGTGTAACCACTCGCACACTTTGTACAGTTCCAAAGTACACGACTCACGGTGCCAAGAATCTTTCAGCCAGGCCGGCAGAACAGTGAGATACATTTTGCCAGGATACGTCCTTCAATTGAATCCCATTGGTTCAGCTACCTCCTGTGGGTAAGGTAGCAAAGGACCATCCCTTGATTAGTAGGCCCCAAAAACTCCCGGGCCTACTCTCAGTTGCGAGGCCTCGGACCAGCCGGCCCCGAGGCTACGAAACAGCTCAAACAGCTCACACAGGCCAGGAGGGCCATCAGGTCAGGATCGGAAGATGCCACCAAAGTGGTGTCTGTCCCTTAAGTACCCCTCCCCAGAATGCACAGCGGGTTGGCCACGCCCCCTGAGCTGCTTCTGGGAAAGAGATACCCAATGCATCCAGCCCGCTGCCTTTCCAACCTTGACCAGTGTTAACAGCGACACCCACTGTCAAGGGAAAATTGTGCAACCCAGCTGAACTGAAACAGAACCAACAATTTAGCATAATCCTCCTGAACTAAACTACAGCTCAGTGACTGAGGGAGACTGAGGGATCTTTAATGCTGCCATCTACGCTATCTGGATTACTTTGTGCTACCAGCCCAAAAAGCTTCATTGCTTACACTACTATCTCACAAATACACCTTTTTAGAGGACGCTCAGTTTAGCCTCCCTGTGTTGGCAGCACAGCACTCCATCCTAGATCCTTTACCGTCAAGGGTTATTTATTTAGTCGTCCAGCAGCCCGGACCCCTATTTGAGCCTTGCTAAAAGAAACCCATTCTTTTAAGCTCTATACCCATCATTGGACTACAAAGACATTTTAATACTCTCTCAAACTATTCAAAACACTCCGTGAAGAAGCGCTGTAAGACGCGCGAAACCGATCGAGTCTCCATCTCGCAGACTTTTTCATGTCTGCACCTCCTCCGTCTATACAGGACACTTATACTATTAATATTATTTTTTATTAATTATTTTAATTTATTTCTTTAACTGCTTGCCGACCGCGCACCGCAGTTATACGGCGGCAGGTCGGCACTGCTAGGCGAGAGCACGTAGCTCTACATCCTACCTTTTGCGGCCACTGCGCGCCCCCGCGCGCGCCCCCCCAAGTCCCGCGTGCGGGTGCGATCGCCGCCGGGCACGTGCGCTCGTTCGTTACAGAACAGGGACCGGGAGCTATGTGTGTAAACACATAGCTCTCGGTCCTGTCAGCGGGGGAAACGCTGATCTCCTGTTCATACAATGTATGGACAGAAGATCAGTGATTCCCCCTAGTGAGGCCACCCCCCCCATACGGTCAGAACACACCAGGAAAACACTTAACCCCTTCCCTGCCCCCTAGTGTTAACCCCTTCACTGCCAATGGCCTTTTTATAGTAATCCAATGCATTTTATAGCATTGATCGCTATAAAAATGCCAATGGTCCCAAAAATGTGTCAAAATTGTCCGATGTGTCCGCCATAATATCGCAGTACCGAAAAAAAAAAGGTGATCACCGCCATTACTAGTAAAAAAGAAATATTAATAAAAATGCCATAAAACTACCCCCTTTTTTGTAAACGCTATAAATTTTGCGCAAACCAATCAATAAACGCTAATTGCGATTTTTTTTACGAAAAATATGTAGAAGAATACGTATCGGCCTAAACTGAGGAAAACAAATGTTTTTTTAGATATTTTTTGGGGATATTTATTATAGCAAAATGTAAAAAATATTGCATTTTTTTCAAAATAAAAACCGCAGAGATGATCAAATACCACCAAAAGAAAGCTCTATTTGTGGGAAAAAAAGGACGCCAAATTTGTTTGGGAGCCACATCGCACGACCGCGCAATTGTCAGTTAAAGCGACGCAGTGCCGAATCACAAAAAGTGCTCTGGTCAGGAAGGGGGTAAATCCTTCCGGGGCTGAAGTGGTTAAGTTAATTTAAACAATTTCTGTACTATTTAATTTTATTATTATTACTATACAATTTTCCTGTATTACTCTGGAGGTACCCTGCTATGTTCAATTAGTTTGCCAGACAGTTCCTATGCATGGGCGTCCGCTCATAGGGTTAAGGGGGGGCGAGTGACCCCCCCTGGAATCAGCAAGGGTCTGCCATGCTCCCATCTGTGGCTGTGCTGACTCTCTCTGTGTTTGTGCAATCGGCTCCACAGCTCTTGCAATATCAGTGTCACGGAGCTTACAGAGCTCTTTACTGCCACCTCTGGCCGATTCCTTTATGTGCGCCCTCGTGTTTGCTTTGATAACTGTAATGTATTTTCAAATGGACATGTAGAAACAGGACTTGGGAGAAGGAAGACCATTGTGACCATACAAGTGGGGGGTGTGAGTACAAGTGAAGGGAGGAGGCTGTTTGTGTACAGGGGGGCTGGCATATATACAGATGACGGGGAAAGCTGAGTGCATACAGTATGATCAGTGAAGGGGGGTGCCAGGTATAGGAAAGGTGACCGTAAAATTATGCCCCCCCCTGGAAAAAGTTCAGCGGACGCCCATGTTCCTATGGTTTAAATAAATCTACTTTTTAGAGAAATTTTCTCTGTACGACTACATCCTTTACAACATATAGTGCCTGAAAAGTCCAATAACTTGCCCTTAGTTATTTTTTTCTCTTAACCACTTGACTACTGGGCACTTAAACCCACTTAATAACCAGACCAATTTTCAGCTTTCGGTGCTCTCACATTTTGAATGACAATAACTCAGTCATACAACACTGTAACCAAATGAAATTTTTGTCCTTTTTTTCCCACAAATAGAGCTTTCTTTTGGTGGTATTTTATCACCTCTGCGGTTTTTATTTTTTTCACTATAAATGAAAAAAGAACGAAAATTTTGTAAAAAAATGAATTTTTCTTCATATCTATTATAACATTTTGCAAAAAAGTAATTTTTCTTCATAAACTTGGCCTAAAATGTATACTGCTACATATCTTTGGTAACAAAACAAAAAATGTTTAGATATTATTTAGTCTGGGTGAAAGTTATAGGGTCTAAAAGCTATGGTACCAATTACTGAAAATTGATCAATTTGATCACATCTGATGTACTGACAGCCTCTCTCATTTCTTGAGACCCTAACATGCCAGAAAAGTACAAATACCCCCCAAATGACCCCTTTTTGGAAAGAAGACATTCCAAGGTATTTAGAAAGAGGCATTGTGAGTTTTTTGAAGTTGTAATTTTTCCCACAATTCTTTGCAAAAATCAAGATTTTTTTCATTTTTATTTTCTTTCCACAAAATTTTCATATTAGCGGGTTATTTCTCACACACAGCATATGCATACCACAAATTACACCCCAAAACACATTCTGCTATTCCTCCCGAGTATGACGATACCACATGTGTGAGACTTTTACACAGCGTGGCCACATACAGAGGCCCAACATGCAGGGAACGCCATCAGGCGTTCTGGAACACCCAGACCAATTCTGACATTTCTCTCCTACATGTAAAAATCAACACTTATTTGCTAGAAAATTACATAGAACCCCAAAACATTATATATGCTTTTTTAGCAAAGACCCTAGAGAATACAATGGCGGTTGTTGCAACTTTTTATCGCGCATGGTATTTGCACAGCAATTTTTCGAACACATTTTTTTGGGAAATAAAACAGTTTTGTGCTTTTAAAAAAAAAAAACATTAAATTTAGCCCAATGTTTTTGCATAATATGAAAGATGAAGTTACGCCGAGTAAATAGATACCCAACATGTCACCCTTCAATATTGCACACGCTCGTGGAATGGCGCCAAACTTTGCGACTTAAAAATCCCCATAGGTGACGCTTTAAATATTTTTACTGGTTACATCATTTTAGTTGGAGAAGAGGTCTAGGGCCAAAATTATTGCTCTCGCTCTAACGTTCGCAGCGATACCTCACATGTGTGGTTTGAACACCGTTTTCATATGTGGGCGGGACTTGCGTATGCGTTCGCTTCTGCATGCAAGCTCACGGGGACAGGGGCGCTGTATGCCCAGAGTATTGTGAAGTATGCCCAGAGTATTGCAGAGTATGTCCAGAGTATTGCAGCGTATGCCCAGAGTATTGCAGAGTATGCCCAGAGTATTGCAGAGTATGCCCCCCAGAGTATTGCAGAGTATGCCCCCCAGAGTATTGCAGAGTATGCCCCCCAGAGTATTGCAGAGTATGCCGCCCAGAGTATTGCAGAGTATGCCGCCCAGAGTATTGCAGAGTATGCCGCCCAGAGTATTGCAGAGTATGCCCCCCCAGAGTATTGCAGAGTATGCCCCGCCAGAGTATTGCAGAGTATGCCTCCCAGAGTATTGCAGAGTATGCCCCCCAGAGTATTGCAGAGTATGCCGCCCAGAGTATTGCAGAGTATGCCCCCCCAGAGTATGCCCCCCCAGAGTATGCCACCCCAGAGTATGCCCCCCCAGAATATGCCCCCCCAGAGTATTGCAGAGTATGCCCCCCAGAGTATTGCAGAGTATGCCGCCCAGAGTATTGCAGAGTATGCCGCCCAGAGTATTGCAGAGTATGCCGCCCAGAGTATTGCAGAGTATGCCCCCCCAGAGTATTGCAGAGTATGCCCCCCCAGAGTATTGCAGAGTATGCCTCCCAGAGTATTGCAGAGTATGCCCCCCAGAGTATTGCAGAGTATGCCGCCCAGAGTATTGCAGAGTATGCCCCCCCAGAGTATGCCCCCCCAGAGTATGCCACCCCAGAGTATGCCCCCCCAGAATATGCCCCCCCAGAGTATTGCAGAGTATGCCCCCCAGAGTATTGCAGAGTATGCCCCCCAGAGTATTGCAGAGTATGCCCCCCAGAGTATTGCAGAGTATGCCCCCCCAGAGTATGCCCCCCAAGAGTATGCCCAGCATTGCAGAGTATTGCAGCAGGGATGGCTGAGGAGGGAGGGATGGATGGATGGATCTGTGACTGCATTTGTCACAGATCCAGCCCGCAGCACTGGCGCTGCCATCCGCTCCCTCCCCTCTCCTCTCACACTGTACCGATCGGTACAGAGAGAGGAGGGAGGAACCGGCGTCATCAAATGACGCCGGTCTGTTTACATCTGATCGCGCCGTCATTGGACGGCGCGATCACGTGGTAAACCGCCGCTATCAGCGGCGATTTACCGTGATCCGTGACCCGCCGGTCACGGACATTCCCGTGTGCGCGCCCCAGGGGGCGCGCGGGAGCGCGACTCTGGAATCACGTTATATAACGTGATCCCAGAGTTAAGCAACCACCTTGCCACCGTTATTTTTCGGCAGGTGGTTGCTAAGTGGTTAAACTACAGCTCAGGCAACTAAAATTTAACACATAGCGCATACTTAATGGGAGCATGGCACTACACCTGCAAGTCCACCTAGTCGGAAATTAACTGGATGTAATTTCATTTTTTTTTGGTCCTGACACAAGACCTTCTTGTGTGGATTCTATTCTTTAGCTGCCATTATGATTATCCTAGAAGTTCTGAAATCTAACAACCAGAGATCATGCACTTCCTGGTTTTATTTTCTCCAACTGCCTCCAAGGTTTTCAGAGACTACATACAGTCAGGAACAGATGTTCAGCCAAGGGCTAGGGTGGATGCAGATTGCTGATATGTTAACTGCTATGAACCAGAACTCCAGGTAAACTGCTAAATACACAGTAGAAATACATGCATGTCAACTGTTTTACATGCCAAAGGATTTGTAATTTTGTTTAACCAGTCTTGTAATTAACGAACCTCTGCCACACTGCATAGCCAGACAGGTAATGCCCTTGTTTTCTTGTTCACTTTGCAGATTCTTTCTGAATAATGGACAACAAATCAGCATCACCTCCTATGTATGATGAGCAGGAAAGTGATCTGGTATGTGACTGTGCATAGTATCAGAATTGGGAATCACAATATTGGTTTAGGGTGTGGACTAGAGTGGCAGGGCTTCCGTGAGTGGCACACAAGCAACCTCACATTATGTTACTGCAAGTACTAATTGATGCTTTTCTTGAATGCTATGTACATTTTGTTGATGCAATAGTGAACTGTGTACATACAGTTTATAGTCTAGGTCTGATTACATAGATCTCTACTGCATGCAGAGTAGTGTAGCGCTACCCCTAGAGCAGTGGTCAGCAACCCTGTCCTAAAGGCCCACTAACACGCCAGATTTTATGTATTACCTTGGGGAGATGCAGACTAGAATACTGCAATCACTGAGCAGCAAATGATATCACCTGTGATGTATTTCAGTTATCTTGCAAACCTGGCTTGTTAGTGGGTCCTGAAGACAAAGGTTGATGACCACTGCCCTAGAGCAGTGATCATCAACCCTGTCCTGCAGGGCCCACTAACAGGCCAGGTTTTATGTATTACCTTGGGGAGATGCAGACTAGAATACTGCAATCACTGAGCAGCAAATGACATCACCTGTGATGCATTTCAGTTATCTTGCAAACCTGGCCTGTTAGTGGGCCCTGCAGGACAGGGTTGATGACCACTGCCCTAGAGGACCGCTGTATTTTTGGGCCCCCCTATTCCTCCACAGCCAGGAAACATGCATTTTCAAACTTTTATTCGGAGGCAAAGAATCAGTCCATGGGCTTGTTTTTTTTTTGTTTGTTTTTATTGGGGAAAACAACTTGGATAGGGTAGAGAGATTATGGGTCGCCCCAACTTGACTCAAAAGAATGACTTGAGGATAACTTCTTTCACTAAGTACACCACAAATCAACTACTGTATTCCTCCTGAAATACCAACAGTCTCTTTGGCAATGACAATTCCCTTGTAGAAAATCTAGCAAAGTCCCAAACTAGCAGAAGCGCTATGCTCCCTCTCTGGAAAATACCAGCAGTGACATGCAAGGCCATCCAGAGAGGTGTGATATTATGCAAACATGTTAAATAGCAAAGCACTGGAATGCAGAGAAACACTGAGTTCTGGTGTAAACATGACACACAGAAAAATATTGTTTTCTGTGTTTCATTGCAGGTACCTACATTTATCAATGAGGGAAAAGCTTGAAGGAGCCCTAAAGGTATCTAGATAGATAGATAGATAGATAGATAGATAGATAAGGCCAGATTCAGCAACACTTGCGCTGGAGTATTTCGATATGCGCCGCGTAACTGTGAAGATGCGCCGTCGTTTCTATGTGCCCGTACCCACCAAACTAGATGCGCCCAATAACGGGCCATTTGCGACCGGCGGAACGTTCCGACGCCAGAGTATCGTCAGCGCTTAATTTCGCTTGGCGCATCAGTCGCGCCTATTGATTTCCCCTGCAAATATGCAAATGAGGGAGATTTCCCAATTCGCCGAACGGATTAGCACCATACGCTGGCTACATGCGCCGCGCGTATCTCGTCCGTCCGGCGCAAAGTTATTTCTACAAAAGGCTGCTTTATCTTTACTCCAGATGGCCACAGGTCAGCAGGAGAGCAGCTACAGCAGCGTTACCGACGAGAAGAGCTAGCTGAGCACCCCCACTTGCAGGACAACACCTCTGTCCATGCTTGTCTGTCAAATTTTACAGCCATGGAGGAAGACATCATAGGTCTCCATAGCCGAGATGACGGCTGACAGCTCCTGGCCATTAAAGTTCAGCTTTCTCCTGTGTGTTTGCGGGGAACGGGAGCAGCCATCTCAGAACAAATGTAACATCACTGCGGGGAGGGGGAGCAGGATATACTTTAGTGCTGGAATGGCGCTTCTACGGGCGCATTTAAACGCCCAACGGAAGGCATTGCGCTGACATTTCCCGTGAAGTGGTGCCGACGGAAGTTGTGAGCATGCGCACAAAGGGGGTGAGTGGAGCCTCACTCACTGCGCATGCTCCGTGGTTGATGCGCTGAACGTAAGCCTCTGCGCTGGGCTCCGCCCATCATTTACATATGATCACACCCACTTCCCCTTGCGTCGGGTTACGCCAGCGCATTATCGTTACTCTGGCGCAAGTTTACGCGCAACTGCTATGTGAATAACAGTACTTGCGCTGAAAGGGTCGTCAGAGTAACGTAAATGAGAAGCGTTACTCTGGAGCAAAGATGCTCTCATCTACCTGAATCTGGCCCATAGATAGATATATTAGGGATGGGCTATCTGTTCGAGCCGAACATGAGTTAGAGTCGAACAATGTCTGTTCGCCCGTTCGCCGAACAGTGAACAATTTGGGGTGTTCACGGTAAATTCGAAAAGCCACGGAAAACCCTTTAAAAGTCTATGGGAGAAATCAAAAGTGCTCATTTAAAGGTTAATATGCAAGTTATTGTCATAAAAAGTGTTTGGTGACCTGGGTCCTGCCCCAGGGGACATGTATCAATGCAAAAAGAAGTTTTAAAAACTGCAGTTTTTTCAGGAGCAGTGATTTTAATGCTTAAAGTGAAACAATAAAAGTGAAATATTCCTTTAAATTTCGTACCTGGGAGGTGTCTATAGTATGCCTGTAAAGTAGCACATGTTTCCCGTGCTTAGAAAAGTCCCTGCAGCAAAATTACATTTCTAAAGAAAAAAAGGCATTTAAAACTGATGGCGGCTATAATGAATTGTCGGGTCCCGGCAATACAGATAAAAGTCATTGAAAAAAAAAACCAGCATGGGTTCCCCCTTATTCCATTACCAGGCCCTTTGGGTCTGGTATAATATTAAGGGGAACCCCGAACCAAAATGAAAAAAAAAAGCGTGGGGTCCCCCCAAATTCCCTATAAGGCCCTTCAGGTCTGGTATGGATATTAAGGGGAACCCTGCGCCATAAAAAAAAAAAAACAATGGCGTGGGGTTCTCCCCAAAAATCCATACCAGACCCTTATCTGAGCACGCAAACCAAGAGAGCGCCCCCCCCTCCTGAACTGTACCAGGCCACATGCCCTTAATATGGGGAGGATGTCCCCATGTGGATGGGGATAAGGGCCTCATCCCCACAACCCTTGCCGGTGGTTGTGGGGGTCTGTGGACAAGGGGCTTATCGGAATCTGGAAGCCCCCTTTAACAAAGGGGACCCCCAGATCCCAGCCCCCCCAATGTGAATTGGTAACGGGTACATTGTACCCCTACCATTTCACAAAGAAAAAGTGTGGAAATGTTAAAAATTGCAGAAGACGGCTTGGGACAAGTCCTTTATTAAAAATAAAAAAATAAAAAAAACATTCCAGCGTTGTAATCCATTCTCGATGTCCCATGGTGATTCATTCTCCAGAGATGCTCTCCACTCCAGCGAGGAACAAAGCATGATCTTGCCTGCGCGGAGGCATCCGCCTAATGACGCGCAAGATGTTTGACAGTTCTTTTAAAAACGAGAGCGGGGCCACCCGTGACGTGGACGGGTGACCCCTGCCCCCTCTAAGGTGTCACGGGGGTTTCCCATGACGCGTTAGAGGGGGTGGGGTTAGACGTCACACCTCACTTTTGACTTTTCATGTTTGTGTCCCTATAGACTTTAATGGTGTTCGCATGTTCGAACAAATTTTTTGCCTGTTCGCATGTTCTGCTGCGAACTGGACCTGCTCCTGTAGTCCATGGGAGGGGGCGAGCACGACACTCCACACCAGTGAGAAAGTCTCACATTACTGTGTGGAGTTACAGACAGAAAAACAGGAAGTGAGGATTTCTCAGAAGAAAAAAATACAGAGGCTAACTAAAATATATTTCTAAAAGTCATCACATTTGTTGGCAGGTGTTAGTGCCCCTTCAATTGTTACCACTTCTGTAGTGATATAATGTGTAGAGATAGTATCCCTTTACGTGCCAGCCATGGATGGGGACCACTGCACTTGGGGTTTGTGAGCAGTATACCTCTGATCTGTAGAGATGTAGTGCTGAGCTGGAGTTGATCTGAGCTGAAGTTGATCTGAATTTGGTTCGAAATGCATTACCGATCTTCAGTGAGACATGGACTGTGAACTGCACGGCAAAGTGTGTGTAACAGAAAAATTGTACTGGAGTGATGATTGTGCAATAAAGCAGTGAAAATACAACTTGTCTAGACATTTGTTTATTCAGGGGAACATGCCTTAGCCTGGGAATATGTATTTGGTAGGCTTCTGGCCAGGTGAAGTGTGATATAATATGGTGGAATGAAGAGGTGGGTGATTGTTTCATGCAAGAAGAAGAGGGGCAGATCCAGGGTTCACATGGTGTGCCATCAGCCAATCAATGTTGGCCTACCTTACACATTGACAACACTTTTTTAATTTCTCTGCCTCCGCTATGTCGTTACAAAATGTGCTTTTGTTAACAAGTGACCGAACTTAAGATTTGGTTCTCTTAGGGTCCTGTGGATGGCTGTTTCCTACTAAACTGAGTACACAATTGGCGCCAGACGGCCTATTTAAAGGGTGCTCTGACTTCTGAAAAGGGCTGACTGGTCTTCAGCAGTGTCCTCATATCCTGAACCCTGTTAAACCTTACTTTTTTTTTACTTTCCTCGACCCTGCTTTTGGACTCTGATTACTCCAATTACTGGTTCCTGATCCTGGCTTCCCATCTGACCTTGCTTCTGCTTCTGCTTTGTTACCTCGCTGCCCGCCTGCTACTGAACCCGGCTATCCTTGTGACCTTGCTCCTGTCTCCTGCTTGGCTCAACACTGTCTCCAAGTGCCTGTGCTGGCTGTCCATCATCTCAGCTTCCCTGGGTCCAGCTCCTGCCAAAGCATTTTGCAGGCACTTCGGCAGCACTGCCCATTGATTTCAATGGACAGGGGCGGTGAAGGAGAGGTGTATACACTGCTCCCGCAACACCCCAAAGAGGCTGCTTGCATGACTTTTTTTATTCACACTGCCCCAGTGTGAAAACACTCAGGCTTTCACACTGCGGAAGCTTGAGAGGCGCTTTTATAGGTGCTTTACAGGCACTACTTTTAGCGCTAAAATGCCTCAAAATCGTCTTCTGTGTGAAAGGGGTCTAACACTCCCACATTTGTGATGTAGCATAGACTCCACTGACCAGTGAGCATCAGACAGTGATGAGCAAAGCTGGAAAAATGTCTAGACAATTTTACAATATAATAATGCTTCCAACACTTGCATAATTGGCTTCCAACACCCTTCTGTCCATCCAATCTGTACACAGGTGAAGAAACCAGATACCTTTCTTACAGCCAATTTTATGCTAACAGGAGGACCACTATAAGAGTCTGAATGGTGACATGTGGTCCTCATTTCACTAGTTGAGCATCACCCATATACCATGCGCACTGCAAGTACGTGAATTGCTGAGTGTTTTAATGAACTTGGGGGAGAGATAATAGCTGTGTAATATAATTAATTTATAATGATGGTGTTGGTTTGTATTTTAATTAACTTTGATAATAGACTTACACTGTGCACTAATTAATTTGGGGAGAGGGGAATATAGCCCACGCACACACTTCTTGAGAAAATAATTTGCCAAATCATCCCATTTTAGAGATGATTATTTCTGAAGAAGATTTGAGTTTGTCTATGCAAAGTATGGAAACATTTTTCACTATACATTTCACAATTAGGTAAAGGTGTCAATGTTTAAACAAAAATTAAAGCTTTCACTAAAATTGGATCTGTTAAAGAAACTATTCATGCCAGCTTGAAATTATAATGGAATAAGCCATGTATCAGGACCGCACTATTAATGTATATGTAAAGCCAAAAGTTTTTTTTTCTTTACTTTTGAATAGCATAGTGAATGGTGAAAACTATTATCTTTTGCCATGTATGTCCAACTAGACAGATTTCCCTTTACTTCCTGTCGCATAGACACAAGAAGTTCAGGGAAAAGGCTCTAACGTGGGGGAAATCCTTCCAAAGATAGTGTCCTCACTGGAAGACACATTGACATGGTCTAATCAACTTTTTATTATGCATGATTAGAATCATGAAGTGAACACAGCTTATTCCTATTCACAAAGCTGATTGAATATCTACATTTAGTAAATCAACACATTTGTGTTTATATGGAAGTCATGCATAGTCCATTTTTGAGGATTTGGGGTATTGAATCAAATAATACATGGGCAAGTGTGATGATGTGGTCATACAAGTGCTACATCAACATGTGTGTGTGTGTCATCATACATGCTGTGACTGTTGTCTACACATTAAGCTGACTCCAGGGTTCCCCTTGGCTGCACTAGACACCTTAAACTGGGTCACTGTCTTACACATAGAATACCTTTACTTGTACAGATGACTAAACTCTAGTTAACTCTCTTGATGTTAATATACACCACTTCTGTCACTGTGCATTTAGGAGGGACATGCTGAGTCAATGCCCTCTCCACAATGCGTGAGGGAAAAAAAAAACATATTTGTGCTACCACATGACTGGTATCCAAATTGAACAGAGTATGACCCTGGTTACCAATGGACACTTTGCAAACTGAGCATATACGCTCCAAAGTGAACATTAATATTGCGTGATTAGTCCTATTGTGTTGTATTTACTTGCAACAAAACAGAAGAAGTTCTAAATTTGTTAAAACTATTGTAAATGAAATTACTTGATATCCATATGATGACCAAATCATTTGCAATATGACATTTCTATTATCTTGTATGGCTTTTACATACAGACATAAAGGCCTATCAATGAGTAATTTTCAGCCCTTGCCAGGCCTTCAATTGAGCAGAAAGAAATCGTACATTTCCGTCTACGCCTTCACTAATCTCCCCTTGCCAATTAATTGAATATAAATGCCAAGGCCTTTCCTTCTGAATGGAGTACTTTGACTGGGATAAACGTACAGTTCGGCAGAATTTTTTTCAAGAGATGTTATCTTAATAAAAGTGCTAAAAATGCTTATACTTTTTGTAACTAAACTTTATCAAAAGCTCCATTGTGCCTCAGTTCCAGCAATACCCACAATACATCAGAGCCCAGGTCTTTTATGTACATATGAAGGAGTATTTAACAGAATGCAATGAAATGAGCCAGAAACATTTCAGATTTTGTTGGCATCTGTGAGCATTGCAATATGAGAACCATATGACTACAGGCAGATTGGTAGATCAGCTCAAGCATGTGCGCTACATCTTGACCTATGTCTGCTGGATGGAATATTGGGTTTTCTTCCATATTTGCAAATTACTAGTAAACAGTTTTACAACAACAGATTTATAACTAACAAGAAAAAGTCTATACCTAGTCAAATATAATAAAGGTATAAATTAAAGATAATTTTCTTGTGCATTTTTAAAATATGATATAAAATAAATAAGCATTTAACAAAAACAAATTCAACCAAAAACTTTGTAAAGATTTTAATAGGCATATTAATATTATTATTATTATTATACAGGATTTATATAGCAGCAACAGTTTACGCAGCACTTTACAATATAAAAGGGAAACAATACAGTTACAATACAATAAAATACAAGAGGGTTAAGAGTGCCCTGCTCAGAGGAGCTTACAATCTAATAGGGAGGGACAGGTGGTACAAAAGGTTGTAACTGTGGGGAATGAGCTAATGGAGTGGTAGAAGATTAGTTGGAGGCGTGATAGGCTTCCCTGAAGAGATGAGTTTTCAGAGATCGTCTGAAGGCAGCTAGAGTAGGAGATAGCTGGACAGATTGAGGTAAAGTGTTCCAGAGAATGGGAGAGGCTCTGGAGAAATCCTGAAGATGAGCATGGGAGGAGGAAACAAGAGAGCTTGAGAGCAGGAGGTCTTGAGGGGAGTGGGGAGGATGGTTTGAGTGTTATTTGGAGACAAGATTGGTGTTTTAGCTGGGGGCAGAGTTGTAAATTGCTTTGTATGTTGTGGTTAGTATTTTGAATTTAATTTGCTGGGTGATTGGGAGCCAGTGTAGGGATTGGCAGAGAGGGGTGTGTAACGGAATGACCCGTGACAACCAGAGACATTGGAAGGATGAGAGATACTCCTGTGCCAGGGGAACTAATAACTCCTGGGTCTAAGTCCACCCTGTGCCCTTTTGGGCGTAGGGTGGCTATTAGAAGCATAATTCATATATTACATGAGATGTGACATTAATAATAATTCATGTTTGCAGGATGTCTTGAGATATCACAAGTTGTTGGCTATTCAATGTGGGCACACATGCTTTTGAAAGGTGTTAATTGCATCTACTCCTAGACATTACATTGTCTATTGTATAAAGGTGTTAATTCAGGTCTGCTGCTAGACCTTTTAATTGTCTGATAACACGGTTTAAAGCCTATTGATGCCCAGATGTTAAGACCCTTTAGAGACAGTACGTCTGTCTGGAGTTGAAGGTCAAGACATTGTGTGATTGTATTTTATTGATAAAGGAATGTGATAGAGCCATGGTGTATGATTAGGGGGGTGGAGATTGCATTGTCCTGTGATTAACTTTAACATGCTGTACCAGATATATAAGCAAGCTAAGAAACCAATAAAGCGTTTATTCATTTGGAAACAAGTACAGAGCGTGTGTCTCGTCTTGATTATGGGAAATGGAATGGATTGTGTATGCAAGATTGTCGCACTGTGTCGGATAAGCTTGTCGTGGGTGGATGGAAGGTCGTAAACGGTGGTGACCGTTACAGGGTGGCAGACACTGAGTGGTTGGTACAGTAGATGATAGACTGAAGAGGGGATAGCCTATGGAGAGCTAGGCCTCTGAGAAGGGAGTTGCAATAGTCTAGGCGAGAGATAACAAGTAGACATGTGCATTCATTTTTCGTGTGCATTTTTGTCTGAATTTCAAATAATTTTCATGTTTGTTTTAACAAACGATAAGGAATGATCAGAATCTGAAACCATAGCCCAGGGTTGTCAGGAAGAGGCTCTTGTCCCCATCAGCTTCAGGATAAGGTGATTCGGGGGTGGGGGACAGTGCCCACCTGCCCCAAAGCATCCATTCCCCCACGTTGAGGGCATGTGGCCTGGTATGGTTCAGGAGGGTGGTGCTCACTCACCCCCTTTCCTGACCTGCCAGGCTGCATGCTCGGATAAGGGTCTGGTATGGATTTTGGGGGGGACCCCACGCCGTTTTTTTTTTCAATTGTAACCACAAGCCATTTTACTTTACTATATTTTTTTTATTTTAAAACAAAATAATACAACACAATATAAACACCAATATAGACACTTCCATAACACCATATCCTACTTGCTTTGTATCTTCTCCATGCCTTACTGCTGAGTGCTGATGTTGTTTCTGTCCATTGAAGTGTATTCCTCCTCCCCCTGCCAGAGGTGGTTTTATTTGGCTATCCGTGCCATAGCCGTGAGGTGAGGGGCTAGGGACCACCTGAGGTGTTCACTGTACCACGTCCTTTCCCGGCACCATTTCCTCCATCTTTTAGAAACTGTCTTCTGGGACATCTTTGGAACCTGTCTTCTGGGACATTTGGGAAACACTTTCAGAGACTTTTTTGCATTTCTTCACTGATTTATATATTATTATTTGTATTGTTTACTGTGTTACACATTCAGGGGCGCCCCTAGCGGTAGTTCTCCCTGATTTCACATTACTTGGACCAGCACATTGTGTACATTTTACTGCTTGTGAATTTGTACTCCTTTTTTGTCACTTGCCATTGTTTAGTATTCAATATTATCTTTTGTGCTACATTTTGACGGTTTACGTATTGACACTAAACTTATGTACGCTATCACTCTGTTCTAAAAACATGTGACCAGCTGTGTCCAATCACAGCCGGTCACATGTTTTGTGTTTGTGATGCTGTGAGCCTTCTCCACCAGTAGAATATAATGATCAATTCTGGCAGCATTGATCAGGCAAAAGAAAAACAACAGGCTGGTTGTACTGAAGTTGATCAATCGATCGACTTCAATACAACCAGCCTACCCATAGATGAATCAAAATTCATTTGGTTTCTGCTGAACTTAAGAGTCAAGCAAAATGTACATACTAGGTAGTCTCTGCTTTATCTATCTATTTATCTCTTTAGATGCTCCTTGTAGCTTGACTTCCACATCTTTGGGATATCTCAGTGAATATTGCCCACCCCTCAGTTGGACTGCTTTTAGGCACTCCACATGTCTACGAATTTACTACATTCCCGTGTTCCTCAGTGGACAATGAAAGACAATTTTTTTTACATACTGTGAAATCTTTATCGTGAAGTCCATTGAGGGACACAGGTCTTACTCCACTGTGTCATCAGCCATATGTACTGCTTGCATACAAATCTGGGGCATGATATCTATAAGTGTGGTTATAGAAGGGCATTTATTTTCTTTTGTCTGCCAGTGTCCCAGCCTACTAAAGGTAGCAGTATAAATCAAATGTCTGAAGAATTTACTACATGCGTGTGTCCCTCAATAAAATAGAAAAAAATATGTATACTATTCTACCAAGCTAATATTTCTTCTCCCTAAAAGTGGTTGTAAGTATATGCTATACACTAAAAAACTATCACATTTTTACAGTTTTTTTATACAAAAATAAAAAAACTTTTAAAAAATAACAAAAATATCTTTAATCTATAAATATTTGGTATGGGAAGCAATTACCAAACAAATACTAGTTTTTGTGAATGGCATGCATTGGTTATATAACTGTGTTGTTTTCTTTTGCTGTTCAAACTGAAGTTTTTATTTAGTCACTGTGGTGGAATGGCGCCAGTAACTGACAATGCTTTGCTGGCGCTCTTGAGGTTTTCTTATTGTGGATTCTTCCTGTAGGAAGTGACAAAGTTCAAACTATTGACCCAGTTTTCATACAACGAGCAGCATTCACTCAGTGCCGCATTTGTAACTGATATTTATTACTTGCATGGCTAAATCCTACTACACAGACTGCTTCTGTTATTTTTTGCAGTCATTGATTTTACCAGTTTGAGAATTTCAGGGCTATATATAAAAACTTGAAGAAAAAAATGGAAATGTGTTGCCCAAGAAAACCAACAAGATACATGTTTGAATATAGTCAACAAGGAATTGACAGCAAATATGATCTTCTCATAGGGAGTACAATATAGTTCAAGCAAGGAGCAAGGCAGACTTTCTAGCAATATCTACAAAACTGACTTTTGCTTTGCCTAGAAATAGACACATTGGTCGCATTCCACAACTGATCATCAACTATCATGAAACAAGAAAAGCTTGCATGCTGTGTAATGTGAAGAAATAATTCTGGACGGCTGCACTTCCAAAAATCCTTTTATAGAAGCTTTATATGACAAGTGGTTGACAGATGGAGCAGGGAACAAAGAGGTAGACGCGTTTCGCACAAATATCAGGGCTTAGTCATTACCTATTGGAGCTTGTCACCACAATCACCTATATACTGCGCTAATATGTTATCATAAGGTTTGTCAGGATCAGCGGCTAAGGTGACCAGACATGTATGCTACACAAGGGAACTAAGACCAAACAAAGGATATATCTATTAGGGGTGATATTTATTTACAGTGAACATACACCAAAAAACAAACACAGCAACCAGTGCAAACAAACCACTCCAGCAAACAAGAATAACTAATAAACCTACCAGCTATCTATATACAATATCTACATCATAAGGGAAAAGGCAACAGGGATGCAAGGAAAAGGACACGGCTGGGGACAAGAACATATGACAAGGCAAGAAGGGAGCAGGATGGATCTGGACAAGGGCAGGTAATCAGGCACAAGCAATATCCATCTGGCAGCTGGAGCCAGGTGAGGCTGATCAGATCCTGCTGGCTTCTGGGAGACACCTGCTGGTGGACACTGGAACTGCAGCAAACAGCCCAGAGCAGGATAGCGCCACCAGCAGGTGAACTTAATCCTAACACATAAGCATCCTAAGCATTTCAGTCTCCCAATCAGAGCATGTTATTTTTATCACATGCAACTGCTTGTTATTAAATATTTGTTAATTTCTTATACTATCTTGGTATTGCAATAGATTTTCTGATCGGTTTTATTACAGGCATGAAAAGTTGGGTTTCAATATATTAGAAAGGTGTAAGATGATTGCCGCAAAACAACAATTACAGTATTTATCTATTAAGTATATGTAGGAGTTAAACTTTAAGAAGATTCATATTTTACCAGCTTTATAAATTGTGGATAGGTTATGCATAAAATGTACAGAAAGGACATAAAACTCAAATCAAAACAAGACACCAATGCAAAAAGGTACAAACGTACTGTATACTGATGAAGATTTTAATTAACTCATGAACCTTTAATTAAAGCTATAATGTGTCAGAAAATGAATAATGCCTAGAGGTTGTAAAATGACTTGGTTTTATGCTTCATATTCTGTCTTATTTCTTTTATGGAAATAGGAAATTAAAGTAAAAATTATCTCCTTCCATTTGCCAACAATACTTAAAGTTAAGACATTTTTAAAGCAAAAGGCTGGGTGTCTAAAGAGAATACGTTTTAAACAAAAAAGTTTTGTTCTGAAGCCAAGAGGGTTTTTTTTCTTTGTGTTGTCCAAAGTGGTCTAGAATGTACATGCCATCTCACAGCAATGCGATAACCTACCCGCTTGCCATCATTACTTACACTATGACCAATGCATAATGCAGGAATTAATCTTATCTATTCCTAAGGATATTTCCTGACTACTCCTGGTCTCATAGTAACTCTTGTTTTAAAAGTGGTAGTAAAGTCTTTTTTTTTTTTTTACTTGTACCTACAGGTAAAACTATAATAAGGCTTAATGTAGGTACAGTGAATATCTCCTAAACGTGCATCGTTTAGGATGTATTCACACTGCATGCAGCCAGCGACATCACTTCTACCGGCACTCTGGAGGGATGGCATACCCGTGCCATCTCTTCAGAGTTCCATGACGCAGCTGTGACTCCCGCGCACATGTATGGAAGTGGCGTGACGGGCAAACACGGAAGGAAGACCGGTTGAAGAATAGTAAAAAGGACCAGTGCATAGTTGAGTCTTCCTCCTTTCTGATTTTTTTTTTGCATATTTATTACACTCAAATGATCATCAAACAAATCATATTATTACACAAAGATAACACAAAGATAACCCGAGTAAATACAAAATGATAGTTTAATTTATTAACCACTTAACCCCCGGACCATTTTGCTGCCCAATGACCAGAGCACTTTTTGCAATTCGGCACTGCGCCGCTTTAACTGACAATTGCGCGGTCGTGCGACGTGGCTCCCAAACAAAATTGGCTTCTTTTTTTCCCACAAATAGAGCTTAATTTTGGTGGTATTTGATCATCTCTGCGGTTTTTATTTTTTGCACTACAAACAAAAATAGAGCGACTATTTTGAAAAAAATTCAATATTTTTTTTACTTTTTATATCCCCTAAAAATATATAAAAAAACATTTTTTCCCTCAGTTTAGGCCGATACGTATTCTTCTACATATTTTTCGTTAAAAAAAACGCAATTAGCGTATATTGATTGGTTTGCGCAAAAGTTATAGCGTTTACAAAATAGAGGGTAGTTTTATGGCATTTTTTTTTTTTTTTTTACTAGTAATGGCGGCGATCAGCGTTTTTTTCAGTACTGCGACCTTATGGCGGACACTTCGGACACTTTTGACACATTTTTTGGACCATTGGCATTTTTTTAGCGATCAATGCTATAAAAATGCATTGGATTACTATAAAAATGCCATTGGCAGTGAAGGGGTTAACACTAGGGGACAGGGAAGGGGTTAAGTATGTTTCTGGGTATGTTCTAACTGTATGGGGGGGTGGCCTCACTAGGGGAAATCACTGATCTTCTGTTCATACATTGTATGAACAGAAGATCAGCGTTTCCCCCGCTGACAGGACGGGGAGCTATGTGTTTACACACATAGCTCCCGGTCCCCGCTCTGTAACGATCGATCGCGTGTGCTCAGCAGCGATCATGCTTGCCGGGCACGCGCACAGGACTCGGGGGCGAGCGGGGGGCGCGCGCACGTGCCCCCTAGCGGCCGCTAAGGCGCCGACGTAGAGCTACGGGCTCTCGCCCAGGAGAGCCGACCTGCCACCGTATAACTGCGGCGGCTGGTCGGCAAGCAGTTAAAGCAAAAAAGCTGGCTTTATGTGAAAAAGTAATTGCCCCTAAACCTAATAACTGGTTATGCCACCCTTGGCGGCAACAACTGCAATCAAGCATTTGCGATAACTGGCATGGAGTCTTTCACATTGCTGTGGAGCAATTTTGTCCCACTCTTCTTTGCAGAATTGTTTTAATTTAGCCACATTGAAGGGTTTTCCTATGTAAGGTCACAATACAGCATCTCAATTGGATTTAAGCCTAAATTTTGCTTTGTTTGAACCATTTGGAGGTGGACTTGCTGTTGTGTTTTGGATCATTGTCCTGCTGCATAACCCAAGTGTGCTTGAGCTTGAGGTCACAAGCTGATGGCTGGACATTCTTCTTTAGGATTTTCTGATAGAGCTCAGAATTTATGGTTCCATCAATTTTGGTAAGTCGTCCAGGTACTGAAGCTGCAAAGCAGCACCAGACCACACTACTACCATGATGTCTGACTGTTGGTATGATTTTCTTGTTATGAAATGCTGTATTAGTTTTATGCCAGATGTAACGGGACGCATTCCTTCCAAAAAGCTTAATTTTTGTCTCATCAGTCCACAGAATATCTGCCTAAAAGTCTTGAGGATAATAAAAATGTTTTTTGGTAAATGTGAGATGAGCCTTTGTTTTCTTTTTGGTCAGCAGTGCCTTTGGTCTTGGAACTCTCCCATGGATATCATTTTTCCCCAGTGTCTTTCTTATTGTTGAATTATGAACGCTGATCTTACCTGAGGCAAGTGAGGCCTGCAGTTCTTTAGATGTTGTTCTGGGTTCTTTTATGACCTCCTGGATGAGTCGTCATCATGCTCTTGGAGTAGATTTTGTACCTCCTGGGTACCTCCTATCCATTTGTGGATACTGGCTCTCCCCATGGTTCACTGGAGTTCCAAAGCCTTATAAATGGCTTTCAAACCTTCCTAGACCAATACATGTACATCACTTTGTTTCAATTTATTTTAGATTGTGGCATGATGTGTGGCTTTTTTGATCTGTTAGCGTCCTTCACTTTGTCAGACAGCTTTTATTTCTGTGATTTCTTGATCAACAGGTCTGGCAGTGAAATTTAACTCAGATTTCCCAAATATTGTGGTTAGTCACAGTTCATTCATTAATCAGCATTGGGGGGGGGGGGGGGGGCAATTAATTTTTCACATAGAGCCGGGCAGGTTTGAACAACTTTTTTTCCTTAATAGATGAAATAATAATTTAAAAACTGCATCTTGGATTTACTCTGATTATCTTTGTGTAGGTAGGTTGGTAAAGTCTATTATAGTATTGTCTGGCAAAACATATGTTGGTTTTGTTAAAAGGTATATTTAAAATAATTATTTGTTGTATCTAAATTAATGTACAACTTGCGTTGATGATATTGATGAAAGCATTAATACTGAAAGTGTATCTTGTTATTCATTGCAGTTTATGAATATGCAAATTCACTGTGTTACCCAATAGCACCAATAAGAATTATACTGGCCATATATTTTTCTAGCAATTTCAGCCACTTCCAACAAACCCTTGACACAAACATTTGAACGGATCAAGTCAACCTACTACTAATGGTCTTTTTACACCAGAGCATTGCTGCAATGTGCAATATCACATATTCAATGTGGGTTAAATAAAGCAACCTTTTCATTTGAATGGGCTGCTAAAATTTCACTTACAATTAAACTTGCAATTTTGTTCTAGCATAATGCACTACAGTGCACGGATGGTGCATATCTGTGTTGTAGTGCTTTATAATACAGGGGCATTGCAGCACCTCAATGACTGGCACCTCAACACATCACGCTGTGTTTGATGTGTTCCTTGCATTGCAATAATGTGCAATAAAATCACATATTATTATTGCAGTGAATTCAGCATCAACCGGCCATAATAGTTTATCGTATAAGGCGACTGGGCGTATAAGACGACCCCCCTATTTTTCAATTCAAAACATAGCTTTTGGGCTATACTTGCAGTATAACACTACCCCCTTTCCAAGGCAACACCATTTAAAAAAAAACATGATTTCCACCACATATTCACCACCGACCTAAGTGTAGGCACATGAGCATACACAATAATCATCGCTATTTCAACAGGCGTTAAATTCTTTAGTTGACTGACCACAATGCACAGGGAATTATTAAATGAGAGGTCCCAATACTATGAGCTCTTGGATTCTTATTTACAGTCAGGGGGACTCACCGGCATTGTCCTAGCCAATTCCTCAATCAACATTGTTCTCTATGACACCTACTACATAGTTGCCCACTTCCACTATGTCCTATCCCAGTGATGGCTAACCTTGCCCCCCCAGATGTTTTGGAACTACATTTCCCATGATGCAGAGTGCATGAGCATCATGGGAAATGTAGTTCCAAAACATCTGGGGTACCAAGGTTCGCCATCACTGTCCTATCCAGTTACGCTGGATGTGCCGTAATACTGTATGTAGCTTCGGCTACATACAGTATACACCGCTGAGCCAATCCCGGTAAACAATGTATTCTATTATTGAATACAAAGCCTGCTCGGATTGGCAGAGGCTGTAACATTATCAGCCCTCTAATCTCTGACTCTCAAAGCCAATCCGAGCAGGCTACTGTATGTAGCCTGCTCGGATTGGCAGGCTCTATATTCACTAGTAGAATACATCACTTGCATAATTGGCTCAGCAGTGTATACTGTATGTAGCCGTAGCTACATACAGTATTACCGCACATCCAGCGGACATCCGGCAGGCTGACATCCAGTGTGCAGCATTTTATACCCGGCGTATAAGACGACCCCTGATTTTTGGGCATTTTTTTTAAGTGTAAAAGGTAGTCTTATACGCCAGAAAATACAGTACTAATAGTTTTATTGATTTGTTAGGCTTGTGTAAGGCTTTGTATTTTGAGAAAGATCGGGTTGACAGTAGATGAAATTGCTAAAAGAGTTTTTAATCTGCAAATTTAGACTAAATAATACTAAATAAATGGCTATTTCGCTCGAACTTGCAATGCACATTGTATTGTACTATTATGTGTACATTTTTCTGCTATTAGTTAGACAGTAAAATTACAAATTACTTTTAATGTGATGTTGCTCTTATGATAAGAATACCTGTCATTGCATGACAGACTTTGCCTGGAGACAAATTTCATTACACTGTGTAGCTACCATTGACTGTAACTGTTACATTTAATGTAAAATTTCACATTAGATTGTATCTATTGTTGTTTCACTTAGTTTGCCCATTTGTATTTTCTTGTACAGTAGGATACCTGATTCTTGGGAATGAGAGTATATTTTGGCTATAACTACAAGAATAAGGCAATTTTTAATGTGAGGAAAGTGTAGACCCTGGAATGTCTTTAATTTAATCTAGTGGGTTTTTCAGCTTGGTTGAGCCTGTATGCTAAAAAAGGTTTGTTAAATTTATAAAAAAAAAAAAAAAAACGATGGCAACATTTTGCATTCAGCTTTTTATTTAAATTACAATATAATCACAAAATAAATCATGAATACGAACATTTTATTGTAAGCTATTCTATCGTAATATTCTGTGGTTTCTTAATTAAAGATATTTACTGTATATACTCGCGTATAAGCCGACCCGAATATAAGCCGAGGCACCTAATTTTACCACAAAAAATGGAAAAACGTATTGACTCGAGTATAAGCCTCATGCATGCCTCACTGTGCCTCACTTTGCTTCACTGTGTCCACGTGCATATCTCACTGTGTCCATGCCTCACTGTGTCCATGCCTCATTGTGTCCATGACTAGACTGATGTTTAACATGGGAGTCTATGGAAGGGGTGCATGGTTTTGAAAAATCGGTGCTCCCCAGCTGTAGGTTCCCCAGACAACAAACTTTGCACACTTGTAGAGAAGAAATAAATCTATATGTGTGCCAAGTTCCGGGTCCAGGGGACCTACGACCACCGGTACTGGGTCCCAAAATCACCAGAGAAATGACCGTTTAACATGGGAGTCTATTGAAGGAGTGCCGGATTTGAAAAATCGGTGCTCCCTGGCCATAGGTCCCCCAGGCAACAAACTTTTCACACTCATAGAGGAAGAGGCTACATGTGTGCTAAGATTGGGGTCCAAGGGACCTACGACTGGCTGATACCAGGTCCCCAAAGTCCAGGAGATCAGGCGCAAAAAGGTGACTAGAGTATAACCCAAGGGGGGCATTTTCAGCACAACAAAATGTGCTGAAAAACTCGGCTTATACTTGAGTATATATGGTATTTAGGAAAACTAAAATTAAGTGAGTCTTATGAATTTAGAATTTTCATGATGTGTTAGAAAAATGTTGCATTCTTTCACATTAGTCCCAGTTCTAATGGTGCTTACAATCTAAGCTTCATAGTCTGGTTACATATACTAATTAACCTATCAGCAATATCTGAGGTGTAACAAAAATGGGAATATAGCCTCACGTAAAAATAAATAATCATTAAATAAAAACGTACCATCATCCCGGTTAATTGCGAAAAAGGGGAAGTTATTTGGGTTGTCAAGCTCCGTGCTGTATCAATTCATTCATAGCGTAAGTGTCAGGAAACTCCAGCGGCCGATTTGCGTTACGGCGCATTCCTGTGCCCGTGCGTGGCGCGCGCATGCGTTCCAGCGTGGCTCCGTTCCACGGCACGCGCGTGGACGCGCACTTGCGCACGCAGCCACGCGTGCATCCCTCAATTAAGACTCAGCCCGTCCTATTTAAACCAAACCTATGGCAGGTTGCTGGTTTGTTGTCAGCTTATCCCGTTGCAGTACTTTGAAAAACCTGGAAACCTTGACCTTTCTTTTGACCCGGATTGAACCTGACTTCTCTACGTCTTCTCCTGCACTTGACCCTCGGCTTGTTTCATTGAATCTGCTGCTGTCTATGCTCCTTTGACCCCTGGCTTGTATCTTGGACTTCGTACCTTCTCCTATCCCTGACCATTGGCTTGCTACCCATGGACTGATTCTCAGTTTCCTGAACTTTGTTTGCACCTGGATCACTACCAGTATCGTGCACAGCCCTGCTCTGTGACCACGGATCAAATCTTCAGTGATCTGCTATCAACCATCATCCACCGCCGGTAACCGGTGCCTCTTTGTGCCCTTCCCCACTGTCTCCACCTCCAGAGGGTGAAGTGCACAGAGTCGCAAAGGTAGCCGCCCTCGGCATCTCGGCCTCAGTGAGTACTTATCCTGATGGTTCTGACAGTAAGTCATCAATATATTTTTTGTATTTTATATACCCTATTGCTGAACCATACTACATGTTTTGTATTCCTATTTGTGTATTCTACAGATTGGTTTGTCCTGATGAAGCGGTGAACTTCCGCAAAACTTGTTGACGTTGACCAATCAATAAAATGTACAATTTTCTGTCTTGTGACTTTTTATCAATAAACTTGTGTTTTACAACTCTGTATTTATTATTTTAATAGTACCGATATAGTCCCATTGTCCAATCATGTGGTTAGCCCTGTGGTCTGGCCTCAGCAACCATTCCACTGCCCCCACTCTCCCCTTTTTCACAATATCTGAGGTGTGTAGAAGGAAATATAGGGAATGAGTTGCGACATGATTGCAAATATTAAAATAACCATACACATTCCATAATAAAGCAATAAAAGACATAGCCTGTAATAGTAGCAAGCATGTGTAGTTCCTAACGCGTTTCGACCGTAAGGTCTTCTTCAGAGGATTTTTTGGTTGTGGCTGAAAGAGATTAATTGTATAAATGAATTGTACATTGATTGTCTCGTCTATACACTCCCTCAGGGATCCCTGCCCTGTCAAGGGACATGAATGGTCCCAGACTTGGGGGGAGGGAGAACACAAGAGGGAGGAAGAAGAGAAAAATTAATTGGATTATTAAAGTAAAAATCAGCACATTTACCATTTGCCATATTAAAAAAGGGTATGGAGAATCCAAGCAGAGCTCCCGTGTGGCAGTGGGGAAGGAGGGTTCCAGTCCGCAAGTCTCCCGATCACAGTCCCCAATCGCTGCTGCGTCCAAGGCAGGGCACCATCCGGGGGTGGTTGCATGTAACGGAAGAGCACCTGGCAATAGGTGCCACATCAAGAAAAAAGGGGGTGGGGTAAGGATAGGTAAGTCCTAGAATGAGTAAAATATACTTGCTTAAAGGGAGCCAATGGGTTGTATGGATTAAAATGTTTGTGCATAAATGCACACATGAGGAGTACAGAATGTATTCCAAAAAGGAGTAAGATGATAGTGAGGAACGAAGGTCCAAGATGGGGAGGATGTTGGGAATCATGCTGAAAAAAGGTGGGGAGGTGGGAAGTGGGGGAAAAAATGGTGAGGGAATGGGAATCTAATCCAGAGTCGAAAGGAAACGTGATGGGAGGAAAGAACAATGGTTGTGGGAGGCAGCAAGTGTAGGGGATGGGGAAAATTGGGGTAGGGGGAAATTAAAAGTGGGATGCAGGGACAGGGGATGGATGAAGTGGGGGAAGGGCCAGGGTGAGGGAAAGAGGGGGGTTGAGTGAGCTGATTGAGGCAGTAAGGAAAATGGAAAGGAGTGATGAATGATGTAGGGGGGTTGTGAATGAAGGGTGAGCAATAAGATGAAATAAATACGTACGAAAAACAGTGATGGTAGGGAAGTGGGGGGAAGTGTAGGGAAGTAGGTGAATGATGGGGGGGAGGAGAGGCAGGGGAAAAAAGGGGGAAGGAAAAGATGGGGAAGGGGGGGAAAAAGGGGAAAAAGAGAAGGAGGGAAAGGGCATGGGGGGAGGGGAAAAAGTGAAGAAAAAAAAAAAAGGGGGGAGGGGGGAAAACAGAGAAGTGGGGGGAAGGACGGAAACGGGGAGGGAAAGGGGGATAGAGGGAAAAGGTGGAGGGGGGAAGGAAAAGGAGAAGGAGAATGCTGGGGGGAAAGGGAAAAAGTGAAAAGTGGGGAGTGAAGCTGGTGAGAGTGAAAGAACAAGGACGCTGATGAAATGAATTGGAATGAAAAGCAGCGGCCATAGTGAAGTGGTGTGCTGGATCATGGTGGAATAGGTAAGTGAAGAAGTGAGGGACTGGTAAAGGAAGGGATGGAGGAAAAGGGGACAGGGACATAGGTTACCTCAAACGTCAGTGCGTAGGTTACTTGGATTGAAATGTTTGGCTGACAGTGCAGCTCAGTCAAGATAGATGTACCATCTAGGATAAAAATAAGCAAGCAGCCCTATATAAGCCATGATTCCAAATAGGGATCAGTGCACAGCAAGACAAATAGTATATGAAAGAGGGACTTACCAAAGTGTGGGATGCTATAACTCCTGGAGAAGTCGTGGGCTCTCTGAGTGCATACCTCCGGAAGCGGAAATATATGCCGCTATGTGACCTAGGATTGGTCAAAAATTAAGCTAGCCCCACCTTGGTGGGAGGAGAGGGAATGTAGCTCTCTCCCACATTAGTAGTCAAGTGTGGGCGGGTTGCCTGGGTGAAAATCCCGGCGTATGCAGGGTCCAAGAGGGTTCGGACACAGCCGCCACTTCTGCACACCACAGCGTAACGTGTGACGTCATCGCGGGCGTCATTGCTGACGCGTACGCCAGGGCGTCAGGGAATCCCGGAAGCGGCCGCATATGCCGCCAGCAGGGATGGGTAAGCATCCATCGAGACAGCTTAACCGTCCGGTGGGTGCTCTTGACAGCGCGGTGACGCGCATGTTTCCCCGCCCTGCTGGGATGGGACATGGAGCAAACCCAAGATAGGACGGAAACATGCCGAGGCATCAGCAGGCTGAGGACAGATTGGGAGACAATTGCGAAACAGAAATGGGACCCACTCTCCAAAAGCACACACCAAAAGCCTGTCGGAAAAGGAGAAGAAAATATTCCTTAAGCCCAGGTTCACACTGGTCTGCGGGAGTGAAGCCGTGCGAGTTCAGCTGAACTCGCACGATTTCACTCCCCCTGGCAGTCCCGATTTCAGCCGCGATTTAAGAGACATCTGTGCAGGTTTCTGCACAGATGTCAATGTAAATCGCGGGCTGAAATCGCAAAAAGTAGTGCAGAGACTACTTTTTGAAATCGGTGCAGCGCCGCAGATGCAGCGTCGCGCCGATTAGGACAGTGCCATTGCCGGCAATTTGCGTCAAAATCCGCCGTTTTGACATGCGATTTGACATGCCAAATCGCATGTCAAATCGCACCAGTGTGAACCAGGGCTAAAGGCATCATATATGTAGATGTGCAAAATAATCAGGGTGATATTAAAGCAGCAACAAATATTCAATTCCATAGGTCATATTCTAACATGGTTTGTTAAGGAACATTGACTTAAACATTTCGTCATAAACAATACATTCCCTATTAGAAATAAAGTAGTTATCTAAAAAGGCATGTAAAGAAACTTGAACATTGACAACATGTTTGATCCCCAGTGGGTATGGATAAATTGGAGAGAAATGCATATTCAAGAGAGGGAGGAAATGGAAACCATAGTAGGGAATACAAATATCGTTTTTTAATTTTTTCTGTTTTGTTAATTTAAGGGTAGAAGGGGGGGGGGGGGCATACAGCATAGGAAGGCAGAAAGGAGCAGAGAAACAAAAGGAGAAATAGAACCGAATATTAGAACTATTGTGTCTTTCCTGGGGCAAAGTCTTTAAGAGACAAGGCAAACAAACAAGATTCATTCAAACCAGGATAGGTGGCCTGTAATCTGAAGATCCGACAGTGTTCGTGTTGCATACGTATTTTGTTCCAAGCCTCGCCTCTATTGGGAATATAAATCCAACAGAGAGCGGCGAAAGAGACTAAGGGTACGATGTACTGTTGTTTGGGTGCTACATATCTTCCAATAGGGCGGTGGAGATTTCCAATTTTCATACAGTACATATGTTTGGAAATTCTGCACCAGGATTCCTGCTTGGTTTTTCCTATGTAATGGACGCCGCAATCACGTTCCATATTGTATCCTACACCCCTACTATGGAACTGGTAAAGTATAATGGAATGAATATGTTGCCATTCGGTAGAGGGAAAAACCCTCCCCCTCCTCATGAATGGGCAATGCGAACAGTGTCCGCAGGCGAAGGTACCCAACATAGCGCAATAGGCTGTCTCTCTTGAAAGCGTAGGTGTGATTAATTCGATATTGATCGATATGGCCCTTGTGTAAATGATTAAAGGATAGTAGGATAAGAGGTTGCTGGATAACCTTACATGGGAATGGCCCATAGGTGGCCTTGTTGCATACTCATGGTGGTAACAACAATTAAAACCAATAATCTCAATGGAAACAATCAGTAAATCAATGTCAAGCAGCACATGCCTTATCTACACTAGGTAAGAAGGGAGGGGGGTGTTTGAGCACCCCAAAAAAAGGTTTTGAAAAAAAGAGACAGACCTGTGGGCGGAGAGATGTGGCTACACGCCCCGGTATATTAGCAAAGAAATTTTCCCGGTGGGGCTTTAAAGCATTTTTGTTGAAAAAATGGGAATGCAACGTGTGAAATACAACGTTTTTATTAAAAATTGTTATGACATAGAAATATAGGGAATGAGTTGCGACATGATTGCAAATATTAAAATAACCATACACATTCCATAATAAAGCAATAAAAGACATAGCCTGTAATAGTAGCAAGCCTGTGTAGTTCCTAACGTGTTTCGACCGTAAGGTCTTCTTCAGAGGATTTTTTGGTTGTGGCTGAAAGAGATTAATTGTATAAATGAATTGTACATTGATTGTCTCGTCTATACACTCCCTCGGGGATCCCTGCCCTGTCAAGGGACATGAATGGTCCCAGACTTGGGGGGAGGGAGAACACAAGAGGGAGGAAGAAGAGAAAAATTTATTGGATTATTAAAGTAAAAATCAGCACATTTACCATTTGCCATATTAAAAAAGGGTATGGAGAATCCAAGCAGAGCTCCCGTGTGGCAGTGGGAAAGGAGGGTCCCAGTCCGCAAGTCTCCCGATCACAGTCCCCAATCGCTGCTGCGTCCAAGGCAGGGCACCATCCGGGGGTGGTTGCATGTAACCATACGGAAGAGCACCTGGCAATAGGTGCCACATCAAGAAAAAAGGGGGTGGGGTAAGGATAGGTAAGTCCTAGAATGAGTAAAATATACTTGCTTAAAGGGAGCCAATGGGTTGTATGGATTAAAATGTTTGTGCATAAATGCACACATGAGGAGTACAGAATGTATTCCAAAAAGGAGTAAGATGATAGTGAGGAACAAAGGTCCAAGATGGTGAGGATGTTGGGAATCATGCTGAAAAAAGGTGGGGAGGTGGGAAGTGGGGAAAAAAAATGGTGAGGGAATGGGAATCTAAGCCAGAGTCGAAAGGAAACGTGATGGGAGGAAAGAACAATGGTTGTGGGAGGCAGCAAGTGTAGGGGATGGGGAAAATTGGGGTAGGGGGAAATTAAAAGTGGGGTGCAGGGACAGGGGGTGGATGAAGTGGGGGAAGGGCCAGGGTGAGGGAAAGAGGGAGGGGGGTTGAGTGAGCTGATTGAGGCAGTGAGGAAAATGGAAAGGAGTGATGAATGATGTAGGGGGGTCCCCAGAGCTGAAGAACGGGGAGAGCTGTGTGTAAACACAGCTTCACTGTTCTTCACAGTGGCAGCTTCATTGATCGTGTGTTCCCTAATATAGGGAAACACGATCAATGATGTCACACGTCCAGCCCCGCCCCTCTACAGTTGGAAAAAAATGAATAAAAATGCAATAAAACTATCTCCTATTTTGTAAACGCTATAAATTTTGCGCAAACCAATTGATAAACGCTTATTGCGATTTTTTTTACCAAAAATAGGTAGAAGAATACGTATCAGCCTAAACTGAGGATTTTTATATATATATATATATATATATATATATATATATATATATATATATATATATATATATATATATTTTTTTTTTTGGGGGTATTTATTATAGCAAAAAGTAAAAAATATTGAATTTTTTTCAAAATTGTCGCTCTATTTTTGTTTATAGCGCAAAAAATAAAAACCGCAGAGGTGATCAAATACCACCAAAAGAAAGCTCTTTTTGTGGGAAAAAAAGGACGCCAATTTTGTTTGTTTTTGTTTAAAGAGACGCAATGCCGAATCGCAAAAACTGGCCAGGTCCTTTACCTGCATAAAGGTCCGGGTCTTAAAGGAGCCTATTTATAACATAAAAAAATAACCTTTACAACCCCTTTAACATTCAGTGCTATCTCAATTAATTATATTTAGTTAGAAAAACTTAAATTAGGTGAGTAATATGAATTTAGAATTTTATGACGTGTTTGCAAAACTTTGCTTGCTTCCACATTTTCCCCAGGTACTCACAATCTAAGCTTCCTAGTTTGGGTATATCTATCAGCAAGATTTGAGGTGTGTAGAAGGAAACCCAAGCAAGCACAGGGCTTGAAACTCTATGTGGTTTCCTGGCAAAGATTTAGATTGAGGACCCCACTTCTGCAAAGCAGAAGTTCAATCACTAAACTGCTAAGCCTGAATTGTTCTCATCACGTCTAGTGTGTAATATAATGTGAGTGCAGGAAAATGCTATTGACACAAAACTGTATTGCTACACTGAAATAATTGTATTTCTTTATTACCATATATAACCATCGCTATTGTGAATAATATTTACAGCAAAATAGATAAACAGGTACAATTTAATCTACCCTAAAGCGTTACTAAACTCAGGACCCTGCATTCACATATCTGGTCTCCCACAGTACAGGAATGCTTTACTGCAACCACAGACTGGTTGTACTGTTGTAGGTTTAGTTACACTTTAATTTCTGTTTTTTTGTATTAAAATTATATCGTTTTAACTGGAATGAGAATTTAGCCTTATAGTCATATAGTATACAATTTAATAGTGATTCATTTTATTCTTACGGCAAATTTGCTTATATATGGTAAAGAAATACCTTTTTTAGTATAGCTATACAGCTCTGTCAAAACATTTTTCTGCGTCTACATTACAATATATTACCGTATTTATCTGGCTATAACGCGCCCCGGCATATAACGCGCACCCCCAACCTAGAAGGAAAATTCCTGTAAAAAAAAAAATACTTACAGTTTGGATGCCCCTCGTCGGTGTCTTGCGTGCCGTCCATCGCATCCATCGGGGGCCTTGTCCGGTCCGGCGTCCTTCTGCGGCCATCGTGGTGTCCTCCCCGCTCGATCCCCGCTTCCCGCACTGTGTTTGAACCACTCTACCGACATATACCGAGTGCAGTACACTCGGGTATAGTCGGGTAGGCTCGGCTCCTCTCGCGTAAAGGATGTACAGGACGCACAGGATGTGACCGCGAGAGGAGCCGAGCCTGCCCGACTATACCCAAGTGTACTGTGCAGTGGTTCAAACACAGCGTGGGAAGTGGTTATTGGCGTATATCGTGCACCCACGATTTTGCCCTGATTTTCAGGGCAAAAAAGTGCGCGGTATACGCCGATATATGCGGTAGGTACTAGAAGTGCTACAGATAAAATGAAGGCTAAGTGGCTTAGGAGTTAGCACTTCTGCTTTGTAGCTGTAGGGTCCCCAACCCTTGCCAGGACCCTACCCTTGAACAGAGTTTGCATGCTATCCAATTGTTTGCATGGGTTTCCTTCCACACTCCAAAAACCCTGCTTGTAGGCTAATTGGCATATGTATGTGAGCTAGAAATCTTAGATTGTAAGCTCCTACATTTTTCTGGACTGTTCTTGTTCTCTTAAACTCAAGGGGCCAAATTCAGAAAGAATCTACACCGGCGTATCTCCTGATACGCCGCCGTAAATTCAAATGTGCGCCATCGCATCTTTATGGCGATTCAGAAAGCAAGTTACGCCGAAAAACATGGCTTCAGTCGTCCGGCGTAACTTGCCTACGCTGGCGTATCGTGGGCGCTTAGTTACGCTGGACGCATTATTTCCCATAAAAAATATGCAAATTAACTATATACGCCGATTCACGAACGTACGTGCGCCCGGCGTATTGATATATGTAATTTAAGTAGGCGTTTCACCGGCGTAAAGTTACCCCTGCTATATGAGGTGCAACCCATGTTAAGTATGGACGGAACAGCGTCGTATTGTACGTCGTTTACGTCATTTGCGTAAGTCGTTCAGGAATGGGGTTGGGCGTAAGTTACGTTCATGTTGAAAGCATTGACTATTTGCGACGTGATTTTCGTGCATGCGCACTTGGATACGTCCACGGACGGCGCATGAGCCGTTCGTTAGACGTGTCATTTAGGTGGGGTCACGGCTCATTTCAATACTACACGCCCACCTCCTTCCTATTTATAATTACGCTGGCTTACGCCTGACCAGATACGCTACGCCGCCATAACTTAGGGCGCAAGTTCTTTCTGAATACCCTACCTGCCGCTCTAAGTTACAGCGGCGTAGTGTATCTGAGATACGCTACGCCCGCCTAAAGATAGGCGATTCTTTCTGAATCTGGCCCAATGTGTTTATTACTTCTGCTTGTTATTGTTGAATAGTGGTCATTGTAGGATGGACAATCATTAGGTTATAAATATTTACTTGACCCAACCACTTTCTGAGGTTTTTTGTTCAGAGGTATGGCTTGAGGAGATTATAAGGTATTATACATGGCATTTTTTACTGCTTCCATCTACTCCCTTAAGCTGCAAAGGCAATTGACAAAGTGTGTACACATGTTGTGGCCACAATGCTTTGCATTAAGACACATCTAAAATGACCCCTCCCCCCTGTTATGAGCAAACAATAAGAGAAAAATACTAAAGTGATTGACTCCAACCTCATTTTCTTCCCACCATACATCAAGAACCAGATCCCAAGAGAGAAATGTTAGCCTTCCATATCCAGGGAAGACTGCCTATGTGGTTCACAATCGCTTCCTGCTCTATTAACGTAACCATGACTGACTCCACATTCAAGACTGTTGCAAGATGGTACAGTATTTGGTTCCATCCCGATTGGAGAATCTCCACCATCCCTTTTAAATGTATATTTTTATGTCTGCACTGTCACATACTTGGTCTATCTATTCCATACTCGCCAGTTTTAGGACTAAAGTTCTCAAACTTTTACAGACTATATTTAACTGTTCCTGCCTGAGACACTCTTGGTTTGTCTTACTCCATCTCAAACCCCAATTCAAACTAGCGAAATAGGTTCTGCCAGCTGCAAAATAGACGATAGCAAAATTTTGAAAACAGCAGTTTATCTGCTTTACTAAAGTCCATAGGTGCCTTGATAAATTTTTCATCAATGAAAACTCACTAAAAATGTACTTGTCATCCATAAAAAATTCCTTACGGCATATTCTTCTTGGATACAGTATTCTCATCCTTCATTGCCAATAGGGAGCTACTCTTCGCAGTAAGAGCGGAGTGGCAGAAAGTCTGCTGTGGGGGCCTGATGTTCCTTCCCTTTACCGTTGCTCCTGACACTTTCCTTTCTTCTACCCTACCCTTTCCTTTGTCTGCATTTCCACTCCTTCATTCCTATATTCACTAATGCAATTTACTCTCTTAACTCCTTTTTCTAATTTTCCTTAAGAGATCTTTTCTGTTTCCTAATAGTTATTACATGTTTTTCAAACGTCTGTAGGCTGCTCCTGCTGCATAGCCTTGCTGTTTTGCAAACCTATAGGCTTCTCTTATGATTGAAGGTGATGCTGTGTAACTGGCTGTTATACATTTGTTCAGTCAACTACTTGTGTATTGCCCATTCCTGTGTACCTTTTAACATCCCTGACTGTATCTTGGAAAATCTTTAATAAAAACGTATTGAAAGTGAAATGTAAGCTTGCCACACAACCAGGGGGCAATTTCGCATCACCCCAAGAGGAGGAGAGCTTCAGTATGGAGTTTGATCTAAACCTGAGAAATTCACAGTCCACAGGAAGGGTAAATTAAATGGCCATATTTGTTCACCAGTCCACCCAAACCTCAGGCTTCTGCAGCTGGAAGTTATTAATTTCGTTCTTTTAGTCAGGGCATATAACCATCACTAAATGAAGCTTTTAGCCACTTGCCTGCTGACTTGTTTCAAAGGTGACATCATTGACCAAATTAGGTAATGACCCTATTTGGTTGTAAGATCAGGAGTTGTAATTTGCAGTGAAAATACAACAGGAAAGAATCATCAGCGAGGTCATCGTGTTTGTGTCGGTGGATCTATGGACATAAAAACACAGTATGGACATCAAACACAATAAAAAAAATGTATTTTATATAACAAAAATGCAACATTAATCACACTATCCAATATCAATTACAATGAATGATGCCCAACCGACACATGTGATGACCTGTGCCATCGATCCTCTCTGTTGACAGTTCCCAGGTCTGCAGCTGAATGTAAACAAGCAACTGTCCTCTCACCAATATTTACACCAGCAACAAACAGATGGCCCCTGCCCCCACCTATAACTGGCCATAACAGCAAGGAGCATATGGAAGGGCAACACATGCAAAACAAAACCAAAGAAAATTCCCAGCTCAACTCACCAGCCAATCTGGTACCAACCAAATTATCCTGTCTAACATTTTTTATTAAAAACAGGGGTTTAGTTAGCACACACTTGCAAATACATGCATAAGCTGAAGAGCCGCTCCAAGGCATCCCAATGTTTCTGCAGTCCTAACTCTTGTAAATATATGAGACCTTCCACAGTGGAAACACATGCATTCTAATGAATAGATGGAGGGCAGGTGATCCTGGAGGTAGCCTGGCCCTCCTTAAACGCACAGGGGCACACTGGACACCCAGCACATAACACAATGGCAGCAAAGGTGTTAATACAGCTGAATGTAAACAAATTATCCAACTGATGTTATGACCCCCCTACTTTTTACAAAAAGGTTGCTAATTTGCCTTAAAAAATACCTGATTACAAGATTTGGCTCCTATAGACATCAACTGGGGTTGGGCTTTATATTTTTAAAGTGTTCCATTACCAGTATAAGATCTTTCTGATCTTGATTGCTAGATTATATCAGAATATTTTGTAAAGACAAACTGACAAACATATATAGATATGCAGTACAACAAAGATAGATAGATAGATAGATAGATATATAGATAGATAGATAGATAGATAGATAGATAGATAGATAGATAGATAGATAGATAGATAGATAGATAGATAGATAGATAGATAGATAGAGTTATTCATACATTATAATAATATCATATTCCATTAAAACATCATTATGTATTACATTTCACTGTGATTGGCACTTCTTCTACGTCTTACAGGTCTTTTCTCAAGGTTATGTTTCACTTTGTGCATGTCCATACAGAGTTTGAGATTGTCTCCTAATATAAATTGCTTAAGCTGTTCTTCTTAGGGTGTGAAGCATGGAGAACATGATTTGAAAAGAATGATTTATGACAATACAATATCTGAAAGGTGTAGCATTTGATTTTCAGCAGCCATTTAGATTCCAACCGATCACATTACACTTTTCCTAATTCTTAACTCAGAACAAAGCCAAGGCGAACATTTTTACATTTTAATTTAGCTATCTGCCGCATGTTACATAAATAAAAGGGGGCACTGTATTTTCATGGTAAAATAAATCAGTTCACGCTATGTTGGAATTGCCAGTTTGAATGAATGTTATCGAATGGATAAGAGGACTTCTTTTGAAAGGCAATACTCCATTTCTCAACAAGAATCAATCAGATTACTCTGACCTTCATGTTGATCAGTAGGGGGTGAACACTGGCACTAAATCATTTTGATCCACAGATGAGATTAACATATTCATATTTGTTTGCCAAACGTGTGCTTTAATTTAAGCTCCATCTGATTGATGCCTGTAATTTATGCTGCTTAGAGCTGCACTATCACATTTTTTTTCTTATTTTTTTTTCCAAGCGAACAGGGGGGAGACTTTCTTGGAAACAGATAAAGGAAATAGAAGTTAATTTGTAGCAATATGACTACAGCCACACATGTTCTAGAATTAATGTTCTTCATTAGGGTAAGAAATATCAGCTGTATGTGCATCAGAGTTTTAATTAACATGGTCATCAGGACACACTGTGAGTGCTTTAGTGCAGCCTTCCAAAAAGTTTACTTACTCAATAGATAAGGTATCCGTGTATATGCAGCTGGGGGACCTAAAGAGATATACAGGCAAGATTAAATATCAGTATAAACTTGCATAACCTCTGCAACAGGATCAGAAATGTATCAAACACTTATTTCAACTAAACATTGTTTTGAAACCCAAAAGGCAGATACAGGTACCTAACCCTTTCAAGGGTAAAATGAATCATAATGCCTAAGCACAATTTTGCAATTTTGAAAACTGTACATATAAACACAACTACTTTGTGCATCCAGGTGGATTATACTTAGTTTTTTTCGGGAAGAATTGGACTTTCATTTGGTGGTAAATGGCAATGGATGTCTCCTAATTTGTTTTATAAATTTAGCTGCATATTTCTTGTTATTACCATAACCTACCACGAAAGAACAACCCAAAATAATTTCTCCTGCTCCGCACAACTGCAGTGATTCCACACCATTATCAGTTTTATTCAACCCCCAAGTGACATTCAATCTTAGTACTTAGTACAACATCCTTTTACAGTTATAACAGCTTTTAAACGTGAAGCATAGCTTGACACAAGTGTCTTGCAGCGATCTACGGGTATCTTCGCCCATTCGTCATGGGCAAATGCCTCCAGTTCAGTCACATTCTTAGGCTTGCGCACTGCAACTGCTTTCTTTAAATCCCACCAGAGGTTCTCAATCGGATTTAAGTCTGGTGACTGCGATGGCCACTCCAAAATGTTCCAGCCTTTAATCTGCAACCATGCTCTAGTGGACTTGGAGGTATGCTTGGGATCATTGTCCTGTTGAAAGGTCCAACGTTTCCCAAGCCTCAGGTTTGTGACGGACTGCATCACATTGTCATCCAATATCTCCTGGTACTGAAGAGAATTCATGGTACCTTGCACACGCTGAAGCTTCCCTGTATCTGCAGAAGCAAAACAGCCCCAAAGCATGATTGACCCCCCGCCATGCTTCACAGTAGGCAATGTGTTCTTTTCATCATAGGCCTTGTTCTTCCTCCTCCAAACATAGCGTTGATCCATGGGCCCAAACAGTTCTAATTTTGTTTCATCAGTCCACAGAACACAATCCTAAAACTTCTGTGGTTTGTCCACATGACTTTTGGCATACTGCAGTCAACTCTTCTTATTCTTTGGAGACAGCAAGGTGGTGCACCTGGGAGTTCTGGCATGTAGGCCTTCATTACGCAGTGTGCGTCGTATTGTCTCAGCAGAAACTTCAGTACCCACATCTGACAAATCTTTTCTCAGTTCCTCAGCAGTCACACTGGGACTTTTCTCCACTCTACGCTTCAAGCAGCGCACAGCAGTCACAGTCAGCATCTTCTTTCTGCCATGACCAGGTAGCGTTTCAACAGTGCCCTTTGCCTTGAATTTGCGAATGATGCTTCCTATGGTGTCTCTTGGTATGTTTAACATCTTTGCAATCTTCTTATAGCAATTGCCCTTCCTGTGAAGAGTAATCACCCCTTCTCTTGTCTTCCTGGACCATTCTCTTGACTTCACCATGTTTGTAACCACACCAGTAAATGTCTAGAAGGAGCTGAGTGTCACAGTCATTTTAAAGCTGCCTAATTGGTGCTTATTAGGCTTTATTGCTGCTCCCTGACATCCACAGGTGTTTTCAATACCTGATTGAAAACACTTCAATGAACCTCTGTTCTTCAGAGTGGTAGTCTTTAAGGGGTTGAATAATTGTGTAAATGAAGAATTCACAAAAGAAACATTTACTACTGTATTACAAAACCAGTTGATGTAATTTTAGTTGCATATGGTTCTTTAAGAAGTCTTCGTAGGATTTAATTCTGAATACAATTACAAATGTACACTAAATTCCCCTAAAACGCTTTACAGCATTGGGGGGGGTTGAATAATTTTGAACACAACTGTATCTGTTTGACAATTGCAAAAACAATATCTGTTAATCCTGACACAAATCTTGAGCACTGATAGTTTTCTGTGCCCTGTGTCAGCACTGACTCTTGACAGTTATTGTCCCCAGCTACTGTGTTGAATACAGAACACCTCTCACTATGTTATATAGATGAAAATTGTAGATGACGTTCTTATGTTCTAAATTACATCCTTTCCTAGGATGACAACATGCTCCTCCATAGATACAGTATGGACAATGTGGACATCGCCACACACTCTGGGACATGAAGTTGCTGGATGTTTGCTAAACATTAAAAAAAATATGCGATCCCTGAACAAATGCCCAAAACATAGTGAAGTCTATGTGAGGCAAATGCTGTAATGTTTTTCTACGTTTTTTCAAGGCCAATTTGCATGGGACATTTTTTTTCTTTTGTTAATAAAATACTTGACTATGTCAAAATACGTCATTGTTGTCTGTGTGTTTTTTACCATTACAATGTTTGTTGTTAATGAATACAAAGGGGCACTACTCATCCACATGGGAGACTGGATAGCTAACTGTATTCAAAAGGAGGCTTCACATTTCTGAAAAGGTACCCCCAGAAATCTCCATATCCACTGGGTCAGGGTTGTGGGGGCGAGGTCCTTGTCCCCATTAACATGTTGAGAGCATGGGCAGGCTATGATTGAGGAGAGTGGAGGCACATTCTTACTGCCCCTCCATTTCCCGGCCATCTAGGCTGAATTCCTAGGGTGCCTCTTCAAGTTTATACTAGACCTTTATGTAGACATACAGCCCCTTCCTGTAACAAAAGAGAGAAAACAAACAAACAAAAAACCCACATGGGATCCCCCCAAAATCCATAGCAGACCCTTTTTCAGCAAGCATTACAAGATACATACCAAGCCACATGCCCTACACATGGCCTCCCTGGCAAGGCACCATATCTCCATGTTGAAAGGAACAAGGGCCGCTTCCCCACAACCCTGGCCTGGGGGATATGGGTTCTGAAGGGTGGCGGGGGTTATTTCAATCTTGAAGTTCCCTTTATATTAAAGGTGTCCCCAGATATTTATCCCCCCCACATAAAGTAGTACCCCTTATTACTCATTCTCAAAAAATCTACAACGTACTCTATATAAACACAACAGAGACTGTTAGCAAAGTATTTTATTGAACAAAGTCTCATCAATTACTTAGTTCAGTGCTGTAGAGCTATGGTCAATCACTATGAATGACACCTCACTGACACACACGATGTCCATGCATGACCACCCTCTCCTGCTGGACAAATAACAGCTCACCAGCTGACTGCTGAATGTCAGCAAGCCAGCTGGAGATGTCAGCTGACATCATTGTCCACTATGGTCATGACCATAATCACTTTTTAAACTGGGCAGCACTGTAATCTCACAATATCTCAGGAGATTACAAGCAGCCCACCTGTTTCAATACAGATTTCGGAAGTTTTTAGAGGAAAATGTTCTCCTCTGTTTTAACCTCTGAGAACTGAAGGTCTCGGATTCATAAACAGGCTGCAGAGGAGATTATTTTCTTCTGAGGACTGCCGAGAATTGAACTGAGAAAAAATATCTGTTTCATAAACGTACACCTTTGTCATGTTTTTATAACTTTATGTGTCCCTACAGCAAAGTTTTTTCCTCACTTTCTGTCAGGACACTAAATGATGACAGAACTCTCCAAAGGAGACAAAAACATTTTTTTAGAGAGGTAAAAAACAACTTACAATGTTTTTATTGCTGTCTTTGTTGTAACAATTGTTTCCTGCATTTCCTGTCCTGGAGTCACAGGGACTGAATGTGACAGAACAGTTTAACTCTTCCACATTCTACAAAAAATGTGGAGAGACTTTAAGCCCAATTCCAATCAAAACTTTTTTTTCCATATAATGAGGAAGGGTGAGAGCCTATGCCAGGTTTAACATTTAGGGAATGGGTGTCAGACATAATAGGAACTGCTTCCCCAGGGGGTAGTTGTCTGCACTTGAATAATAAGAGAATACTATAGTTGTAAGTAAGACAACAATGGGCTCTCCCAAAACCCCAAACTGTGTGGGGTTTGTCTGATGTCAATGTCATACTGACTGGCAAAAGTGGTTAGATTTAAATCTTGTGTCTGTGCTAAGCAGCCATGTACAATGACCACTTTGAAAAACAAAAGTCCAACTTAAAGCACATTTTACAAAACACAGCCCAGCTAAAATGGAATGCAGCAGTGGCATAAATAGCCAGTTGATACAACAGTCTACCTGAGTCCAATATTCCATACATTTTACTGTGATGAAGTAGTCAACAATTAAAGCCAAATGAGGTGTGGTGTATGAACATGGAAATAAGTGAAGCTTATCAAAGTATCATCTTATATATATATATATGTATTTACAACAGAAAAATGTTGATGTGGGACTTTAATTATGCTACTGGTAACCACGAATGATAATAGGCCAAAACAAATTATATATAAAACTATAAAGCTGTATTTTACATTTGTTTAAAACAGTAAATGATCCATTAACTTATAAAAGCGTTCATATTACATATCCTTGAGATAGGTCAACGTGTTTCACGGGTTAACCCACTTCTTCAGGACCAGCAAGAGTAATGCAGCACATAACACGCTGCACAGAAAATAGTAGAACCATTTCTAAAAGAGAAAATAAACATTAACATAATATCCATCATGTTATAATGTAATCATACCAGAAATGTGCAGTGAAAATGCATCATATATGGTATGATTACATTATAACATGATGGATATAATGCTATAAATATATCTTAATACAAGTAAAAAATGGGTATATATATATATATATATATATATATATATATATATATATATATATATATATATATATATATATATATATATATATATATATATATATAACCCCTGCAAAGATGTTGAGGGGTATGGCTTGCACAAAGATTCAGTAGTTGTCCAGTTTTTGTCAGAAAAAACTATGCCTGCTGGTCCATAGGAGAAACTACCAAACACATATTGTCTCCAGTGGGCACCTGAGGTGTACAAGATAAAAAAAAAAGAACCAGGAGCAATTATATATAGAGTCAGAGACTGGGCTAAGAAATTAATTAACAATAATAGGACTATTGTGTCACCTTAAAATATCTTTACAAGTAAATAAGCTAAGATAGAAAATTTGACTCCAAGTCCACAAGAAAAAGATTCAAAAGATGCCTAACAATCCATAAACCAGATTTGAATATTTGTAGCAAGGAAAAGAAACAAAGGAAAATATAGTAAATAGTAAAGCCATCATTTCCTCCAACATATATGCACAACGATCTAGATGAGATGGGCTTACAGCATGGTAAGTAACAAGTAGAAACAAGCTGTAGTTTATTGTTAGGCTGGTATATTGATGGGAAATGGGCCAGCACGCTGATTACTGGAGGCCATCTGGGAAAGACAGAGCGGGGCCCCCTTCTGCAGTGAGAGTTTACAACAGCATCCCAGTGACTGGTAAGAGGGCTATTAGCCCATTCCTGATACTGACAGCAGAGACTGAGCCACTGAAAGCAGGACACCAAGTGTACCCAATTCATACTGCACCTCTAATGCACTCTATACTGCACTTATTCCAAAACCTAGGTGGCACCTATATCAACTCTATACCACATTATACTGTACCTTTCCTGCACAGGTGTCCACATCTACCTTGCACCTGTGCAGAGACTATACTGTAACTATAAAGTATCTATACTGCATGCATGTTAACTGGTACTGTTGTTAAGTGCATAAACACTTCTAAAAGGACTTAACAATAGCCAGCAGGAGAATATTATAAAAGACTGCTTCTCCGGTAAGAATATTTCTGCAAGTCTGCAGGTCCCCTTTATTCCCCTGCCCCCTCCTCTACCATCCTCCTTGACTTTTGGACAGTGCACATCCAGTCAGTCTAGGACATCTTATGTCTAGTCCTTATTGTTAATTACTTTGTATGCTAAATTGTGTTATTACCATTGTTAATCCATGTTATGCTTGCCTAGTTACCAACTATTATGGGTGACAATATATTTAGTTTGCCTTTACTGCCTGGTTTGGTGCCTGATTTTGTTTTTGTTTTTATGTAGCACTACCACTGGATACTAAGGAAATTACTTTCAGTGATTTCCTGTGATATTGTATGCTTGTACACTCAACCTGGTGTGTTAGGCAATCCCAGCTCCATGTTACTACATGAGCTCCATAGACTCAGAGGGGGACATGCTGAATGGAAAATGAATGCTGCAGGAAAACAGATGCATTGTATCTTCCTCCTGTGATTCTAAACAGTGTAAAGGTTCCTCCCGGTGCTGAGATAAGAAGGCTGGATCATCTTTAAAACATATTATTTAGAGCTTTGAATGACCCAAGGGGGCCTCCTAAGGAAACGGTTGGACCATCTTAAAATTTGTCTCTAAGAGCTTTATATGACCCAAGGGGGTCACCTCAAAAGGTTAGCAGGCATTGCACCTGGTGGTTGAAGCGGTGACACAGATAAAATAATCGACTATTACACTTTGTGGAGGAGCACTTTTATATATAGTGACTGTGATTTTGTATATATTTCTTATATATATATTTTATATACCGTAGTTTATGTTTGAAATTGTCGGTATATTTTTTGACATGTCACATGTCACTTTATGCACACTATACACAGAGCAAGCTCTTTATTGTTTAAGAATTTTAGAGAGGGGAAGGTTTTCAGAAAAAGAAAAAGTTGAGGCAAAGAACAGAGGACCCATCCTGGGGGGTAGTGCTATACTCTATTTCTTGTCCCATTGACAATGTTGTCACTTGGACAGGGAGTGAAAAAAAATTGGCAGCAGGAACATGTACAGCAAGCTAAAAGGGTTCACAGCCTTTGTCAACTAAAAAAAGAGTGCTTTTATTGCAGTTTGTATGAATGTATTTGAGATTTCTTCTTAACTCTGCAGAGGTCTAGAAGTGAAAGAATACTCCCCAGCAAGGACACAGAAAGCAATAAAAAGCTTGTGTTCTAACTTGACAACTTAATTTGACTAAAATATTACATACCATGTCACAAAGGAAAGGGAGAAGGATAGAAAAGTCCCTGTTGCAGCCAGTACCTGTTGCTGGTATCCTTATACTTCCGGTCCAGGTGACAACATTGTTACCTGAGCACTAGAACAAACATTGACAGAGGTTGAAACTGTTCCTATTCCCTGCTCTATCCAAAATTAAACTGGGCAGAGATACACTTCAAGTTTATACAACTTGTTTAGCTATGAAACATTCCAAAGCTATGAAAAGCTTCATCCAATTTTTCATGTATTTCAGACAAAGCAGAAATTAAAGAAATAACTCAATGTCCCCAATTACTGTCTTATATGTAACAATAGGCTATATTGCACAGCATGACACAAACAGTGTCATTTATTTAAAAAAATTCATAACAGGAGATTGGAGGACTTCAATAAAAATAGAGATAGTAGAAGTATAGTAATTGAAGTATAAATAGAAGTATAGACATTGAATATTTATTTTCTTTCCTTTTCCATTTACCCCTGTTTCCTTTCCAACTATTTATGACATCTTATACCATATTTCAGTCAATTAAAGATGCCAAGTCAGAATACAATTAATCTGAACAGAAATAGAACAACCAATCCTGTTTACGAGGTCCGACATTTCATAATTTGTTGCTTGTCTTTCAGCTTCAAATACAGTTAATGATTAACATTACTAAACCTGTTATTTCTAGAGGTCATGCTCTATGGTCATAGGCTTGTTTTCATACTAACATATCATTTAACTTCCACAGGGAACTCAATAATTACAAATGCATCTCTTTCTAGACAACACTCATCCAATTTGGCAGAGATAACCCACATTAACAGCTATACCAAAAGTAATACCTTGTAACAGGAATTATGATAATTTATGCACTTGAGACAATTCTCTTGATTTAAGCAATGGACCTACACTGAAGTCCTCATTACAGAGCTGTCATTTTTTATCAAATGCCAATATTCAAACTTTATTAAAATTGCTATATCAGTGATGGCTTGCTTGGGAAATAAAACTTACTTTCTTCTAATTCTTTATCATTTAAAAGAAAAGAAGGACATGAATATAAATAATTCTCATCACATTTTGTAATGGTAACAAAATTAACTAACTGAGGGATTAGGTTGTGACAGAGTTGTAACACAGGATCAACTTTTTATCTGCAATTCATAAAATGATTATAGAAGACACTTAACTCTCCCGCAACTTAACCTTCTTAGCGCTTTTATGATAGTATGAATATTAATAGGGATTCAGGGAAGCATGGGAAGGATACTGCATAACCCTTTGCCACTCCTTTGCAGCACATAATTTAACCCGATAGCCCCTTTAAATAGAAACACAAATGATTTACATTCTGGGGCTCGTTGATTCTCACCTGGTGGAATAATTAAAAGTCTCGAACAATCATTTTATCTTTTTGCCAGCCCTGTAGCCTGTGTAGACCAAATCCATGTCACCAAGAGGTTGGCACCTAACAATAACTCACTTTACTTATTAAGAGGTGCCAGACATCAGCTGCCATAGTGAGAAGACAGTATGAGTGGCATTATCTTGGCCATGAAGGAGTGAAGGATATGACTCTATTGAGACCATGCTATACAACGAATCATGTTTTGTCTCAATGCTGCTTTATGCAAACCATATCCTGAGACTCAATCTGTGCCTATATGACAACTAGGGTTGCCCCCTCATCACTTTAAAACCAAACACATATTATTTGTTCAGGTTCTCTGGCTGATTAAGGTGGTAATTAAACTCTCTTGGTGCCTTATCTGCATTAATTTAGCCTCATAACCTATTTAATTCATATGTGTTCAGGTTTTTAGGGATGAGGTGGCAACCGTAATGACAACTTCATTTGGCAAGATCCACTGGCTGTGTCAACTTACCAAAAAAACTCAGAAGTAGAATACAATGTAGTTTATTCAAACTTGACAACTTGCAGAGGATGTTTTATCTTGTTTTTTTAAAGATTAATATATATTCCTATCTCAATTTCTACTTACTCGGCTGAGGTAAAACAGAAACTAATTGAAGAGTATGAGAGAGTCTAGCAGTGGCGCCCATCCATAGAGGGTGTACGGGCAGGTTGTAAAACCTGTTTCCCAATTGGCCAAATTGTCAGGTGATCCTATTGGATGCCTAGCGCTTGGACAGAAGTGGAGACACATGGCGGAGAAAACTCAAGGAGCAGACACAGGAGCCTCTGCTACCTGCACTCCAGTAGAGGAGGAGGGGACACCACAGCCCCACCACAGGAGTGGGTAAGTGCCGGACTGCCTGGGGGGGTGTCAGTGCCACGCTGTCCAGCAGGGAGGGCGCTGTCAGTGCTGTGCGGCCCGGCAGAGGGGGGTTTATCTCAGTGCTCCCTTATCCCTTCCATCTCTTCTGTATCCATTGTATTGTTGCCTTATGAGAAGTTTTATGAGTATTCGCCATAAGCAACTGGGAATAATTGTACATAGATGTGTATATATACATATATAATTTAGGATAAGAAATTTGTAGTGTGATGGTTTCTTTAAGGCCGCGTACACACCAGCAAATATATCTGTTCAAATCGGTCGGACAGACCGATTTGAACAGATCTGTCTGCTGACCGTTTTGGTTTGATCGCTGTACACACGATCAAACCAAAATCCCCACCAGCAGACAGCGTGGTGACATGGCGGTGACGTTGACGCTGCCACGTCACCGCACCAGGAAGTAAATTACTTCCACGCATGTGCGAGAAGATATGTCTGCTGGTTAGCGTACTAACCAGCAGACATGTCGGGTGGACGGATTCCCAGCTGACAGATTTTAAAGCATGCTTTAAAATCTGTCAGCTGGCCAAATCCGTCTGCTCGCCCGTACACACGATCGAATCTGTCTGCTGGGGCGGTCTGGCAGACCGTTTCCAGCAGATAGATTTGATCGTGTGTACGCGGCCTAAGGGTTAACTGGGCTGACATGGTTAATTGCTCACTAATACAATCCAATTCCTACATGTTATTTCAAGTTTTTCACACCAAAGATACAAAAAAGGGTTAAGCTGGCCACAGTTTCATAGTTCCCCCAGGAGCCATCCTAGTGTCAATCTTTCAGACGAGTACGAGTGCTGCCAGAATTGCTGCAGAGGTTGAAAGGGGTGTGGGGTCAGCCTCTCAGTGCTCAGACCATATGCCGCACACTGCATCAAATTGGTCTGCATGGCTGTCGTCCTATAAGGAAGCCTGTTCTAAAGATGATGCACAAGAAAGCCTGAAAACAGTTTGCTGATAACAAGCAGACTAAGGACATGGATTACTGGAACCTGTGGTCTGATGAGACCCAGATAAACTTACTTGGTTCAGATGGCGTCAAGCATGTGTGGCGGCAACCAGGTGAGGAGTACAAAGACAAGTGTGTCTTGCCTACAGTAAAGCATGGTGGTGGGAGTGTCATGGTCTGGGGCCACATGTGTGCTTCGGGCACTGGGGAGCTACAGTTCATTGAGAGAACCATGAATGCCAACATGTATTGTGACATACTGAAGCAGAGCATGATCCCCTCCCCTTGGAGACTGGGCCGCAGAGCAGTATTCCAACATAATAATGACCCTAAACACACCTTCAAGACGACCAGTGCCTTGCTAAAGAAGCTGGAGGTAAAGGTGAGGGACTGGCCAAGCATGTCTTCAGACCTAAACCCTATTGAGCATTTGTGGGGCATCCTCAAATGGAAGGTGGAGGAGCGCAAGATCGCTAACATCTGCTAGTGGTTTAGACATTAATGGCTGTGCGTTGAGATATTGTATGTACAGTATATTATAAAAGTAAGATTGAATTATACCTAATGTTAATAAAAGCAAGAATTAAACAAAACAGTTCATTCTTTTAACTAGGGTTGTCCCGATACCAAATACTAGTATCGGTATCGGGACCGATGCCGAGTATTTGTGCTAGTACTTGTACTCGTGCAAATACTCCCGATGCTTAAATAGAATACTTTCCCCCCCGACCCCCCCCCCATGCCGCCTCAAAGCCGCAAAGCCACTGCCGCATACCGCCGCGATAATCCCCGTGCAATACAGCGGGCATTACAAGATTTCATTTGTATACTTGTAATGCCCGCCACGCCATCTATAGACACTCCCCTTCTCTGGATTGGATGGATCTGTCCAATCGTGAGCAAAGGGGGAGTGTCTATGCACGGATCTGTGTATAGACACTCCCCCTTGCTCGCGATTGGACGGATCTATCCAATCCAGAGAAGGGGAGTGTCTATAGATGGCGTGGCTTGTAATGCCCGCTGTATTTTGCACGGGGATTAACCCTCAGAATATGACACTGCACCAGCAGCAGCGGCGGCGGTGCCAGGTATGGGGGACATGGCTGCAATGTGTGGGGGTACAGGACATGGCTGCAATATGTGGGGGCACATGACATGGCTGCAATGTGTGGGGGCACAGGACATGGCTGCAATGTGTGGGGGGACAGGACATGGCTGCAATGTGTGGGGGCACAGGACATGGCTGCAATGTGTGGGGGCACAGGATATGGCTGCAATGTGTTGGGCCCCGAAAATGGCTGCAATATGTGGGGGGGCATGGCTGCAATATGCGGGGGGGACATGGCTGCAATATGTGGGGGGACATGGCTGCAATATCTGTGGGGGGGACATGGCTGCAATATCTGTGGGGGGACATGGCTGCATCTGTGGGGGGACATGGCTGCATCTGTGGGGGGACATGGCTGCATTTGGGGACACGTTTAAAAAAAGTATCGGTATTCGGTATCGGCGAGTACATGGAAAAAAGTATCGGTACTTGTACTCGGTCCTAAAAAAGTGGTATCGGGACAACCCTACTTTTAACCTTTGTCACAACCAACCCTCATCCCCTCCAAACTAGCTATGAGCGTCAATTCGATACAAGTTCTAGGTCTGCACCTATACTCAGACAGAGGTTCAAGCATGTGACATAATGTCAGTAACTAGATCAGCGAAGATAGGACAAGAGGTCTTCCCATCAGTTCATTTGAAGTTGTTTTCTAAAAGTTGATGGTTTGGCTCAAATACAAATATTGCTTCTACCAGTACACACGATCGGTTCGCCTGATGAAAACGGACCGATGGCCCTGTACACCGATCGTGTGTACAGGGCATAAGAAGACTAAAGCAGCTAATTCTCCCTCAAGATTACATAATTTCGAACGCAGTGAGCCAGAGAGGTTTGGAAAGTTTCCTTTTGAAAATGAAAACACAGGGTCTATTGCTAACCACGCCTCTTCCAGGTTTACACCTCACAGATATCCTGCAATCTTCTGTAAGATGAGGTTTTGGGATGGAATTTTTGGGTTTGGAATTTTCCAAGCAATCTTGCAAAATACAAAAAGCTCTTCAGTTTCATCTTATTGTACTTTCTTTAATGAATACATTTTGGTGGCATCAAATCAGATAGAGGAAGTTGTTTTTATAAGAAGTTATTTAACAGTTTTCACTTCTATATCCCAATTTTTTTTTTAAATGATTGGAAGAATGTTAAAATGGCTCCCAAGGAAATTAACAGAAATGCATTAATGAGATTTCGCAATTTGCAGCAAAAGTATAATTGTCAGTTAGAATTAAAGTACAATTAGAGGCAATCTTTTTTTTTCATTTCGAATAGAGCCCCCTGTCAATTTTTTTTGCCATCAGTGATGGTGTGATTTTCCTTTACTTCTTGTCCCATAGCCAAAACAGTAAAGAAAAGAAAAAAACCCTGAAGTAATGGAATCCATGGTTGTCACCAGGGTCACCAGAGCTAGTGAATATAGAGAAATATGGAAAATGGCGCCAATAATAATGAAAATAAAAATTATCAATACAAAATTACAACCAGTGCAGCTCCAAAAATTAGAGGGTGACTAATACAACTGTGAAATAAAGGTACAAAAGGACACAACAAGTGTAAATAATGTCCATATAAATACCAATAAATTATTTAATGAATAAAAAAAAATGTATTCATTAAATAATTTATTGGTGTTTATATGGACATTATTTACACTTGTTGAGCCCTTTTGTACCTTTCTTTCACCAGAGCTAGTGTTCTCTTTGGAAGATTTCACCTATATTCCTGTTCTGGTGACATCCTAAAATGTTGGATTTTCCATCACTTAACAATAACAATAACAATAAAAAGCACACATAGTACTAACAGGGTTTCGATAGCAATAAAATCTGACAGGTGTTCTAATCCCCCTCCAGTTTATCCAAAAGTATACAAAAAATTGCCTTCAGTCATCATAATTTAAGCTTTTCCTCAGCCTCCTCTTCCATAGTGATAAGACTGTTAGCACTGTAACTATGTAGCAGCAAGTTGAGAAACTGCAGCAGGGAGCTAACACGTGTCATCTGTTGTAAACTGCCATGAACTGCACAGGTGTAAGGGTATTAGTGAATGGATGTGTATTGGTGCCAAGAGAACAAGCCCTGCCTTGCTTCTTCCTACCTTCCTCCTTCTCATGACACTCATGCCCATTAACCTTTATATCCCAAGGAAGTCTCTTGCCAGTCTCTAACGCGTGGGGCATTCTGGACCAGAAGTGATGCAAGAGAGACTGGCAAATCAATGTAATAACACACTACAGAGTGTTTTACATGTAAGAGATACTATGTTTTAATATAATACTGCTTTAAAATACTACACCATGGGAGATTACTTTCTTTTACACTAATATATCGAGAAAGCATGGGAGATGAAGTCTCAAAAGGGCCACCACATAGGATTACCTGGATACTTCTGGAATACCTAGAATTAAGCCAGGATTGATGTAACATCATCCCAAATATTACAACCACAAGGCTTACACGTAAGAAGCACCTTATTTGGAAAATAGTGATTGTATCAGGCATATCACCATTGGTGAAATACAGGACTCTCTGAAAACATGTTCTGTGGCTTTTTCAAGATGCACAATAAAGGAGGCACTTGAAGAAAGATGGGCTGCATGGTCAAGATTCCAGAAGAAAGCCATTACTACGCAAATGCCACAAAGTATTCCACTTACAATACGCCAAACAGCACAGAGACAAGCCTCAAACCTTCTGGCAGAAAGTAATTTGGAGTGATGAGATCAAAATGTAGCATTTTGGCCACAACCATAAACGTTACATTTGGAGAGGAGTCAACAAGGCCTATGGTGAAAGGTACAGAGGTGGATTGCTGATGTTTTGGAGATGTGTGAGCTACAAAGGCACAGGAAATTTGGTTAGAATTGTTAGCATGATGAATGCAGTATGTTATCAAAAAATACTGGAGGAACATCAGCCAGGAAACTGTGCATGGGACGTACATGGACATTCCAACAAGACAATGATCCAAAACATATGGCCAAGTCGACCTGTCATTGACTACAGCAAAATAAAGTGAAGGTTCTGAAGTGGCCATCTCGGTCTCCTGACTTCAATATCATTGAGGCACTCTGTAGAGATCTCAAATATGCAGCTCATGCAAGACATCCCAAGTATTTACAGGAACTGGAGGCTTTTTGCCAAGAGGAATGAGCAGCTTTACCATCTGAGAAGATAAAGAGCCTCATCCACAAATACCACAAAATACTTCAAGCTGTCATTGATGTTAAAGGGGTTAATACACGGTATTAAGAACTGGGCTATGTAAACTTTTGATCAGGGTAATTTGGGTAGTTTCTGTTATCATTATGATTTAAAAAGAGTAAATACAGTTGATTAATAATAAATGGCTTTAGCCAAACACTAAACATGAGTGAAAGAAAAGTTTTGGTGTTATGATTCATATTCTCTGAAAAATGGCCAAGAAATCATAAATTCTGCCAAGGTATGTAAATTTATGACCACAACTGTATTTACAATATATATGTTATTTATGGCAGCCCTCAAAATTTCCACTCGCCTACTAGCATTTGGCGAGTGGATTTAAGCTGGGGGTGAGTGATGACAGGGCTGCATGACCAATCTCCCTCCAATCTGTGCCTACACTTAGAGCCCCGATGCGATTGGTGGCCAAAGAGGAAAGGTGCATGCTCGGAAAAAGTAGTCTGGTGAGCCGCGCACAGGCAAAGCAGTACACAGGTGCTCTCCTTACAATTCTCATTAAGCCATGGGACCTAACAGTATGACCTCTCTGAGCCTGCCCCCTCCCTGACATGAGAGTGGCAGCCTTCCAGTTTGTGCAGTTTTCTTCTCCTTGTGCTCTATGTAAGTGTCCAACAGTTCAGCCTGAGCACTGCAAACAGACTGGTCTCAATGTGTGCTGTGCAGTGTCAGTGTGCGCTGTGCGGTGGTGTCAATGGCTGTGCAATTGTGTGGATATCAGCGCTGGATTGTACTCCCTCCCACTGTGCTGCAGCTTCTCTCCTCACTGCCAGCCTGAATAAAAGTGGGAAGTGGGGACATGCAAGCGTGGAGCCGCGCACACAGGCTCCTGATGATGAGATGAATAGGAGAGAGAGAGAGAGAGGATGGATGGGAGTTGCAGAGGAGACAGCAAGAGAATGGGGAAGAGACCCAGTTCTAGTGCCCTGTCTCTCTGGTCTGCCCCCAGTGCCCTGTCTCTCTGGTCTGCCCCCAGTGCCCTGTCTCTCTGGTCTGCCCCCAGTGCCCTGTCCCTCTGGTCTGCCCCCAGTGCCCTGTACCATGGTGTTGTTAATATTTAATTGTGTAACTTGATTCTGCATAAAACATTTAACAGTGTCATTCCATGAGATAATCTACAAGGGCGTGTTTACGGGTGCAATTAGGTGCAGGGCAGTGTATGAATTAGGTGGGGCAACTGGTGGCGAGTAACTCTTGAGGCCTGGCTAGTAGCTCAGGGCTTGACATTTTGAGCCCTGATTTATGGTATATATTATAGCACATGTTTATACGTTAAACTGGTGATACCCCTAAACATGGCAGAGTCTGTGCAACACCAATATTTACACTTCAGAAATCAATTTTATTCAGAAATAAATAACCCGTAAATACTTACAAACGCATGTCGAGCACAAGCATATCTAGAGATTCTGATGAGAACGCCTCCAAATCCCCATAGGGAAGACCTCATAGCATCTAAAGATGACCAACACATTTCTAGGGTCAAGCTCTCTTCTTTAGAGCCAACTGCACGAGTAGAAAAAAAAAACGCCACTTTAAAAAACAGATTATGACATTAGACAAAGTCCAAGTCCCACCCCATGGGAGGAGGAACAGGGGGGAGGAGCAACAGGAAGGTGGGGGGTGGGGAGGAACAAAAGGTGTTTCTGAACAGCAGCACACTGAACAAATGGTAGCCTTTATTAAAATAAGGACAGCACTACAAGTCACAGCAAAAATAAAAATAAAACCTGGCAACTTAGTTTTATTTTCATTTTTGCTGTGACTTGTAGTGCTGTCCTTATTTTAATAAAGGCTACCATTTGTTCAGAGTGCGGCTGTCCAGAAACACCTTTTGTTCCTGAATTGCTGAGTGCATTGCCTGTACCTGAGTTATCTGCCGCAATGGATTTTCATTTGGGTTCCCACCTGGAGCGGCTACTACCTTTCTCCTGGGGGGTGGGGACATAGGTCACTTGGCACATAGATAAAGGTCATACAAATAATTATGTTAATAATAATAATAATAGAAGGACTTTTGGAACACACTCTAGCCTCCCCCAGCATTAGAGACAGGATGACCACAGCCGGCTTTTCTGGGTGCAGGTCTTACCCTCCCTGCCCTCCAGCCCTGTCTAGCTGACTACATCTAGTGTTGTTTCTGGCTACTATTCCTTGACTGCATTAAGGTTTCTCCCAACTTTTCTTATACAGTATATGGGCACTGACTCACCTTTGACACCACTACAGGGCGCTCTAACTAAAATAAAATCTATCGCCTGATTACACTATTCTCTGTTACCAGCACTATTCTGGGACAGAGTTACCTAGTGGCAGCCTAGCTCACTTCCCTGGCTTACATAAGCACCAATATTTACAACCCTGGAAGGAGAAGATAGTTTAACCACTTGCCTACTGTGCACCTACACCCCCTTCCTGCCCAGACAAAATTTAAGCTTCCAGCACTGCGTCGCTTTAACTGACAATTGCGCGGTCGTGCGACGTGGCTCCCAAACAAAATTGGCGTCCTTTTTTTCCCACAAATAGAGCTTTCTTTTGGTGGTATTTGATCACCTCTGCGGTTTTTATTTTTTGCGCTATATACAAAAATAGAGCGTCGATTTTTAAAAAAATTCAATATTTTTTCCTTTTTGCTATAATAAATAACCCAAAAAATATATAAAAAAAATATTTTTTTTCTCAGTTTAGGCCGATACGTATTCTTCTACATATTTTTGGTAAAAAAAAAATGCAATAAGCGTTTATCGATTGGTTTGCGCAAAATTTATAGTGTTTACAAAATAGGGGATAGTTTATGGCATTTTTTTTTTTTTTTTTTTACTATTAATGGCGGCGATCTGCGATTTTTTTATCGGGACTGCGACGTTATGGCGGACATTTCGGACACTTTTCTGAAATTTTTGGGACCATTTACATTTATACAGTGAACAATGCTATAAATATGCATTGATTACTGTATAAATGTGACTGGCAGTGAAGGGGTTAACCACTAGGGGGCGGGGAAGGGGTTAAATGTGTGTGCTATGAGTGTTCTAACTGTGGGGGGAGGGGGGTGACTGGGGGAGGTGACCGATTGTGTCCCTATGTACAAGGGACACAATCGATCTCCTCTCTCCCTGACAGGGACGTGCAGCTCTGTGTTTACATACAGAGCTCCACGTTCCCGCTCAGTTACTGAGCAATCGCGTGTGCCCGGCGGCGATCGTTGCCGCCGGGCACTCGCACGGGATCCCCGCAGAGCGGCGGGTGCGCGCGCCGCTGACGACGCACGCGCGCCCGCCCGCGGCTTTAAAGGGACATCACGTCATATGACGTGATGTCAGGATAATGGAGTCCTCTGCCCGCCGTCATTTGACGGTGGGCAGAGGACAAGTGGTTAATGTAGTTAGAGGGAGTGGAAGGGCCTCCCAGAAAAGGAAGGTCAGTCAAATTTTCCAAGTTGAGTGAAGATGTGGAGGTGACAAACACAGAGGTGGCAGCCCTGGATGTCAATGCTACCCCTAACAGCCAGGAGAACAGCCCACCTAGTAGGGGTGGTGAGGGTATTGCAGGTCGGTCTAGACAGTTGGCGGTAATAGGGGATACTATAATCAGAAGGACTGATAGAATTATTTGTCGTCAGGATTCCATTAAAGTGTTTGTTCACCAATGCCAGAAGTCTGCCAAGCAAAATAGGTGAGTTGGAAGCTCTGGTACACGAGGAGAGCTATGATGTAATCGTTTTGCTAAAACTTGGCTTCATTCCTTACATAACTGGGCTATTAATATTCCTGGGTATGCACTTTTTTGGAGAGACAGGGTCTGTCTCTATGTGAGAAGTAATCTCAAAGTGAGTGTGAATGAGGGAGGACCTAATTGATGCAGAGTGTGATGAGGCTGAAGCATTATTGGTGGAACTGCCTATAGATGTGCGTAGTTCAAAGTTAATCATTGATGTTTGTTATAGACCACCCAATGTTAATGAGTAGGTGGAGACTTGGCTACTTGCACAGATGGAAAGGGCTGCAAGGGCTGGGAAGGTGATATTAATGGGGTATTTTAACTACCCAGAAATTGACTGGAGTTACGGCACTGCTAAAAAAGTTGCAAAAATGTAAAAACCTATTACAAGACAATTTTATGGTCCAGTTTATTGAGGCCCCAACTAGAAATGATGCTCTGTCGGACCTGGTAATCTCAAACCGTGCATAGCTTATTACTAATGTACATATACCAGAACATCTGGATAGCATTGACCATAACATGATTTCATTTGATATTAGCTGTAAGCAAAAAACACATACGGGAAAGATAAAAACACCTAACTTTGAGAGAGCAAATTTTCCAAGGATGAGGGCTGTTTTTCAGGACTTGGCATCGATGAACACAGAACAGAAATGGAAATTCTTCAAAAAGGCTGTTTGTGAACTCACTGAAAAGTATATTTCCATAGGCAATACATTTAAAAGGCTAAAAATAAAACCTATGTGGCTTTCGACCAAAGTTAAAAAAGCTATACACAATAAGAAAAGAGCCTTTAAAAAATATAAAAATGAAGGAACGCTATTGTCGTTTAAATGTTACAAATAATATAACAGAATATGTAAAAAGGAAATCAACGACGCAAAAATTCAAAACAAACGACAGATTGCAAAAGATAGTAGGACAAACCCCCCAAAATTCTCAGATATATTAATAGTGAAAAGGTCAGGTCTGAGTATGTAGGACCTTTACAAAATAATCTAGAGTGGGTGACTGGGGACAAAGAGAAGGAAAATATATTAAATACATTCTTAGTTCTGTATATACAAAGGAGCATGGGGAACCTCAAGTACATAATTGGGATGGTATTGACCCAGCCTTAAATGATCCACAATGGCTCAAATGTGATATATTGTCCAGAAATATTTAGACGCAATAAAGGTTGATAAAGCACCTGCACCAGATGGCATACAGCCACAGATCCTAAAAGAATTGAGCTCTATAATTAAAAAAAAAAAAATATATATATATATATATATATATATATATATATATATATATTAAGCAACAGACAGCATGGATTCATGAAAGACAGAAGATGTCAAACAAATCAGATTTATTTTTATGAAGAGGTAAGTAAAGTCTTGGACAGAGGAGTGGCTGTGGACGTGGACGTGGTATACTTGGATTTTGCAAAAGCATTTGATACAGTTCCCCACACAAGACTAATGTGTAAGGTAAAGTCTACAGGATTGGAAATATCAGTTTGTAAATATATAGAAAAATGACTAAAAGACATAATTCAGAGAGCAGTGGTTAATGATTCTTACTCTGAATGGTCTAAGGTTATCAGTGGTGTACCCAAAGGTTCAGTGTTGGGACTCTTACTTTAACCACTTGTGGCCGAATGACAGCTACAGCACGGACCTAAATAGCCAAGCCACCGTCAATTGATGGCCGCCCCTTTGGGCATTCCCAGCGCGTGCTCCAGAGCGCGCAGAGGGGAAGCTCTGTGTTGGCCGTGTCCCTTGGACACAGCCAATCACAGATCGCGGCAAACGGCCAATCAGAGTGGCCGTTCGCTATGCGATCTGCGAGGCCAATGAGAGATGATCTCATAAGTAAACATATGAGATCATGTCTCATTGCCGTTTTACACAGAGACAGCGTCTTGTCTCTGGAGAGGAGGAGACCGATCTGTGTTCCTTGTACATAGGGAAACAGATCGGTCACCTCCCCAGTCACCCCCCTCCCCCCACAGTTAGAACACACCTAGGATACACATTTAACCCCTTCCTCACCCCCTAGTGTTAACCCCTTCAATGCCAGTCACATATATACAGTAATTAGTGCATATTATAGCACTGATCGCAGTATAAATGTGAATGGTGCCAAAAATGTGTCAAAAGTGTCCGATGTGTCCGCAATAACGTTGCAGTCCCAATAAAAAGCGCAGATTGCCGCCATTTCTAGGAAAAAAAAAATATATTTTGTAGGCGCTATAACTTTTGCGCAAACCTGTCGCTTATTGCGTTTTTTTTTTTTTCACCAAAAATATGTAGAAGAATACGCATCGGCCTAAACTGAGAATTTTTTTTTTTTTAATTGGGCTATTATAGCAACAAGTAAAAAATATTGTATTTTTTTTTCGAAATTGTCGCTCTTTTTTGTTTATAGCGCAAAAAATAAAAACCGCACAGGCGATCAAATACCACCAAAAGAAAGCTCTACTTGTGGGGAAAAAAGAACATACATTTTGTTTGGGAGCCACGTCGCACGACCGCGCAATTGTCAGTTAAAGCGACGCAGTGCCGGAAGCTGAAATTTCACCTGGGCAGGAGGGGGGTATATGTGCCCAGTAAGCAAGTGGTTAATATTTTTATAAATGATATTGGGTTTGGGATAAAAAAGTACCATTTAAGTCTTTGCAGAAGATATGCAGTGCCTTGTGATATCACTTCCTGTGTCTACAGTGTACGGAAGTGTGGTGAGGAGGCCACTGTGTTTTTTATCCCTACCTGTACTGCGGATGTGACCAAACTTTAATGTAAGCAGGTCTTTATTAAATGTGGTATATTTTACTGGCAATATTGCGCTATGGATATTTTTTTGCTTTCTCTGAGTGATTATTGATCAAGAGGCATGATACTGGAGTGTTCATGCAGACGTGTTGGAGCTTTTGAAGCGGAGACCCTAGAAGCTATCTATTGGCTGCTGTCTCTGGTCCTCCCCGCAAGTACTGACCACAGTCATGCGAGAGAGCTTGCATGGTGGTGAGTAATTGCGGGCGCGCCCCCCCCCGTGGTACACCGAGCGGCCATAGCCGCTCACTGTATCACTCTTCACCGCCCCTCGGCGTGCAGCGTCACTGGATGTGATTGACAGCAGCGTCAGCCAATGGCTGCGCCGCTCTCAATCCATCCGCTCTAGCCAATCAGCGGCCAGGCTGAGTGGTAAGGAGGATCTCGGGACCGAGCACGGGACTTTCGAGGGGTCAGGTCAGTATAACGGGCCTCGGGGGGGGGGGGGTGGCATCATCAGATGTTTTTTTCCCCTGAATGCATAGATTGCATTAAGGTGAAACATTTTTTTACTTTACAACTCCTTTAAATGAGCAAGCGCACCATTTTATACACAATACCATATTCATGCTAGTGTTTGAGTGCACTTTTGAATGGTTGCAGCTGTTCGGTTTATTTGATCATATTCGATATATTGTGTATAGAAGGGGCTCCTGCGCTATCTGGAGTGGTGGCTAGGGGGCACTGCTGCAAACACCTGATATTCTGTCCTTAACAGAAACAAGAGAAATGTGAAAAAAAGGGGGGGGGGGGGTGGTGTCTGCGCTGTGAATAAATGAGAATGGAAGAGGTGCAGAAAGCTCACAATGTGAGTAACTGAACCAATGGGCGTGGATGAATGGGTGGATAAATGGGTGTGTAAACACAAGTGAAAAACAAACCAATATGAACTATAGGTGTAAACAGACCAATAGGAACAATAATGGAAAAAATACTCAAAACAGGTAAGCGTACAGTGTGAACCACAGAGATGACACAAATTGTCTTATGATCATAGACACGTGAGGTGCAAAAAAATAAAAATACAAATAAATATATATAAAGAAAATAAGTGAAGTCTCCAAATGGTGCTCCCGAAAGATTAAAATCCAAAAAATCCGGTGCCGGGAAAGGAAACAGGAGCGTTTTTAGAACAATGCTAAGTATCAAAAAGAAAAATATACATAATTAATTGACTGTCAATTAATTAATTATGTATATTTTTCTTTTTGATACTTAGCATTGTTCTAAAAACGCTCCTGAGGAAGCTCGCAATGAGTGAATCATGTAGAGCGAATCGTTAAATCAATGCTTCTTTCTTGATTCTCCAAACTTCACCGAATGGAGATCGAACCTATTGATCGTAACTGATGTCATAAAATTGTCATAATAAAATGTTTTTTTATTCTTTATTCAATTTTTGATTTATGAATCTTTATTTGCACCACTCAATAACCCCAGGGTTCTTCTGGTACCTATTTTCCCCTTTGCATTTTCAATATGAACTATAGGTCTAAACAGACCAATAGGAACAATAATGGAAAAAATACTCAAAATAGGTAAGCGAACAATGTGAACCACAGACTCAATCAAAGAGAAGGCACGAATTGCCTTATGATCATAGACACGTGAGGTGCAAAAAAATAAAAATAAAAATAAATATATATAAAGAAAATAAGTGAAGTCTCTAAATGGTGCTCCCGAAAGACTAAAATCCAAAAAATCCTTTTCCTCTTTGCATTTTCTCTTAACAAATCGGAGTGAGGTGGTCAGACAATTGACAATTTTGTCCACTAATCTTCTATAGTTCATATTGGTTTGTTTTGCACTTGTGTTTACACACCCATTTACCCACCCATTCATCCACGCCCATTGGTTCAGCTTTCTGCACCTCTTCCGTTCTCATTTATTCACAGCGCAGACACCACCCCCCCCTTTTTTCATATTCAACTTATTATTTGCACCTTCTTCATTCTTTTCAATTAGCAGCGCGCAAGTTCAATAATATTTATTAATTACATTCAATTTCTTAAAACAGGAATGGCGTTCCTTTTTAAACATTTAAAGTATAGCTACCTCTTATTCTAGAAGATAGCAGTACACGAGAAAAGCTTACTCACATTTTTTTTCTTGTTTACTATTTTTTTAACCCTGGGTAATTATTCTCTCTTTTTCCCTTTTTACTTATAATCTGAAAAACAACAACACAAAAAATAAATGTGTATTTTTATTCTCAAAGTTCAAAGTTGTTTACTGACTTGTTCCTATTAGCCACATGTTGCATGTGTTATTATAATGTCATACTATAGACTAGAGTTGTTATAATGAAATCACAGATATTGGAAGACTCCATATAACCAGGTGTTGTTTTATTTGTCAGAATGTTATTTACTATTCCCTAATTATTATTATTATTGATATAAGAAAGGAATTAGCATGTAACATTTCTGTTGTGCATGATTACTGTATCTTATGACTTCATATCTTACTTGTCAAGCAATATTTTGAAGGGAATAAACAAATTGCACATTGTGTTTTTAAGCTTATTAACTGTAACGTCACAGGCAGAAAACCTGATTATTTTCCAACAACCCGATTTCACAAATGGAAAAGCAGCATCTGTTTTCCTGCAGCTTCACATATGGCTATCGATGTCGCTTAGAAAAGCTTGTGCAGGTAACTGAAGCAAAATAACTTCTCTGGAGGGCAACAACCTGAGGGACTAAGAGACAACGATCCCAAATGGTAAACATTTGCTCTCTAGGAATAACAAATGCACTTTTATCACATGGGGCCTTTAGTAAATTCGCTCTGATAGACAAATAATGAAAGCAATCTTTGTGGATTTTGGCATAGGCTATTGACTTAATTTCATATACTGTACCTGCACAGGGTATTTGTGTTGTCTTTTATGCCTATAAAATAGACATGTGCACACTGAAATATTTTGTTTCGGAATTTCGTTTTCGTACGGAAAATAACTAGATTTAGTTACTCCCGAAATTAATTTTTATTTATTTTGTTTCGTTAAAAAATGCATTCGTCCGAAAATCCAAATTAATTCAGGTCCAATCTGTCATTGAAGGCTTATGGTGTCTGTCGAATGATCTAAGAAGATTCGACTGAGCAGCTAAACTGTATGACGCCGCAATTGTACATTTCAGGTTGAATGTTCCGCCTACAAGCTATAGAAGAATTCTAATGTTGTATGACTAGTAATAATTATATGTATAAATAATTTTTACTAGTCAACCAACATTGAAATTCTTCTATAGCCTATGGGCCAAGCATTTAACCGGAAATGTATTATTGCGGCATCGTACTTCTTAGAACTTTTGACAGACACCATAAGCCTTCAATCACAGATTCAAAGGTTGTATGTTTTTCGCTGCTTCGTCGAATCTTCGTCATTCATGTCGAATGGTCTACCCCAACACTGTCTCTATAATGTCGAGTCTTTTCCCTCTATGTCAAATCTTTCCTCTCTATGTAGAATTATCTTGGACTAATAGAGTTAAGATTAGGCACATTCGACCGCAGATTCGATAGACACACATTGCTATTGTCCGTGTCATGTCGAATCTCCTATCTATATCGAACCGTTGTAGCAACAAAAACAAAAATAAAGCATTTTTTTATGTCGGATCTTTCGGATTATGCTCGCTCGTTTTCTTTTGTTAAAACGATCACGAAAAATCACCGAAATTCGCACGAAAATGCATTCGGACGAAAATGCATTCAGACAAAACAAATGCTATATAGCCTTGCCTGACCTTTTATGCACCCCGGGTGAAAAAAAAATGGTATACAGTATGCATGCCTCTGTAGGAACCCTGCCTTAAGGACGTATTTACACCAGTGAACCTGACTCACTGATCTTGGTACAACACACTGTTAACTGTTTTTTATAGAACTTCTTTGAAATGACTTGAGTGATGCTGTAATACAGTTATTTTCATTGCAGCATTTTCACCTTTTCCTCAACACATGCCATGCACAGAATATATGCTTATGTACGGAGCCTGCCTTAAAGGTTTGTTCACACCAGCAACTAGAGTCAATTGCAGAATCACTGGATCTCTGAGCACTGCATTGTGTACTTTTTTTTGAGATTGTGGTGGTTTGCATTGCAATCCACACACTTTTTTTCAGCACTGTGTGGTGTGAACTGATAGTATAGGAAACAAGACATTTTGCCTTGGCTTTGTCCACGCATCTGGTGTGAATGAGCTCTTGTCTTGTATTTGGAACTAGACAAAATGTTGTTGAAGTTATGTTTGTTTGTTGGGTTTCTTGTATGCCTAGGCTATTGATTACTTCTGCCTGCTGTTGTTGAGTGTTCTGCAATAGTTACAGTGAGAGGTTATAACGTGTTGGGCAATGAATATTTATTCTGCCTTGACTAATAAGGAAGAGGGTAAATATTTGGACTTTCTAGAAGGATACCTGTCTTTTAAAATCTAAGCTGGCCTGTGGAAGAGGCCTAAAAAATCTGCACTGATCTGTGACGGAGGTCTAAGAAGTCTAAACTGGCCTCTGGCAGAGTACTGAGAAACTGCAAAATAGATGCCTGTTTGTAGCAACTTCTTCTTCAGAGTCCTCTGTATTTATGAAATAGGAAAAAAGAGTTAATGAAAAAAACGTAATAATATTGATGGATGTAAATGTAGACACATGAAAGAAAAAAATTAAAACTTATTTAAAAAACAAAGACAGTGGGGGGGGAGGAGGGGCTGGACATGGCGTAGATCACCGCCGATTCTATAACCGGAAGTGGGAGCAAATACCTGTATCAGACAGGTATCTGCTCCCCCCTCCCCCTGAAAGGTGCCAAATGTGACACCAGAGGAGGGGAGGAACACGATAAGCAGAAGTTCCATGTTTGAGTGGAACTCCGCTTTAAGAAGGCTTCTCTTAAAGAGTATATAAAAGATAGTGCTGAGCTGTTGGTAGGTGTGGAAGGAATCCACTATAACAACTATTAACATAAATAATGCAAAAAAAAAAATATGGCAATAGATGATGTAAACAATACAAGTGCGAGTGCAAGTAAAGTGCATGTGACAAACAATAAAGAGCCTTTACCAAGTTTTCTGTGAATAAAATATTTTTGCAGTTTTTTGGGGATATCTTGTGCCCTTAATCCTCTCTCCAGGTATTGAGCAAATAAATCTTTAAACCTAGAACAAGCCTGAATTCTGATTATTGCTGTTGGTAGGTTGGTGTGTTGTTAGGTGCAGCTACAGGGCTGTCTCTTGAGTGATATGAGGGTGTCTCTTTGCTGGATATGGGCTGGTTGAAATCACCTGGAAGTGCCTCTGAGCTTACTTACTTACTTACTGTTGTCTAGCGGGGATGTTGGTAGGAGGTGTGTTGGGGTGGACACAAGAGGCAGCTCTAGGGGGTGGGTAGGGGGGCAGAGACAAGTGTGATGTGGGGGAGAGTTCCTGCACCTTTTCTCTGAGAAAAAAAAAACCTGTGTTTACCTGTATACCTAACTGTTGTTACAGTGAATGAAGGCGAAGGGCGGGGCATGAAATATCCCCGCCCCCACCACCTGTGGAATCGTGGTAGACCTATAATGTAAATTAATTAAAGTTAGTTAGCAATTAAAAAGAAAAATACTTACCAGAGATTGGCTGATAAGCTGAGAGTTGCCCCAATAACGGTCCTTTTGCATGAGTCTCAGCCTATAAAAGAAAAGAGGATGCATCATTAGTGGAGCAGAATACGACAAAGATCAGAAGAGGAGCACATCCAACCCTCCCTCCCTGTCGTGCCCTGTTTTTATGAGGTTTTATCCCTACCTTTTGTAAGGGGATATTATAATTGATGTTCCAATTATAGCTTAAAGGGGTTGTAAAAGTTTGTCTTTTATTTTCTAAATTGGTTCCTTTAACTGCTTGCCGACCAGCCGCCGTCATTTTACTGTGGCAGGTCGGCTCTCCTGGGTAAGAGCCCGTAGCTATACGTCGGCTCCTTTTGTGGGCACTAGGGGGGGCACGCGCGCCGGGCACGCGCAATTGATCGTTACAGAGCGGGGACCGGGAGCTTTGTGTGTAAACACAAAGCTCCCAGTCCTGTCAGCGGGGGAAACGCTGATCTTCTGTTCATACAATGTATAAATAGAAGATCAGTGATTTCCCCTAGTGAGTCTACCCCCCCCATACAGTTAGAACACACCCAGGAACATACTTAACCCCTTCCCCGCCCCCTAGTGTTAACCCCTTCACTGCCAATGGCATTTTTATAGTAATCCAATGCATTTTTATAGCACTGATCTCTATAAAAATGCCAATGGTCCCAAAAATGTGTCAAAAGTGTCCGAAGTGTCCGCCATAATGTCGCAGTACTGAAAAAAAATGCTGATCGCCGCCATTACTAGAAAAAAAAATATTAATAAAAATGCCATAAAACTACCCCCTATTTTGTAAACGCTATAACTTTTGCGCAAACCAAACCAATCAATAAACGCTAATTGCATTTTTTTTTACGAAAAATATGTAGAAGAATACGTATCGCCTAAACTGAGGAAAAAAAAATTATTTATTTTTTTGGGGATATTTATTATAGCAAAATGTAAAAAATATTGAATTTTTTTCAAAATAGTCGCTCTATTTTTGTTTATAGCGCAAAAAATAAAAACCGCAGAGATGATCAAATACCACCAAAAGAAAGCTCTATTTGTGGGAAAAAAAGGACGCCAATTTTGTTTGGGAGCCACGTCGCACGACCACGCAATTGTCATTTAAATCGACACAGTGCCGAATCACAAAAAGTGCTCTGCTCATTAGGCAGCAATATGGTCCAAGGGTTAAGTGGTTAAGCTGGTTCACTTATCTTTTCCTTCCATTTCCCTTATAAATGTTTTTTTTTCTATGTTTGAATTTCTCACTTCCTGTTTTTCCTCAGTAAGCTTTCCACCATCATCGGAGCGGTGAAAAGTCATTTAGAACAGCTTACTGAACATCTTACTGAGGAGGAACAGGAAGTGAGAAATTCAGACAAAGAAAACAAAGAAAAAAACATTTAGAAGGGAAATCGAAGGAAAAGATAAGTGAACCAACAATGCACTAGCTTAAAGTAACCTATTTAGAAAATAAAAAAAAATAACCCTTACAACCCCTTTAAGCTTAAATGGCTGATATATGTATATATATATATATATATATATATATATATATATATATATATATATATATATATATATATATATATATATATATATATATAAATATTTAAAACATGTATTTAAAGTTGATATAAATATCATAAATATAAATATGGTTTAATATTTATACCTATAAATAAAGGCCATGGCCAATTTAATCCACGGGTATTCACTAAAGTGTAGGGGGCAGATTCACAGAGAAATGGATTATCGTAGCGTAGCAGAAATACGCTACGCCGCCGTTTTTTACCTTGCTCTACGTGGAATTCAGGTAGATTTTCTACGGTAAACGACGGCGGCGTAGTGTATTTCTCCCGTCGCAATCCATATAGACGAGTAGGGGGCGTGAAACATTTAAATTAGGCGCGTTCCCGCGGCGATCGATCTGCGCATGCTCCGTTCGCAAATTTCCCGCCGTGCATTGCGCGAAATCACGTCGTGACGTCATTCGTTGTTTATGTAGCGTACTTTACGGGCGATCCACGTCCCGACGAGTTACGTAAATAAAAAAAAAAATTAAATAAATTCGAAGCGGGAACGACGGCCATACTTAACATGGGCTACGTAAAGTTAGAGCAGCAAAAAGCTGCTCTAACTTTACGTATAAAAAAATAGACGAAAACGACTGCGCCGCTCGCTCGTTTGTTCGTGAATCCCCGTAAAAACACATTAGCATATCCCGACGCATTAAAACGACGCGAACTCCTCCCAGCCGCCGCAAATAGATGGCAGCGTAGATCCGAAGGCTTACGAAGACGTAAGCCTCTCGGATCGAAGCCCGAAGCCGGCGTATCATGGTTTGAGAATTCAAACTAGTGATACGCCGCGGGAAATTTGAAATTACTCCTGTCTAACACCAGTTAGACAGGCGTAATTGTTTTGTGAATCTGCCCCTTTGTATTCATTATTTATTTAACTAATGGAATATTATTTAACCACTAGCCCACCGCCCGCCGTCATATGACGGCGGGACGACGAGCCTCTCGTTCTGGGCAGACGTTATATGACTTCGCACCTTCCCGAGCAACTAGGGGGCTTGCGTTGCCGCCATTCACTGGGAACCCGAAGGGCATGCCCGGTGGTCGCAATGCCCGCTGGGCACCCGCGATCGCCCAGTAACTGAGCAGGACCGTGGATCTGTGTGTGTAAACACACAGATCCACGTCCTGTCAGGGAGAGGAGACCGATGGTGTGTCCCTTGTACATAGGGACACCGATCGGTCACCTTCCCCAGTCAGTCCCCTCCCCCCACAGTAAGAATCACTCCCTAGGGAACACATTAACCCCTTGGTCGCCACCTAGTGTTAACCCCTTCCCTGCCAGTCATATTTATACAGCAATCAATGCATTTGTATAGCACGGATCGCTGTATAAATGTGAATGGTCTCAAAAATGTGTCAAAAGTGTCCGATGTGTCCACCGCAATATCGCAGTCATGATAAAAATCGCAGATCACCAACATTACTAATAGAAAATCAATACATAATAAAAAATGCTATAAATCTATCCCCTATTTTGTACCTGCTATAACTTTTGTGCAAACCAATCAATATACTTTTTACTACTTATTTTCCAAAGATATGTAGAAAAATACATATCTGCCTAACCCGAGGAAATTATTTATTTTAAAAATAAAAAAATTGGATATTTATTATGGCAAAAAGTAAAATATATTGTGTTTTTTTCAAACTTGTCCCTCTTCTTTTGTTTATAGTGAAATAAATAAAAACCACAAAGGTGATCAAATACCACCAAAATAAAGCTCTATTTGTGGGGAAAGTGTTGCATGACCGCGCAATTGTCATTCCAAGTGTGTCAGCACTGAAAGCTGAAAAATGGCTTGAGCGGGAAGGGGGTTAAAAATGACCTGTATTGAGGTGGTTAAATATCAATTGTTAATGAGTTCTAACTACGATCCCATTGTATTATGCTTCTTATTGGATGAAAAGTTCAATGCAAATATTGAAATTGGATTTTTTGCAGAATGTACCTGTACCCCATTGTACATTGTATATAAATCTTGTATTCCTCTAATTAAAGTATTGTAAAGGAAAAAAATATATCCTACACATCACCTCATCATGAGATAACTCATCCAGGGGATAACAATTACCCACTTTAAGACCAGGCCTTTTCTGGCACTTCTTGTTTACAAGTTTAAATCAGTATTTTTTTAAAGAAAATGATCTATAACCCACAAACATTATACGTTTTGTTTTAGTAGAGCCCCTATGGAATAAAATGGTGATCGTTGCAAATTTTTATGTCACATGGTATTTGCCCAGCGGTTTTTCAAACGCAATTTAAAAAAACTATTTATGAAAACACAAAATATACCCCATTTTTTGGTTAAGATATTAAAGATGATGTTATGCCCAGTTAATAGATACCTAACATGTCATACTTTAAAATTGTGCATGCTCGTGGAATGACAACAAACTAGGATACTTAAAAATCTCAATAGGTGACATTTAAACATTTTTATAGGTTACCTGTTTTGAGTTACAGAGGTCTAACACTAGAATTATTGCTCTCGCCCTAATGTTTTCGACGATACTGTGTGGCAGGGATGGGGTGTTTAAAATGTTTTTTTTTTCCTTTCACCACTAAGACAGCCCATACACCGAACCTGCTATCTTTATGCGTGGTAAACCATCTACTGAATATGGTGCACTGAGTATGGTCGCCACCCCCCTTCTTCCCTTCATTGCTTTTAGAACAGAGCAATCATACAGAAGTTACTGGGACTATGTTATCCCCTCTATAATCATTACCGCTTCTAGGAATAATATTGATCAGACTTAAAATTCTCCACCAAGATATGGATATGGCTTACTAACTCCTGGCGCCACTCCTCCTGAAGAAGCCAACCTCTGCAAAACATGTAGAGGAATATATGGTGTAGCCTTGATGGAAATAATAAGTAACTGTATTTCTGCTGTATACAGTATATAAAAGATTTTCTGTATATTGCTTTTTAATCCGATTTGAATGGATATGAAATAAAAAAAATTAAGTTACCTTTGTTGATTATAGCACCACTTCCCACCCGCTGTACATCATATAACGTCCTGGAGGGGGGGATATCTGAATGATGCTTGCAGCTGCAGGCATCATTGAGATATCTTTATTTTTTTGCCGATGATTTCCTGCACTGTAAAAACAATCATAGAAGTATTGTTTTTACAGGCAGCGGTGGGGACATCCCACCGCCCTCCGGTGCTTCTACTGGCTCGCCCGTGCAATCGGCAAGCTGGTGTTCTGTTAGAATTGTGAACCGGGGGATCAGATTACGTATTGGAACTGATGTTTCATCAGCTGCACATGCGTTCCACCGCTACCAGGTTTGCTAATCTGCAGTGGTCAGAAGAAGGCAGCGGACATCTTACTACACTCAGCTACATCTTGTATTTCAGAGTAATTTTAGTAATAAAGTGAGCGTATATAAATAAATATAGGATATTGGCATCTGTGATTAGCGCTGAGCAGTGCAGGGTGTACAAACATGGCCTCCACCACCTTCCTACTGCTGGCGTCCAGCTTCTTTTAAAATGTAACATCAAAATAGCATCACAGATGTCAATATACTATATTTATTTATATACGCTCACTTTATTGCTAAAATGACTCTAAAATTTAAGATGTAGCTGGGTGTAGTAAGATGTCCGCTGCCGCCTTCTGACGACTGCAGGTGTTCTGTCAGATTAGCAAACCTGGTAGCACTGGAACGCATGCGCAGGTGACGAAAGGTCACTTCCAATACATAACCTGATGGGTTCACTATTCTAACAGAACACCGGCTCGCCGATCGCACGGGTGAGCCGGTAGAAGCACCGGATCTTATTCTTTCCAGACTAGAGGAGAGATGTGGGGGTCTTATAGACCCCATATCTCTCTGTAAAGAGGACATGTCATGCCCTATTCCTATTACAAGGGATGTTTACATTTCTTGTAGTAGAAATAAAAGTGAAAAAATAAATAAAGGGGAAGTGTAAAAAAAATAAAAAATAAACAATGAATTTTTTTTTTTATGGAAAGTGTAAAACAAATAAAAATGAAAAATAAACAATGAAAAATTTAAAAATTAACGTGCCCCTGTCCCTGCATACACGCACGTAAAACTGGCATTCAAACCACACGTGAGGTATCGCTGCGAACGTTGAAGCGAGAGCAACAATTTTAGCCCTCATATGTAACTCTAAACAAAAGGGTAAAATCTTTTAACTTTCAATAATTTTTATTAGTATAAAAAGAAACAGAGAATACAACTGTATAAAGAAACATAGAGAAACATACTTTTAGTGCAATGCATTGGAGCATAGAAGTGTGAACATGCTTAAAAAGCATAAAAACGGAAAATTGTTATTCTTACCTACGGTAATTTTCCTTTCCTGGCCTGTCCTCACGTCAGCACATCATGGGTTAATCCCCTCCTCCGGTCCACCAGTACCACCTTCTTCTAGCTAATAAGTAGGGGGCCCCTCCTCCCAGTCCTTGTTCCACTAATTTGGCGGACGACAGACTATAGGGAGGGAAAGGCTGTGCTGACGTGAGGACAGGCCAGGAAAGGAAAATTACCGTAGGTAAGAATAACAATTTTCCGTTTTCCTGGCCAGTCCTCCCGTCAGCACATCATGGGATTTAATTTAGCACCCTAGGGCGGGAAAATGTATATAAGACTCGGGCGACAACTATAAATGCTGCTTAAGTGAATCTTTCTTTATTCTGCCTGAAAAGGAGCCGATACCACGGCATTTCCGAAACTAGACGCCTTAGATGACGTCACGTCTAGATTGTAATGCTTTGCGAAGGTCTTGCAGGAACTCCAACTGGCCGTCTTGCATATTTCCTCAACTGGTATTTTGGCAAATGCTGCCCAGGAGGCTGCCACCCCTCTGGTAGAGTGAGCTCTAGTTGCCTGAGGAGGCGTCAGCCCTTGTTTCTCGTACGTGAGTTTTATTACTTTGGTGATCCAGGTCGAGATTATTCTTGTCGAAGCGGCTTGTCCTTTTTAAGGCCCAGATGGTAAGACGAAAAGGGAATACGTTTTGCGCACTTGTTGAGAACGATGCAGGTAAATTGAGAAAAGGTTGACCATGTCCAGAGGTCTGAGGTCCAGTTCTTCTTCCTGCATAGGCGGTGATGTAAAGCTAGGTAGCACTGCCTCCCAGTTAAGGTGAAATTTTGAAATTACCTTGGGCGTTGCTATTGGTGAAGGCCTCAGAATTACCTTGTCTGGAAGGATGATGCAGTACGGTTCCTTACTGGACAGGGCTGCTAGCTCGGATACCCTTCTTGCCGATGTTACGGCGGTGAGAAAAAACAGTTTAAGTGTTAGAAACCAGAATGGACAAGATTCTGCCAGTACAAAAGGATGTAGAAGCAGTGCTCTTAGCACTGTGCCTAAGTCCCAGGCCGGAAATAGAGACTTTCTTGGAGGATTCATTTTCATGGTCGCTTTTAAGAATTGTTTTACCAGTGGTTCGTCTGCCCACCTGTATCCTGTAAAACATGACAAGGCTGAAATGTGTACCTTCAATGTACTATAGGCTAAACCTTTGTTTAGAGCAGATTGCAAAAAGTCCAGTACTTGTGCCACATTCGGATCCACTGAAGCAAAATTTTTCTGTAATGCAAAAGTTGTAAATTTTGCCCAAATCCTGTTGTAGGTGGCGTTAGTCGAGGCCTTTCTAGACTTTAACCGTGTTGAGATTACTTCCTTTGAAATGCCTTGTGCCTGGAGTCTGGTTGATTCAGCAGCCAGGCCGTCAGTTGCAACCTGTTCGGGTTGGGGTGTACCCATTGGCGCTGCCATAGGAGATCCCTCTTTAGCGGCAGACGTATTGGGGGGTCCGACGCCATGTGTAGGTGTAGAGGGAACCATGGCCTCTGCAGCCAGAAGGGTAGCATTATTATTGTATGGACCTTTTCTCTCGCAATCTTTAACAAAGCCGTCATTACTAGCGGCATCAGCGGAAAGATGTAAGCTGGGGAAAATCCCATGGAATGGAGAAGGCATCTTGGGTCAAGGCTTTGTTGCAACGGAACCTGGACACAAATTGGGGTGTCTTTGTATTGACTCGGGTCACCATTAGATCCACTGAGGGTGTCCCTCACTTGGAAAAGATTGGTTCTAGGAATTTTTTGTTCAAGGCCCATTCGTTCTTGTCGGGGAGCTCCCGAATCAGATGATCCGCGATGGAATTCTGGCTGCCCGAACTGCTGTTAGGGCTTCCAGATATGCTTCGGCCCACACAAATATTTTGGTTGCCACCTGCAGAAGTGGCAAGCTCTTGGTTCCGCCCTGTCTGGCTATATATGCCACTGCCGTCTTGTTGTCTAACATTAGTTTGACTCAAGCTCCCTGAACTAGCTTCTCGAAGGCCCGCAGGGCCAGGTATGCGGCTTGCAGCTCCAAAAGGTTGGAGTGTCGGGATTCCATCTTGCTCCAAACTCCCTGCATCTGCTTGCCGAGGCAGTGAGCACCCCAGCCCCGGAGACTGGCACCCGAAGTTATCAGAATCCAGTCCCCAGGGCCGAGGGGCATGCCCCGCAACAGGTTCTCTGATGACTTCCACCAAGCTAGGTTCTGTCGAATCCGGTTTGGTATGCGAATCCTCTGGTGGAGAGAGGTACCGTCCCATTGGTTCAAGAAGGTTGCCTGGAAGGCTCTTGTGTAGAACCTTGCTCAAGGAATGGTTGGGCTTGCTGCAGTAAACATCCCGAGTAGGGTCACACAATCTCCTGCCATTAGCGACGTTGACTTCATCACGCTGCTGAAGCAGGCTACCAATTCTGCCTTCTTTCGTTCGGGTAGGAGGACAAGGCCTCTGTTTGTACTGAGAATTAGTCCCAGATATTCCATCTGTTGTGAGGAAATCAATTGGCTCTTTTGCCTGTTGATGATCCAGCCAAATTTTGATAGGATTTCTAGAACCATCTCGCGTTGAGACGCCAAGAATCTTAGGTATCTTTGGTGGCTCTCGTTGATTGGGACGTGCAAATATGCATCCGTTAGATCGACTGATATCAGCCAGTCTCCTGGTTGCAACACAGAGATGATTGTAAATACAGATTCCATCTTGAACGTCTTGGGTTCTATGAAGTGGTTTAGAATTCTCAGGTTCAGAACTGGTCTGAGATCCCTCGATGCTTTGGGAACTAGAAAGATTGGAGAGTATACCCCTTTTCCTTGTTGGGATAGGGGTACCGGCGAAATTGCATTCCTTTGCTGTAAGCCGTCTAAATATTCTTGTAAGCAGATCCGTTTCCTCTGATCTGTCGGTTATTCTGTGTGGACCACCGTATTGGGTGGTTTCTTCTAAAAGGATATTTTGTAACCGTATCTGACCGTCTTGCGGACCCACTGGTCTTTGACTTCTTCCGCCCATACTTCATAGAAGGACATTAACCTGGCGCCCACCTGGGGGGAATGGGCGGTTAACCCGTCAAAAAGATTTTTCGGGTTTTTTAGCAGTCTGTGCCGCTTTAGACTTTACTTTCTGCAAGAAAGAATTTTGTGGATTTTTCCAGTAGGGTCTTGTATATTCCCGTCCTGGCCTGTATGACCTGGCGTCATACGCCCTCTTGTAGTCTGGTTGGGCTGGCCGGGTGGCCTGCTGTGTCTTCCTGGGTCTCTGTGGCATTAGACCCGACTTTCCCCCTGTAGCTCGACTAATGGCTTCTTCTAGGGTCTTTCCGAACAGCACCTTGCCGTTAAACGGAATATTGCAGAGACTCAGTTTTGAGGTGCTGTCTGCTCCCAAATGTCGCAACCAGAGGGCCCTCTTTGCCGTCACTGCAAAAGCCATGATTCTTGTGAGTAACTTTGTCAGGTCCATAGAGGCTTCTGCTATGAAATCAGCGGCAAGATCAAAAATTCCTCCATTGTCTGTATGACTGATTCTGACCCTGTATCTGCTTTTAGTGCTGCTTGGGTTCTCGTGGTCCAAACCTTGAGTGCTCTGGAGACTGAGGTTAGGGCAATAGCTGGACGGCACGCTGCACCCGCAGCTGAGTACACCTTCTTTAGGTCTGTGTCTGCATGTCTTTTCATTGGGTCTTTGAAGGTTGTAGAATCTTGCAATGGCAACGCGACCTGTCAGGCCAGGCGCTGTAAGGCCACATCTATGCCCAACGGGGAGTCCCAAAGGTCTGCTTCTGGGGTTTTAAAAGGGTACAACCTTGAGAAACGGTTCTGTATGTTTGCCCTCTTTTCCGGCTTTTCCCATTCTTCCTCGAACCATTCTCGGATCTCTGGCAAGAGGGGGAAGGTAACCCCTTGTCTTTTCCGGCTAGGAAAAAATCTTTTGATTTTTTCAGGTGGCTGAACATCTTGATCCCAGTCAATGGCCTCCCTTACGGCTGTGACAAATGAATCAATATATTGAAAATCAAATAAATATTCTGAGGGCTCTTCAGAGTCCGATGAGTCTAGTGATAGCGCCTCCCGCACTGGCTGATTGGCGCTACTTTGGATCTTGATCTAGGTGATTTGGTGGCTGAGGCTGACTGAATACCCTCTGCCACTGCTTCTTGAATAAAGTCTCTAATTCTTCTCACCTCTGCTTCCCTGTCTGTAGGCACGTCCTTAATGCAGCTGGTGCATAGAAGTTTGCCAGGTTCGGATGGTGCCGAACATGCCCAACAAAGACCATCGTCTGGGCGGGGTCTTGATACATTTGGCTCTGCTACAGTCGCAGAGTGACTGGATTTGCGTGCTGGACTAGAATGGGACTTATGCATTGCCCGAGAGCCAGACGCTTGCGGAGATTTTGAGCGGTGGCGGGACTTTTTTCTCCGTTCATGTCTTATCTTAGGGCTTCTGCTCCTAAAAAGACAACCAAGAAACACTACCTTTAGCTCTTGGTATTGCACTCTTTTACATTGTGGCCCCCGTTGACCCCTCCTACCTGTCCGGTGACCTTGGTGCATCCTGAGGCTGTGGTGAGCTCATGCTGTGTAAAGAAGCAGGATACGCACATCAGGCGGTGAAGCAATTGATACCAGTGTACTAAGAAAAAAAGTGTGTACCTAATTGTGTATTTCTTATTTATCTATATATTTTATTATTATTATTATTATTATTATTATTAATAATATATATAGATATATACAGTATATATATATTTTTATTTTATTTATTTTTACCTATGCACCCCAAAATAATATCCACTGTATGTATGTACATTTTTTTACAACCTCCTCTTTACCTTTAAAGAGAAGGAAAAATTCCAGGGTGGCAGCAGGTGTTTAGAGAAAAAAAAGAAAGGTACCTTTAAGAATAGTGCAGCGCTGACACAATCTTTCACACACTCCTCCTCAGCTGGAGGCTTACCTAGAGCTTCCTCTCCCAGACAGTGGCAGACCACACTGAGCCTCCTGCCCTGGAGAGTCTTTATAGCCGATTTGGGCCCGCCCATGGCGCGCCCCTGGCCCCACCCCCCCTGTGACATCACCACCGACTAACAGAAAGTGGAGGAAGGAGGGGCGGCGCGCTCCTATGGAGCTCAGATCTGAATAAGGAGAAGGAGCCACAGCATGTCCTAGCAGATGGACAGGAGAGACACCACAGCCCCTGTTAACACAGTAAGCTTCCTACAAGCTAAAACGCCGGCAGCTCATGCACCTGAGCGTCCAGTGTCATAAAGGGGCATACCTTTATTACTTCTGGACCTTCCAACCCGAGGAGAGGCTGAACCTGGGTGGGGATGGTTCGGCAGGGGGGTTCTTTTCTTCCTCTTTGTTCGTAGTTTGTTTGTCTGGAAGAGTCTTAGGTGGTCTGATCGTCCGACCAAAAAAAAGGAACAAGGACTGGGAGGAGGGGCCCCCTACTTATTAGCTAGAAGAAGGTGGTACTGGTGGACCGGAGGAGGGGATTAACCCATGATGTGCTGACGGGAGGACTGGCCAGGAAATATACATTAGTGTCTTGTGAAGTCACAAAGAGGAGACTTGTACATTCTTTAATCATTCCAAATCACATTATATCATTTCACATCACCCTGAAACTCCTCCGAGTCCAGGCAGATATCTAAACCTACAGCGGCGGCGAAAAGCACCGCACCGGCGCGCCCCAACGGGAACACACTGCGCGCGACAGCACAGGGCCCCCACCCCCGCTCTGTCTGTACTATCTCACTTGTTCATTACTACAACTATCCATGACCTCACTGTCATTACTTATATGCACTTAACTCTGCGAAGTTGTTGAAAAACAAGAGGGGGATTAGGAGAAAAAAGGGAACAGAGAAGGAAAATAGAAAGAGTCAGAGAGGAGAGAGTATGGAGAGAGGGTAAAGAAAATGGAATAGGAGTGAGGGAATAGGAGTAGGCTGGATGTGCCTCAGTAAACAGAACCAAACCAGGACCGGGATGTTTAGTCTAAACCCTGTTTTTCTTGTGCCAGTCTACCCAGGGTTTCCAGGTCTGGGAGTTAGTCTTGGATAGATTTTGGGAAGCCTCAAACATAGTTTCATAAGTAATATGTAGGTTCGTGGATCTAATCACGAAGGGATCTCCTCGCTTCTCCATCTCCTCACCAATTCAAGTCTTGCGCTTAATAGAACATGAGAAATTATACGTCTATGTGACTGTGGGAACACATCTATACCCAGAGATAGGATAGCTAGACCAAGTTGAGGAGAACATCGGGAGCCTGTGACCGAGCCGATGAGACCAAAAACATCACTCCAATATTTCTTCAGCTTAGGACAGCTCCCCAGTATGTGCAGTAGTGAACCCCTCTGGCCGCACGACCTCCAACACAAGGGAGAGGTCTGGGCCTGGAATCCGGCCAAACGTGTGGGAGTTAAGTACCACCTCAGCATGACCTTTTGATACAGTTCCCACAAGTTGGCGCACCTAGTCGCCTTGTACACTGAAGATATAGCAACTTTCCATTGTGGTATAGCGTATTGAGTGCCCAAGTCCCATTCCCAAGATCTCATAGATGGGGTTATAATTAGTATTGTTTTCTGATTGAGCAGGCCATAAAATAGGGATATGCCCCTAATGGAGGTAGTAGGGCCAGTAAGGTATAGGAATACTTTCCATGGGACGGAGACCGAGGTCTCACCAAAAGTCTTCAAAAGATGAGTAATTTGGGTGACCGTGTAGTGGTCCTTCAGTTCTAAACCATATTCTATCTGGAGAGATCTGAACGTTTTGATTGCCGGGCCAACTTGGATATCAGTAACATTGATAATACCTTTAGATTCCCAGTGTTTAACGTTTAAATTAGGGATAAGTAGTTGTAGGCCTACTATGGGAAGTGGGATAATTTTAGTGGTATCATCAGCTAGAGGTTCCTTTAAGAATCTTTTCCAAGCCACAATAGTGGCATGCATAGTGGGGGATAGATTTGGAGGTAATTTGGGCAGATGGGTGTTAGCCAGTAGTAAGGTAGGGAGGTCAAGGCCATGACTCTGGAAGGTTTCCAGCTTTTTCCATCCAGAGATGAGTGTGGTTGAGAACCAATATCTTAATTGGGCTAGGACTGCTGCTAGATAGTAATCCTTGAGGAGTACATGGCCCACCCCTCCCGCCGCTTTAGATTTGACCAATTTTTGAAAGGCACACCGAGCCCTTCCGCCCTTCCAAAGGAATTTATTAATTTGGGATTGGGCTATATTGAAGAACCTATCCGGAACGGGAACAGGTAGGTTCCGGAACAGATAGATGAATTGCGGTAGCAGTATCATCTTAAAGGCTGCCAGGCGGCCAGACCATGTTGATTCGGTCCAAGCTAGTTCTCTAAGTTTGGAAGGGAGGGAAACTAAGAAGGAGTTGTAATTAGCTTCAACTAAGCGGTCTGTATCACTTGTTAGCTTGATCCCTAGGAATTTAATGCATCCTGCACTCCACGTATATGGATATCGATTTTTAATCTCTGCGCATACAGGCTCTGGTAACCCCAGACACAGGACATAGGACTTGCTATCATTTACTTTGTAGTAGGAGATACTATTGAACTGTTTTAAAACTTCTTGCGTTGCCTCTAAGGAAGATATCACATCTGTCATTACCATAATGATATCGTCAGCAAATAAACTGATGGAATGCTCCTCCCCAGCAACCCTAAATCCCTTTATCCCTGGGTGGGACCTCACACAGATGGCCAATGGTTCTATCAGAAGGTTGAATATTAGCGGGGATAGGGGGTGCCAGACATGTATACCCTAGCGAATGGACTAGAATACAAGGCTAAAATTGCGAATAAAATGTGCCCAGAAAAACCGAAAGATTCCAATGTCTTAGTCAGGTACACCCAATGGATGCGTCCAAAGATAGGAGCAGAGAAGGCCTTTGCTGAACCTTCGCCAGGTGAATAACGTTGATCAAGCGCCGGGTGGCATCAGAGGTCTGCCTGTTTTTGGTAAAACCCGCTTGGTCCGGATGAATCAGCGTAGGCATAATATCCACCAGGCGCAGAGCAATCAATTTGGCATAAATTTTGAGATCTATATTTAGCAATGAAATCGGCCTAAAGTGGGAGGGAGTGGTGGGCTCCTTTCCCGGCTTAGGCAATTCCACAATTAGGGCTTCCAACATCTCCGGGGGGAAGGAGGCAGAAGCAGCAGTGGACCCAAACAACTGTAGTAAATAGGGAGACAGTATGGATTTAAACTTCTTATAGTATTCGCTACTAAAACCGTCCGGTCCGGGGGATTTATTGATCGGGAGAGAATCAATAACGTTAGACACTTCACATTCAGTGAACGGAAGGTTTAACGAGTGTAGTTGGGCGTCTGACAGCTGAAGGATACGAAGCTGTTGAAGAAATTGGTTAATAAGCTCAGGAGTCGGTTGGGTAGTGGCAGGGTCATCTTTAAGGTTGTACAAAGTGCTATAATAGTAGCTAAACGCGTCAGCAATGTGCTGGGGGTGGAAAACCTTCTGTCCTGTTTTGGGGTGAAAGACAAAGGGGACTTTAAGTTTGTATCTATGGCCCTTGAGAGTCCGCGACAGTAATTTACCTGCTTTATTTCCAGTAGCGTAGTAGTTCATCTTGAGCCTCTTAGAGGCGCGTTCAAAGTTATCTAGCAAACTTAACCTAAGATCGTATCTTAGTTTAGTTAGTTGTTGGGATAATTTGCGGGAGGGGTTAAGCTTGTTTTTATTTTCTAAGTCAGATATTTGGCCTAGCAAGTCATCAAGGTACCGCTGCCTCTGCCTCCTGTGTCTCGCACCCACTTGAATAAAAATGCCTCTAATAAATGCCTTGTGGGCGTTCCAGACTGTAAAAGGGCTCCCAACCGACCCAACATTATCATCAAAGAACCTAGACAGTTGAGTGTCAATCCTGTCCTTTACCTCTTGGTCCTGTAAAAGAAAAGTGTTAAGTCTCCAAACCGGATTCGGCTTGTGAGAGGCAGAGTTGGCAATAGATAATACAACTGAGGCATGGTCACTCCAAGTTATGTCATTAATAGTCACTGATTCTACTTGAAGTAAAACTCTGTGGTCTACTAGGAACAAGTCTATTCTTGTGTACACACCATGAGATGGGGAGAAAAACGTGAAGTCTCTTTCTTCAGCATGGAAACAACGCCAAGCATCATATAAGCCAAATTTGTGGATTGATGGAGACAACGTTGGAAGATGGCGAGTGGACTTAGTGGTGGAGTCTATCTGTGGATCTGGGGTAATGTTAAAGTCACCGCACATAATGAGCATCCCCTTTTGTACTGATAGGACTTTCTTCGTTAGTTGGTTGAAAAAGTGCACCTGTCTCTTGTTAGGGGAGTAGGCGTTAACTAGGTCTAGGTCACACAATAGGATGAGGAATCTCCCTTTAGGGTCACTGATGAGCTCGTGGAGAGTGAAAGCTACAGAGTCGCGAACAGCAATCAAAACCCCCTTAGTCTTGGTTTCGGCGTTGGCCGTGAATATGTGGGGGAATGCGGCATGTGAGCATTTTGGTGGGTCTTTAGCGCAAAAATGTGTCTCCTGCGCACACACAACATCACATCTTCGTGTGAGCGCTTCCTTCCATAACGATTTCCTTTTAACAGGGTGGTTGAGCCCTTTAACGTTCATAGATAAAACATTAAGTGGCATGGGTCATGTGAGAGTAGGATAGCTCATCGGGATGGATCACATTGTGGAGATCAGGAAATTTAGTTATGTGGATAGGCTGCCCAGAGAGAGTCACAGTATATTTGGAAAGGCTGTACTCACAGGTGTTAGCAGTAGCATCATCATGGCTCCTTGTTTTGTTGCAGTAGCAGTGGTCCGAGTCAGGGGGGTTGAGGTGCAGCTGTTGTAGAGGACGACATCCAGCAGGTAGGTCAATGGGGTAACTGAAAGAAGTAGCAGGAAAAGGTACAAAAAGCACAGCGGCAACAAAATAAAAGAAAAAAGGAAAAGGTAGCAAACATCGCCACTTCAATGCAAGTGGCATCCAATTGAAAGGAATAGTTCTTCAGAGGCAGCCATATGCTGCAACATATAACGGGGGGGAAAGTTCAGATGAACTGAGGCGGTTCAGGGAAGGGGAACCAAAGTAACAAAGTCAAAACAGCCCACTTCGTGTTAGCTACTTGTGGGATTTGGCATTCTTAACAGTGACTGATTTCCAATCTTGATCAACCCTCTGGGGTGTGTTGTTCACCGCAGCACCATCAGCCGTGTCAGGTAGAATGCCCCACCCTTTAAGGAGATCCAGGCCTTTTTCCAGAGGGGTAATAGTATAATTGCGATTGTCTTTTGTGACAGTCAGCTTCGTCGGGTATCCCCAGCGGTAGATGACCTTGTGGTTACGCAAGAGTTTAGTCACAGTGTTCAGATTTTTTCTCTTCATTAGAGTATATTGGGACAGGTCAGCATAAAATTGTAAGGATTGATACTGGTGAGGGATAGATTCTCTCTTCCTCATCACTGACATGAGATTTTCCTTGACATGAAAGAAATGTAACCTTAGCAGTACATCCCGGGGGACCTGGTCAGACAGATAAGACGGTTTAGGGAGGCGGTGTATTCTGTCAATCGTAACATCTAAATCCGTGAGACCAGGTACAAGGGCTTTAAACATGTCCGCAGCGTACAGGCACAAGTCAGGCTGCAACACTGACTCAGGGATCCCCCTAACCTTCAGGTTGTTTCTTCTAGATCTGTCTTCTAAATCAGCCAGTTTTGCTTTAACCCATTCAGCCTCGGACATATTATCCTCATTTGCATCAACTAGATCATTGATGGTTGCAGCATACTCCTCCATTTTAGTTTCAATGTGGTCCACTCTCTTCCCTACCTCCTGTATATCCCTGCCAAGGCGGTGCATGCAGGTGGCCATGTCTGACTGTAAGGTACTCCTAAGGGATATCAACATGTCCTTCAGGACTGTGTCCAGCACTGGCTGGTTTTGTGTGGGGTAAGACACTATTGACTCCGGGAGATCCCTCGTGTCATCACCCGAATCTGAGGCCTGACTGCCATCTGTGCTCGCGGCCTGGTTAGGCCTATCTCCCTCTAACCAAGGTCTCGTTTTGGCCGGGCTGCAGGATGACGGAGTAGGGGGCCCTGATGATATGCTGGCCGGGGAGAGGAGCGCCGGGGGTCGATTACCTTTAGATGAGGATTTCCTCCGTGAGGAATCATGTGGTGGCGAGCAGGCCCCGGCGCCATCTTGGGTGGCAGCTTTGCCGTGCGGCGCGAAAAATTCCGTCAGCCGCTGGGGTTTGCGATCCGAGTTTCGCTTCCCGGGCATGTCGGTGAGAGCCTCGGGGTTGTGTCTTCCTCTCAGACAGGGAAGGGTGCCTTAGAAGGGCTGCTAGTAGCCGCTGGTGTTCCCGATTCCTCGGAGCTCCGCACTCACGCGTCCATCCGGCTCGAGCTCCAAGCCACGCCCCCGGGTAAAATCTTTTAAATCATCGCCTTCAGAGATTTTTAAGTATCAAAGTTTGCCACCATTCCACGAGTGTGGCATAACATCATCTTTCACATTATACCAAAAAATTGGGCTGACTTTACAGTTTTGGATTTTTTATAGTTCATGAAACATTTTTTTTTTTTTAAAAGAACATGTTTGAAAAAACTGCTGTGCAAATACCGTGTGACATAAAAAAATACAACAACCGCCATTTTTATCCCTAGGGTCTTTGCCAAAAAACAAAACAAATATAATGTTTGGCGACTCTGAGTAATTTTCTAGCAAGAAAATTATGATTTTTACATGTAGGAGAGGAGTACCAGAATTGGCAAAGTATGGAAGTGATTAAAAATCCTATCTATGCTTTGGTTGAACTGTATCATTTATTTAGGTTTCGTTGAAATTTGTTACTATTGTGATTCAGAGATTCGGATCTATCCGAATACCTGAATTACAAAAATGTTGTCTGAATTTCGATTCATAAAGAAACAAATTGCACATATCTAGCAATTATTACACTGTAATGCTGACTAAATTTAATTTTAAATAGAGATTAGAGAAACATGACCTTGCAGCTAGGGTTGCCACCTCATCCCTTTAAACCCAAACACATATGAATTACATGGGTACTGAGGCTAATTTAATGCAGATTAGGCACCAAATGAGCTTTATTACCCACAGAATCTGTGTAATTCATATGTGTTCAGGTTTAAAGAGATGAGGTGGCAACCGGCAAGCCTTAAGATAAAAGTTTGATTTTATACTTACCTCACTACCTCTTCTGCGTTGCTTGGCATAACATCGCTATTTCTCCAGGGAGATTTCTAAGGAATAATGCGTTCCTCATTGAAAAGACACCCCAGTCAATTGCAAGAGCATCTTCTTGTGAGATTTGGGCTGCTCTCTGTCTACCTTTCCCTCAGGATCTTTCCAGAAGGATTGCGATATTATACTTACCTAGGTGTTGCGGGAAAAAAAATGTCTAAGATTTTTAGCTAACATTTCTCACTTACAGGTACCTTTTGGATATACTTAGACATCAATTTTCATGGGGAGAGAGAGCCCAATAAATAAAAGTGTACCTTGCATTTTACTAAAGGGTCTACTTTAATGGTTTTGCAATAGGACCTAATTACACTTACTATAGGTAGGGTTGCTACCTATTCAGGATTCACCGGGACAGTTCGGGTTTTCAATCATGTGTCCAGGTTTCAGGTCTGTATAAAACCCGGACACAATATTCAGACAGGAATGTGGCTCAGAACAGGGCCTGACAAAGGTGTCCCAGGTCTGTTACAATCATTTAGTGTATATTAAAAAACTATTTTTATGGTGCGCTGCTAAAGTGTTCGGTTTTAGCTTGAAGAAAAAGTGTCAACCCTAAGTATAGGGCTGGGAGACACTCAGGGGCAGGATTACTGGGATGGGAAAACAATGGCACCTTATGCTGTCAATTATCTGTAGCAGCTTGTAGACTTATTTATTATTTCTCAATATATCCAAGTGGAGATTGGCAGTATATTCGTGTCCAACAAGAAAAAGTAGGCATATAAAATGTGTGCAGCTTTATTGTTTTGAAAGTGCAAGAAAAGAAATTGCATGAAAATTGGCACAAAGGTTAGGTCTGCCCATTTATTGGGAGTAAATGGAAACATGATATACATGACAAATTTCAAATCCTTCAAAATATAAAGTACAGAAATCTTTTAATGAGTATATTTCTTATAATAAAGATTGAACTTATTTAAAGCCATTAACAAGCTGTAGTTATGTCGATCTATCAATACGTAAATGGTCACTAATAGGATACAACAGAGTGTTTCAGATGTTCTCCTCTAGGTGATTACAGAGAATAAAAAGCAGTCACATGTCAAACGAATTTCAACAGTGAAATTTAGCAGCCTATTGTCCCAATCATTGCTTTCAATCATTTTAAAAGGTCTCCAGAGACTGTCATTATTATCGGACATGTTCCTAAGAGTAGATAAATGAAACCCCCACCTGCCAGCCTTCACTGGGGAATGACGGACAATCAAGGCCAAAAATATGATAGGGCTTGCAGCTTTATTGACATTTACATCAAAAATAGTTAGCAATGAAAGCAGCTGTTGTGGAGAGCATTCAGCACATCATGTTTAGAGTCTACTGTGAACTGAAATACAGAGCTCCCGACAAGCAATTTACCTTCTGTCAGTCTCCATGTGCTTGCCGTGTTATAGAGTACTTCCACAGATAACCCACTTAAAACTGCACATGTGCACAATTTTTTTTAAGGAACTCTGTATCATTTGAAGTAAATTTCATAATGTCACATTTCAGGCTTTACTAGTATGCATGAGATGACATTATGAATTATCCACTTATGGCCCGCCAACCATCGTTATCAGGGCTGTCTTTAAGGCAGGGCAAAAGGGGAAGCTGCCCTGGGCCCTGTCATTGTTGTGGGGCCAAATCAGCTGCCTCATACTTGCCAACTATCCCAGTTTAAATTCCCTTGTCCCTTGAAGTTTTAGTCCTGTGCTGTGTCCTGATATCTCACTGTGAAGTCCTGGTACTAATGCTGCCTAGCTCTGTCCTATTGTTGTGTACAGATAACTCACCTGCAGACCCTGTGTTTACATGTAAATAACCATAATTCATATGTAAATAACGGGAGCATTCATATGTAAATTGTGGAAGCATTCATATGCAGTGTTGTAAGTAACGGAGTTACAATAAACGCAGTTACCTAACGCAGCCCCTTGTTAGGGTAACGAGTAATCTACCTGATTACTCTTCCCCTCACGGTAACGCAGTCCCCATTACTTGGGCTGCATTACCGCATTTACATCTACCGCCACTAGATGGCAGCAGAGTAATTAGTTCTGCCGGTGCTGTGAACATAAATATGGGTGGAACTCCGCTTTAGAATCATGTGACCGCTGTGATGGCCTGTCACAGCGGTCTGAAAACTCCCATTCGAAAGGAGCCCTGGATACAATGAGCCCCATCCACCTCACACTGACCTATCACCGGGGAACAACTCACATCGATCACACACACTGTGTGCGCAACCTGATCGATGATCCGGGGAACACATGGCCGGAACAAATTGTTCCACAGAACAAACGTTCCCTATACAACACAGTGTACACAGCGACATCTAGTGGTCAACATGGTAAGTGCAGGACACCTATACAGACCAATGATCAGCAGGTTATTTTTGGTCAGTGATTTCATCTCTTCATCAGACAACAAAGAAAAATCTGACATCCCCATTCCAGATCCCTTGCACCTAATAAAGCTTATATAAGATAAACAAAATAATAAACAATAAACTATGGAAAATTCTAATAAAGCCTAATATACGATTTTAAATTACAGACTCTGTAAATGTCAAAGGAATGTATATTATAAACATACATTTTAATCCAGCTTATAATTTGGATGTAATATATAGCAGATGAATAAGGGTTTTAAGTCCTATTGGCTGCACATACATGGTGGGACGAATGCACCCAGGCTGGGATATACACAAGATCATCATTTGTTTTCGATTTTCTTCTCTCAAGGATCTTTTTTTTTTTTTTGTCTGTTTTGGGGGAAATGGGGGGGGGGGGGAATAGCGACTTAGAAGGAAGGGTAGATATGGGGAATAGGAAGGGTATGATGCTATAGCTATATACAGTAGATATGATGGCAGAATTTGGGAATTTTGTTAAGAAGCACAATGACCAAGGAGAAAATGTCTAAAGAAAAGTGTCAAATTGTAGTCATTTACTTTCTTTTTTGTATAAAGAGGAAATAAGAGTGGAAAATGCTATAAAATAAAGAATTATAAAAAAAGGATCTTTTGTCTTGGAGTATTAACTCACTGCAGTTACTTTGCTGAGTAACTAATTACTTTTTCAATGTAGTAACTGAGTCACTAACGGAATTACTTTTTCGGAGAAGTAATTTGTAACTGTAACTAATTACTTTTTTAAAGTAAGATGAGCAACACTGTTCATATGTAAATAAAGGCGGCATTTATAGGTATATCATGCTTCTCTGCAGTGAGGAGATCATGTGCTGTAACCTCTAGCAACCAATGATATGCTGTAACCTCTGGCAACCAATCACAATCACTGCCTGATCTGATACAGTAAACTGATTTTAAGTGTAGCGCCCCCTTTCTTTTAGAAAAGGCACTACGCTAAAGTTAGTGGGAGAATGGGAGAGTTATGTTTCTCCCACTCCTAACTTTGCTAAATTGGGCTGGTGTCAGCCCTGAATTATCCTGTGGGTCATTCTGTGCTCCAGAGATGCAGTTCCATCTCTGGGTGGCAGGTGGTGCCAGAGGGATTCAGGCAGAGCCACTTTTCCCAGCAGCCAATTGGAGGAGTTTTCCCTCACGGAGCATGCTGGGGAGGGGTATATCTGGGGCAGACTCCATTTTTTGGGGTTTTTCGCGGGTTCCAAGTTCCAGGTGCGGTACCCACATTTAGGGTGTGTGCACCCAACGGACCACCGGCAATATGGCCTACCAGGCGGGGGTCGCATGCTACGCCGAGTTCCCTGCTGATGCTGAAAGTGGCCCTAGTGACTTGCTGGGGGCTCCACTTCTACTGAAGAGATCCTAAGCTGTGTGATGTTCGGTGGGGGATCGGCTTGAGGAGAACCCAGAAGCAGGTGATCCAAAAGGGCTTGAACGAACCATCGGGGATCTGGTCGCCAGGAACTGACAGATAACCATAGACTGTCAGCTGGTGACCCATACTGAAAAAAGAGAACTTTCTGGGAGGATTTGGGCCTGTGGCAGAGGTCTTCATCTTAAAACTCTAAATTCAACTAGAGCCAAGTTAGTGAGATAGACTTGTTCCTCCTAGCAACCTTAAGTGACGCTCCGGCTGCCAGGCTTGTGGCAGAAGTCTGTCCGGAGGCACTTTACCCACTCTGGCTAGAGTGGCAACGAACTGTTCTACTACAGAAAGCAGGACTGCTTTCTTTTCATCCAAAGTCTGATACCGCAACGTTCTCTCCTTTCATCAACCTTTTCTCTCTACCTCATGTTGATGTTGGTCGTGTTGGACCAAGAAAAAAAAGCATTCAGAAAACTTCAGCGACAGGTTTGGACATTCTCTTATTGCTCTGCTCACTGCAATCACCCCTAGACAACATACAGGGGTAACTTAATACGCCAATCCCAAATCAATCAGCAGCTCCTGAGGGGGTAGCGCTACATAAGTCTAGCTGATATTTATTGTATGTCTCAGAGCAGATGGAGAGCAACATTACATGGGGGGCCCCAATAACATTTTTGCCCAGGGTCCAATCAACATTAAAGATGGCCCTGGTCATTGTACGTCGCTACTTTGAAGAGGAATACTGTTGTTATGGTAGCTACTAGCTACCATAACCCTGGTGTTCTCTTCTTCAGCGGGCGGTCTGCTTTCAGATAAAAGTGGTCTCTGTGGCGGAAGGGTTGCCACCTGTCCAGGATTCGCCCAAACAGTTTGGGTTTTGAATCATGTGTCCAGGCTTCAGTCCCCCAGACACAATATTTAGACAGGAATGTAACTCAAAACAGTGCCTGGTAGGAGGGTGAAGGGGCAATATGCAATCCACATTACTATTCTCTTAGGCGTGCCCAGAGGTGTTTTGGGTCTTTTACAATCCTATAGAGTATGCAGGAAAAAAAATCTTGCTGTGCGCCACTAAAGTGTTTGTGTTTGGCTTGAAGAAAAAGTGGAAACCCTACCTCTTACTGGAGCCATCAGTAGCGGCAGAGGCGATCAAATCCTTCTACTGGCTGGGTATGGAGATGAGCGAGGGGAATATGGCCACCACCCATCTCATGTAAACATCCCCTGTAATAGAAACAAGCATGACTGGTCCTCTTAAATATGAGATCTGGGGTCAAAAAGACTTCAGATCTCATATTTACACTAAAATGCAATAAAAAAAAAGATATCCCTCTTCAAACAGCGGTGGTTAAGTGGTACTCCACTGTTCCAACTGAGATTCCAGAACGCTGAAATCAAAGGCTGTGCAGTCATAAAGAAGGCAGTTTGTGTCTTTTATCCTAGTAGCCCGTACAGTATATTATTACGTTAGTTGAACTTTATAGCCAAAACAAAACTGGGATATGCAGCAGGCAACTTAGGCAGAGCTAATAACACTGTTTGGATTTGTTTGTGTATTGTCAATTCATTAACCACGCGCGGCTCTACTTCTCTGGGAGGCCGTGTTTTTACGGCCGCCCCCATTCCTCGTTCCCCACGCGCGCTCCCGTGTCACAGCGGCTATTTACAGCGCGATCTGTGCGGCCAACGAGAGATGATCTCATATGTAAACATATGAGATCATCTCTCATTGCCCGGCTCTCCCCTCCTCACACAGACACCGCGTGTGAGGAGGGGAGAGCAAACTGTGAGTAACCAGCAACCAATCAGTGCCCCCAGGACCACCTGTGCCCCCCAGTACCAAAGTGCCCCCCAGTACCACAGTGCCCACCAGTACCACAGTGCCCACCAGTACCACCGTGCCCACCAGTACCACCGTGCCCACCAGTGCCCACCGTGTGCCCACCAGTACCACCGTGTGCCCACCAGTACCACCGTGCCCCCACCAGTATCACTGTGCCTACCTGTGCCCACCAGTACCACCGTGCCCACCAGTATCACCGTGCCCACCAATGCCCACCAGTACCACCGTGCCCACCAGTGCCACCATGCCCACCAGTACCACCGTGCCCACCGTGCGCGCACCAGTACTACCGTGCCCACCCGTGCCCACCAGTACCATCATGCCCATCAGTACCACCGTGCCCACCTGTGCCACCAATACCACCTGTGCCCAGTGCCCATCTGCCACCTCAGTGCACATCTGCAATCAGTGCCCACCTGTGCCACCTCATTAGTGACCACCTGTGCCACCTCATCAGTGCCCACCTGTGCCACCTCATTAGTGCCCATCTGTGCCACAGTCAATCAGTGCACATCAGTACCCATCTCATCAGTACCCATCTCAGTGCCATCTGTGCCGCTTTATTAGTGCCATCTGTGCCACCTCGTTAGTGCCATCTGTGCCGCCTCATTAGTGCCATCTGTGCCACCTCATCAGTGCCCACCTGTGTCCACCAGTACACAGGCCTCATCGGTGCACATCAGTACCCATCTCATCAGTACCCATCTCAGTGCCATCTGTGCCGCCTCAGTGCCATCTGTGCCACCTCAGTGCCATCTGTGCCGCCTTATTAGTGCCATCTGTGGCCATTTGTACTTTTCTGGCTTGTTAGGGTCTCAAGAAATGAGAGAGGCCTTTAGTACATCAGGTGTAATAGCTTGTAGACTCTAAAACTTTGACACAGACCAAATAATTTCCAAAAACTTTGGGTTATTTTTATCAAAGACATGTAGCAGTATAAATTTTGGCCAAAATGTATGAAGAAATGTTTTTTTTCCCCAAATTTTCGATTATTTTTCATTAATAGCGCAAAAAATAAAAAACGCAGAGGTGATCAAATACCACCAAAAGAAAGCTCTATTTGTGGGAAAAAAAGGACAAAAAAATCATTTGGGTACAGTGTTGCATGACTGAGTAATTGTCATTCAAAGTGTAAGAGCGCTGAAAGCTGAAAATTGGTCTGGTCAGGAGGGGTGTTTAAGTGCCCAGTATGGAAGTGGTTAATAAAGCTACAAGTGTAGAATACATGAAAAAGAATTTGTGGCAAATTAAAATGAATATTCCCACGCTCTAATCCCTTCCAATCTAGTCATCTGCTGAACAATTTTATATCCCCCTGGATATGTATAGTAAATAAAAATAAATGTGGTGCAGAGCTAAAATAGAACATAAATAGTATATATATCTAATGATGCAAAGTACTACAATATACATCCCTTCTTATCAACATGTTACAATGCACCCTTTTGCAAATACCTCCCATTATTTTGGTGTTCACACTCGACTGTCCCACACTCACTCACCAGATATATGTGACCCCTTAACTTAATAAGTAGGTCTCCCAAGCTCCTGCGGTATTTTATCTCCAGCCTTTACACACCAGGTCGGAGTACCCCTTGTATAGGGTTAATTGCTCCTTCTCCTCTCCAGCAAGTGGAGACCAGGACATTTTAACAAAGGAACAGTGAAGGTGCCAAAGAATAGTGTAGTAGAGATATATTAAAATGTCATAAAAACATAGTAATGCATTTACATTTACATAGATTTTACAATTTTATAATAAATAGGAAAGTATATTAGCCACTAGTGGAATTCATCTTGCATTCCATACATCGGAAATTACTCATCTGAAGTGACATAAGATGCTCATACCTAAGTGTTTTGTCAATTGGACGTCATCAGGGACTTCCCTGATGATGTCCAATTGATGAAACGCATAGGAAGGAGCATCTTACATCACATCTGCTGTGCCATTTCTGGTGTATGGAAAGCAGGATGCATTCCACTAGTGGCTAATATACTTCCTAATTGATTATGAGATTATGAACTCTGTGTAAATGTAAGTACATTACTATATTTGTATGACTTTGTAATAAAGCAGTATTACACTATTCTTTGGCACACATGCACTTAAAATATAACTAAAGGCAAAACATTTTATGTTTTAGATCAGGGGTGTCCAACATGTGGCCCAAGAGAGGTAAGCATGCCTGGAGGGATGCCGGAAATGCAGTGCACGCCACGGTGGCCGACGCAGACAAGCTAGGCCCAGGCATGTCTGAAAGGATGCTGTGGATTTCATGTTCACCATAGCAGCCACAGACAAGCCAGGCACAGGAAAGTCTGAAGGGATGGCAGGGATGCCGTGTTTGGCATAGCACCAGTAGTGTCAAATGCAGGGACTCCCACTAGCGCCAGGAAAGTAAACTGCATGGCTATTTCTTGGATCTAGGTGCTGTGCCCCCCCAAAGCCCCCCCCCCATCCACAACCCTCCCTCCACATTCCCACAGAGCGCATAGTTGAATACTAATCATTTACCCAGCAGGCTAAACTAAAAAAACAAAACTGACATATTGCTATAATAACACAAGTGATGTTAGTGCACCGATCTCCCTGCTGTGCTATTGTGTTCTGACAGGGGGCGAACACCCCCCCGGCCAAAATACACTGATCAGACAATGGCTGCCAGTACTATTGGCTGTTGATCAGATACTAGTTTTCCAGTATGCCCATTCAACAGAAGCCGGTGGTGAGCAAGGCTTCTGCCGAATAGGCAGCTCTACACACGTACCAAAGGTCGGTCCAGCTGAACCAGCCGATACTCAGATCATGTATATGGTATGTGTGAAAGGGGTGGTGGCGCTGTCCCAAACCCTGATTAATCAGGGGTACCTGTGTCAGTGTGTTAACTTGTGAAACCAGTACTGGAAATTCCCTACGTACAAGTATATTACAAATACAGTGACACCATTTGCATCAAATAATAAACATATAGTGATAAAGTGCAAAAGTGCATAAACATGTGATTATAATTAAAGTCCATAAGGTTCAAAAACTCAAAACATAACGATGATAAATGTGCAGTAATCCTAGATACGAAATTCCATCAGATGTGTAGGTAGGTGGTAACGCTGTGGTCAGGTGCTCCCCTACCAGGTTCCCCACTCACCAGAGCCAATTACTCCTGCAGGGGTATTGAGCGTGTAGTCACAGAGGGGTCCAGATATCCTCCAGTGGTACTGTCGGCCCAAGGTAGATGTGTCCGTTGGATAGTATTATAAGGTCCTCACTCCACCGGAAAGAAGGAAAAAACAGGCTCCCATAGTGTGGTAAAAAGGGGGTTTATTTTGCACAATACAGGTGCAATACATGAATAAAGGACAGGTACTAAATACGCTATCCGATAATAAAAGTCAGCAATGTGGTATGAAAGAAAACATGCACCACAAGAAATAATAATAAAAATGGTAAAGGTTAAAACCCAAAAAATGGTGTTTGTCAGCAGCACCTTCCACGCTGCATCAGTCTCCGTCGTCAGAAGCGAGGCGCTGGCGTGCGTTCCAAGCAGCTCAGACGGCAAACCGGAAGCGCGTGCATGCGTGCCTGACGTGCTGACGTGCGTCACTACGCTCGACGTACGTTTCGTGATACGACTTTTTCAAGAGCGGCTGCACGTCTTTATTACTTGCATCTAAATATACTGTAGGTGGGGGGTGTGATCCCTGTCCCGCCTTCCTCCACTATAGCGGCCAATGGTAAGGACCCGCCGTGCATACTAATGCGCCCTATTGTTAGTAGTCCTGTGGGCGGTAAGGTGCTCAGTAATGAGCTCATCATGAATGGGAAGATGCAAGTAATCCGATGTACATAAAAAACTAAACAGAAAAAAAACATAACATGGGAAAAAATTATGATATTATAGGATACCAATACCATAAAAATAACATAAAAATAAACATAAAAATAACAGGTATGGCGGGCTCCATCTCATACCATATGAAAAAAAGAGCAACCAAGCACCGTAACAATGTGTCAACATAGGCGCCCTTAGAGGGCCAATGGTTGTACTCCAGAGTTCATAATTTTGGGGCTTTGTAATGAGGTGGCTACCTCATACCCTGTATGCCCAATGAATACCTGATTTAATACAACAAGTTCATACAAATGCTGGCAATATGAAAATAGGAATTTAAAATAAAATAAAATACCAGAGTAAAATATGCATCTATGTGTACCAATATAAATTTATAATATATATATATATATATATATATATATAGACCTCTGCATATATGTAACTAATAAGCTGATAGAGACCAATGGAAGTATGGTTGATGTACAAATTAATGTATACCCAAAAAACTACAGTGAACTATGCAAGTTCCAGTATTCATATACGTATGAGGTCATCCCTGTCTATATGACCACCCATGTTCCGGATCCTATGTCTCAAAGATTTCAGCAATGGTAGGTATATGTGTATATATCGTGGTGTGCTCTCATGAAGAAATTAATTAAATAAAAATTAGTTAAAAGGGTTGGGAAAAAACCCCTACAACATTGGGTAAGTAGAACTGTGCAACTGAATAGGAGAATATTGTTACTATATACCCCTGATATTATAAATGGGTTCAGGGATTGGACAAAAAGCAATTGAGGTCAATGTCAACATTGAGCCCGTAAGGTACTAGAGTTCTAAGTTTATAAATGCAGCTCGTTTCGTTCTGTGAGATGGCTATCATTTTATTACCTACCCTCCAACTAGATTTAGAAATCTTCAAGGAGGGCACTGGCCTACACACTAAGACCTTTTTTAAGGCAACAGACCGGAACGGATACATTTCAAAAACGAGCTGCCACCATCCTAAATGGAAGAATAATATACCAAAAGGACAACTTTTAAGGTTACGCAGGAATTGTAATTCGAGTGAAGATTTTGAAATTCAAGCTGAAGTCATCATCAACAGATTCAGAGAAAAGGGTTATACCATAGAAGCACTGATGAAAACTAAGAATGAAGTCCTCTATACAGACAGGAATAGTGAAATCTTTGAGACATAGGATCCGGAACATGGGTGGTCATATAGACAGGGATGACCACATACGTATATGAATACTGGAACTTGCATAGTTCACTGTAGTTTTTTGGGTATACATTAATTTGTACATCAACCATACTTCCATTAGTCTCTATCAGCTTATTAGTTACATATATGCAGAGGTCTATATATATATATATATATATATATATTATAATTTTATATTGGTACACATAGATGCATATTTTACTCTGGTATTTTATTTTATTTTATTTTAAATTCCTATTTTCATATTGCCAGCATTTGTATGAACTTGTTGTATTAAATCAGGCATTTATTGGGCATACGGGGTATGAGGTAGCCACCTCATTACAAAGCCCCAAAATTATGAACTCTGGAGTACAACCATTGGCCCTCTAAGGGCGCCTATGTTGACACATTGTTACGGTGCTTGGTTGCTCTATTTTTCATATGGTATGAGATGGAGCCCGCCATACCTGTTATTTTTATGTTTATTTTTATGTTATTTTTATGGTATTGGTATACTATAAAATCATCATTTTTTCTCATGTTATGTTTTTTTCTGTTTAGTTTTTTATGTACATCGGATTACTTGCATCTTCCCATTCATGATGAGCTCATTACTGAGCACCTTACCGCCCACAGGACTACTAACAATAGGGTGCATTAGTATGCACGGCGGGTCCTTACCATTGGCCGTTATAGTGGAGGAAGGCGGGACAGGGATCAAACCCTCCACCTATATTTAGATGCAAGTAATCAAGACGTGCAGCCGCTCTTGAAAAAGTCATATTACGAAACGTACGTCGAGCGTAGTGACGCACGTCAGCACATCAGGCACGTATGCACGCGCTTCCGGTTTGCCGTCTGAGCTGCTTGGAACGCACGCCAGCGCCACGCTTCTGACGGCGGAGACTGATGCAGCGTGGAAGGTGCTGCTGACAAACACCATTTTTTGGGTTTTAACCTTTACCATTTTTATTATTATTTCTTGTGGTGTTTTCTTTCATACCACATTGCTGACTTTTATTATCGGATAGCGTATTTAGTACCTGTCCTTTATTCTGGGAAATCAGGTGACTCTCGGGCTCCCCCTTTTGGATCCAATGCATGTAATTTATATGGTTCGTCCTCCAGATCACAATGCCTCCAGGCTCTCAGTTGTCTCTCCTCACTGTCCTGCGATTGCTGGGTAATAGGCAATCAATGGTGTGTTCCTGTACAATCCCGGTAATGTATCCTCATAAGGAAGAGATATGGGCTCCCATAGTGTAATACCAGAGATTTAATTTATTTAAAAATCGTTAAAATCGTTAAAACAATCTAACATCACATGGGTGGTGAACATCACCCCAAAATAGCACTAAAAAATAGGGCAAACAAGTGATTATAGGTCGGGATTAGCAGCATGCGCTCCAACTGCATTCGACCGGCCTGATTCCAATACCTGGAAGTGATGTGTGTGCGTAGCTCCCCTTTACGTGTTTCATCATTGACATTGTCTGATTGTTGTCTGTGTCACTGATAGGGAGCTTCATCCTCCCTTTTTGTCGTGTTTACTATTATCGCCAAGAGTGAAATTGAAAGAAAATCCCAAATTTTGGGTTGTCACCAGAAAAGGAATAGAGGGTAAATATTATAATAGGGACATTAGTTCTGGTGACCTTGGTGACAACCAGGAATTCCCTCACTTTGGAGGGATTTCCTCTCAATTCCTGTTTTGGCTATGAGGCAGAAAGTGATTGGAAATCTCCTCAATGTGATGGCAAAAAAAGAAAAGCTGAGGGTTTATAGCCATCTCTCTGTCAAAAATGAGTTAAAAAATTAACTTTACTTTTAGTATGCCAATTTTGTTCTTAGTTTGGGGACTCTCACTTATGCTCACTTCCTGTCCCGCTAACATTTATCAGTTAAGAAACAACGATAACATTTAAGTTTCCTCTCCTCCTGACATCAAACTTAAAGTATAGCTAAACTTTTCTCCATTTTGGACAGACTGGAGAGCAGAGCTGTATCCTGGCCTAGGCCAACAAGGCCCAGGCCTAGGGCAGCACTTTGCAGGGGGGCAGCACAAAAAGAGTCCCCGCCGACTTGCGCTACACTGTTTGGGAAATTAGTCCAGCGCCCCAATAAAGCGTCCGCGCTGCTTCTAGTATGCGGGTGGCTGGCATTCCGCAACTGTGGGGGGGGGGGCACTTCCAATTTAGATTGTTTTGTCATCCTGGACCACAAACCTTCCTCACTGTGATATATGTTTCTGCTGCACCATCTACTTAAAGTAGAACTATAGGCAACACTTTTACCTTCCCTGTCCCATTGCGAAGATTTCCCTTCACTTCCTGCTCTATGGGCAACCAGGAAGAAAGAGGAAATCTAAGTAAATTAAGGGAATCCATTGCCCCCCCCCCCCCCCCGCAGGCCCTCAAAACTAGTGTCCTCACTCGAAAATTTCAACTTAATTGAATTTGAAACTTAAAAAAATTTAAACAACACAGGGTGTGGCCGTGACAGGAAGGGGTGGGTCATATTTAAATTAGGGGGTGCACAAGTTTAGCCAGGCCTAGGGCAGCACAAAACCGAAATACACCTCTGCTGCAGAGGGGTTATAATCCCTGTCAGGTTTTTATTGCTGTCTGTGCCCCTATTAGGAAGCTTTAACCCTCTCTTTTTGACTTGTTTACCGTTCTCATCAAAAGTGAAAGTAAAAGAAAGGGGAGGGGATGAATTCCAATGGGGACACCAGTTCTGGTGACCCTGGTGACAACCAGGGTTTGCCTCACTTTGGAGTGATTTCCTATCACTTTCTGTTCTGACTATGAAATAGGAATCAAAGAGAAATCTCTCTAATGGGACACTGATGGCAGAAAAACCTGGCAGTGTTGTTCCAAAATTAAACAAACGTTTTGCCTATAATACCACTTTAAATAAATCAATCCACTATGCTAAGATACAGTATCTCACAAAAGTGAGTACACCCCTCACATTTTTGTCAATATTTTATTATATCTATTCATGTGACAACACTGAAGAAATTACACTTTGCTACAATGTAAAGAAGTGATTGTACAGTTTTTAGAACAGTGTAAATTTGCTGTCCCCTCAAAATAACTCAACACACAGCCATTAATGTCTAAACCGCTGGAAACAAAAGTGAGTACACCCCTAAGTAAAAATGTCCAAATTGGGCCCAAAGTGTCAATATTTTGTGGCCACCATTATTTTACAGCACTGCCTTAACCCTCTTAGGAATGGAGTTCACCAGAGCTTCAGAGGTTGCCACTGGATTCCTCTTCCACTCCTCCATGATGACATCACAGAGCTGGTGGATGTTGGAGACCTTGTGCTCCTCCACCTTCCGTTTGAGCATGCCCCACAGATGCTCAGAAGGGTTTAAAGGGTCACTAAAGGAAAACATTTTTTGGGCTGAAATTACTGTTTACAGGGTATAGAGACATAAAAGTTAACTGATTCCTTTTAAAAATGATTACAAATAGATAAAAATCAATCATATAATCAACCTACAGTTCTAGTTTCGTTTTTGCTGTTATTTCCTGTCTCTCTGATGTACAGAGCCAGAGAGCCAATAGAGGGCAGTGGTGGTTTGTCTAAAACCCCTCAGCACCAACCCAGTTTCAGTTTACACACAGTAATCACACCTCCTTGATTAGTAACCACAGTGAGAAAGCTCCTAGCACTGTGGTTATAAGGAAACAGACAACCAGGAAGTGTGGAGATCAGAGCAGAATTACAGCAACATCAAAGCAAAAACGAACAATGAGGACATGAAAACAGCACTGCAGTAAAGTAAAGGAAGCTATTTAGCTAAAAAAATGTTTCCTTTAGTGACCCTTTAAGTCTGGAGACATGCTTGGCCAGTCCATCACCTTAATCTTCAGCTTCTTTAGCAAGAAAGTGGTAATATTGGAGATGTGTTTGGGGATCAGGCTTTGCTTCAGTATGTCACAGTACATGTTGCCATTCATGGTTCCCTGAATGAACTGTACTACCCAGTGTCGACAGCACTCATCCAGCCCCAGACCATGATACTCTCACCACCATGCTTAACTGTAGGCAAGACATACTTGTCTTTACTTCTCACCTGGTTGCCACCACACACGCTTGACATCATCTGAACCAAAAACGTTTCTCTTGGTCTCATCAGACCACAGGACATGGTTCCAGTAATCCATATCCTTAGTCTGCTTGTCTTCAGAAAACTATCTGCGAGCTTTCTTGTGCATCATCTTTAGAAGGGGCTTCCTGCTCGGACAACAGCCATATAGACCAATTTGATGCAGCGTGCAGCGTATGGCCTGAGCACTGACAGGCTGACCCCCCATCCTGTGTGATGTCCTGTGTGTTGTGAGAGACACAAGACTCTGGTCTGGAGCAATGGATGTTTATTCAGTACAGGCTGTACACTGCAACATGCATCTCAGGACATTACATCTTATCTGCTTCCTACATGAGCACACTCTAAGATGGCCACCGTACCCCTTGACCCTTGTCATCACTGCTGGGTGGAGCCAGCCTTAAAGTGCCAGTACATGTGGAACCCTTCAGGTATAACACCTTCCATCCATCCCTCAAAAAACAAAAACAAAAAAAAAAAAAAAACACAATAAAACCATAACAGAAACAAAACATTAACTGATAAATGTCCAGTAACAGTCCTCCAAACACAGGAAAATTACAGGACTTCAAGCTTCCAGGGACAGTTGCGGTTAATATGTCATTGAATCACTTCCGTCGGCCCCGTCGAAAGTCTCGTAACCGCTCTTGCAACTGCAACCGGTCAGGAGGGCGACAGTGTCGTTGAGGCCGGGCATCCAGCGATTCGGGACCGGAGGAAACAGGGCTGGCCAGAATGGGTACCGGCGGGGCCAAGAAGGGATCCCCCAACTCTGAGGGTAAACAGACCTCCGGACCAGAGCTGGAGGGCTCTGCTGGAGCTGAGTTCAAAAGTTCAGAGTCCCCACAATCATCAGTCTCTGTGCATCCTGATCCGCTGGGAGCAGAACCTTGATACACTGGTGGTTCAGCCGGCATGAGGGATTCGGGCAGTTGAGAACGAGGACGCAGTTGGTCCGCATGACGTCTGCAAATGGAACCATCTTCCAGGCGGACCTTGTACATCTTGGGTCCCAAAGTCTCTGCAATGACAGCAGGAAGCCAACGGGTGTTGGAAGACCCATAAGATCGGGCCCATACCTTTTGTTGGGCTGTGAATCCAGGAAGCTAATGGTGTTTGACCATCTTGTCTTGGGACTGCAATACATGTTCCTGGACTGTTTGAGGGCGGAGCATATCCAAAACAGTCCATGGCTGCCGACCCAGAAGGAGTTCTGCTGGAGTTTTCCCAGTGGTTGCATGTGGTGTGTTTCTGTAAGCAGAAAGGAAGGAGTCAAGCTGCTGGGGTGACAGAGACTGTTGTTTACTTGCAGCCACTGTAGATTTGAAATAGCGTTTGAAAGTCTGCACAAACCTCTCTGCTTGACCATTTGTAGCTGGGTGGTAAGGTGCGGTCAACTTGTGCTTGATGTTGTGGGCAGTCAGAAAACGCTGAAACTCCTGACTGGTGAATTGTGCACCGTTGTCCGTGACGATTTCTCTGGGGTATCCAAACGTAGCAGCGAGATGTAACAGTATGGAAACCGTTGCCTTAGTCGTTGGCTGAGTAACAGGAATGACCTCAGGCCACTTTGAATGGGCGTCCACTATGATCAAGAAGGTGTGTCCTCTGATCGGGCCTGCAAAGTCCAAGTGTAGGCGAAACCAAGGAACCGTGGGCCAAGTCCAGGGCTGGACGCACCCTCGAGGAGGGTCTCTTGCCGTTTGTGCACATCCAGCACAAGCATTCACATATGTTGCGATATCTGAGTCTAGGTTTGGCCACCACACATAGCCTCTGGCCTTTTGTTTCATACGGGGGCCCCGGGATGACCGGTATGTAGCAAGTCCAGAATGTGTCTCCGGAGGGTCTGTGGAATGATCACTCGGTCTCCCCATAAAACACAGTTGCCAGCCACAGTTAATTCCATACGCCTACGGAAATAAGGTTCATACTCCTGTGTGACAGTTGCAGGCCAACCGGACCGTACCCAGGAGAGTATTGTTTTCAGAAAGGTATCCTTGGTTGTATGGGCTGCTATCTCTCCAGAAGACAAGAAGGACAGGCTGGTGTAACGACAACTCTTGACCGGTGGAGAAGAGTCCATGGACCTCCCTGTCAGTCGGGACATTGCGTCCGCATTAGCATTGGCATCATGACCACGATACTGAATTTTGTAGCTGTATGCCCCCAAGAATAGGGCATAGCGTTGGAGGCGGGCTGCAGTAGTCTGGGAGATGCCTTTGTCAGGGCTAAAGATCTGAAGGAGTGGTTTATGGTCCGTCAGTATGGTGAATTCCCTACCATACAGGTAAAGATGAAACTTCTTAATTGCCCATATCAGCGCAAGAGCCTCTTTGTCAATGTGTGAGTAATTGCTTTCTGCTTTTGTCAAAGACCTGGAGGCAAATGCCACTGGTTTTTCTGACCCATCTGGTAAGATGTGGGATAGTACCGCCCCCAGACCATAGGGTGAGGCATCACAAGCCAAGGTGAGAGGCTTCTGGAGGTCATAGTGCACGAGCATGCGTGACGCCAACAGCTTCCGCTTAGAAACTTCAAAAGCACGCTGGCATGCAGCCGACCAGTCCCATCTGGAGTGTTTCTCCAAAAGCTTGTTCAATGGAAACAAGGTGTGTGCCAGATCTGGCAGGAATTTGTGGTAATAGTTCAGCAAGCCCAGGTATGATCGCAGCTGCTGGACGTTGGTTGGGGCTGGAGCGTTGACTAAAGCATCAACTTTGGCTTCCGTGGTGTGAATACCTTCTGCATCCACAAGGTGGCCACAAAACTCCAATTTAGGCACCATGAATTGGCATTTTGCTAAGTTCACTTTCAGACCCTGTTCTTGGAGTCTCGCCAACACAAGCTCCACATTCTGCTTGTGTTCCTGGTCAGTCCGTCCCGTGATGAGCATGTCATCTAGCAGGCACTGCGTAAAAGGAATGTCCGCCAAAATCTCGTCCATTTTTCGTTGCCAAATGGCTGGGGCAGAGGCTACCCCAAACACCGTCCGATTGTATTCATATAGTCCCTTGTGGGTGTTGATGGTCAGAAATTTGCGGGAAAAAGGATGGACCTCAAACTGTAAATATGCTTGTTTGAGATCAAGCTTGGTGAACTTTTCACCCCCTGCAAGAGAGGCAAAAATGTCATCTACTCTGGGTAGGGGATACTGGTCTATTTCCAGTTGAGAGTTCAGTGCCATGCGGAAATCGCCACAAATGCGCAAGTCACCATTCGCTTTCTTTACCGGTACAACTGGTGATGCCCACTTGCTGTGCTCTACCTTTGAGATGACACCTTGTTCCTCCAGCCGACTTAGTTCTGCTTCCACACCTGCTCGGAGTGCGAAAGGTACTGTCCGAGCTTTGAAGAACTTAGGCTAAGCGTTGGGTTTCAGCTTGAGTCTCACACAGTCATGTTTTATTTTTCCCAACTGGTCATCAAAAACCTTTGGGAACCGCTGCTTCAGGGACACCACCCATCCTTCATCATCTCCTAATGGAATGGTGACGGCATTACAGGGACTTATGGCGATGTCTGGCATACCAAAGTGAGCAATCCAGTCTCTCCCAAAGAGAGGGGGTCCCACATTTTTCAGGATATATAATGGCAGTCTCTTTGTCTGACCCTTGTACAATACCTTTACTTTTGCGTAACCCAGTGGGTGGAGTATCTGCTTTGAGTATGTCTGCAGTTTGATTGGTGTTGGGCGGACAGTTCTTCGGGTCTGAAGTTGTCTCCATTGTTTCTGGGTGATAACTGAAACTGCTGGTCCTGTGTCTACATCCATCTTGAGTTTCTTTCCCTCAATGGTTACATCTACAGTCATTGCGGAGGGTGCTGCATGCATATGATGTATGTCTAACCTATGGAGCACTTCTTCATCCTCTGACTCAGATGATGTATATCTTCCCACCATATATGTCTTTGTCTTGGGGTTCAGAGGTTGTTTATCTCGCACCTTCTTGCTACGGCAAACTCGTTTCAGATGGCCGGTCCTACCGCAATTATGACAGGTCTGATCCTTAAACCGGCAGACTTTGTTGTCATGGTCTGTATTCCCACAACGGTAACAAGCTGACTCCCGGGTTGGTGGGGGTCGGTATTTCCAGTTTGCGGCAGTTGGCTTGACTGCTGTTCTGAAAACTTCCTGCTTCACCTCTTCCCTTCTGCTCTGGGGGTTCAATTGCTCTGTATCTTTCACAGCCATTTCCATCACTGAAGCTATCTCAATTGCCTTTGTAAGGGTAAGGTCTTTCTCTGTTAACAGTCTCTTTTGTGTCGACTCACAATGCAGTCCCATAACAAACTTATCTCTCAGTGCAGTAGGTAGGTAGTGCCCAAAAGAACAGGTAGAGGCTAGTCTGCGAAGGGCGAGCACATAAGCTTTAATCTCTTCACCTGTCTGCTGCTGCCTCTGATAGAAGCAAAATCTTTCTGCTATTTCTAGTGTTTTGGGCTGGAAGTGATCCTCTAGCAGTGTCAGCAGCTCTGCCAATGTCTTAGCTGAAGGTTTTACAGGGAAAGCAGATCTCTAAGAGTGTCATACGTTTTGGATCCGACCAATGTAAGAAAAACTGCCACTTGCCTGTTGTCTGTGATGTCATTTGCATTAAAATACTGTTCCAGCCTCTCAACCCAGGAACTCCAGGATGTCTGTTCTCCGTCAAATTCACTTAATGTCCCAATTAAAGACATTTTCCTGCTGGGATCTGTGATTGCTTCTATCCAGATGACAATTCACAATGTCTTTGTCTCTCTCTATCTCTCAGACTGATAGACACTTTGTAAATCCCATCCTCGTCGCCACTGTGATGTCCTGTGTGTTGTGAGAGACACAAGACTCTGGTCTGGAGCAATGGATGTTTATTCAGTACAGGCTGTACACTGCAACATGCATCTCAGGACATTACATTTTATCTGCTTCCTACATGAGCACACTCTAAGATGGCCACCGTACCCCTTGACCCTTGTCATCACTGCTGGGTGGAGCCAGCCTTAAAGTGCCAGTACATGTGGAACCCTTCAGGTATAACACCTTGATCCTCTGCAGCAATGCTGGCAGCACTCATACATCTATTTCCCAAACACAATCTTTGGATATGACGCTGAGCAGGTGCACTCAACTGCTTTGGCCGACCATGGTGTAACCTGTCCTGCTAAACTGCTGTATGGTCTTGGCCAACGTGATGCAGCTCAATGTCAGGGTTTTGGCAGGGTTTTTATAGCCTAGGTCATCTTTATGTAGAGCAGAATTTCTTTCTTTCAGATCCTCAGAGAGTTCTTTGCCATGAGGTGCCATGTTGAACTTCCAGTGACCAGTATGAGAGAGTGAGAGCAATAACACCAAATTTAACATACCTGCTCCCCATTCACACCTGAGACCTTGTAACACTAACGAGTCACAAGACACCAGGGAGGGAAAATGGCTAATTGGCCCCTAATTGGGGTGCACTCAATTTTGTTTATAAAAAGGGAGGGGGTGGTGTCTGCGCTGAAAAAGTGAAAGGGGGAGGGGGGAATATGTGAAAATGTGTGGGAATGAGGCAGGTGACTGGTGGGGTGGAAGGTGAATGGAGGTGAATTTAGGACAACATAATAACCAACATTATACAATGAACAATGTGAATGATGGTACACATTAAGGGTGATTACCAATAAATATTGTGACAACAAAGGAAAAAAAAAAAAAAAACAGCCGGTGCAATGTGAAACCAAAAAAACCTTAAATAAAACACAATACTAGATCCAAACAGACTATAAGACCAGAGAAAAATCCATGGGGGAATGCCTCTGGATACACAAAATAAATAAATAAATGAATAGATAAAGTCTCTGGTGAAAAAAACAAAATGTCCGGGAAAGTCCAGAGTGAAATAGTGGTGCCAGGAAAGGGTGACAGCAGAAAACACCTCGGGTGGTCCCCAGCTCCTCACCTCAAGGCTATTGCACGGATAGCCTACAACAGCACCTCCCGGTGGAGGACAGTGATCCCTCAGCAGGGCAAGCAGCAGAAGCACTTCTCAGCAGTAAAAAATGAAGCAGGTAGAAGCGGGTGAGTGACAATACAAAAACTTCTATATGGACAGCTTGTGTCACTCATACATCCACTCACCACAGGGTGATGGATGATGGGCCTATCTCCCACGAACAGCGAGTTCGTTCTTGATCAAGTAGCAGGTACCCTCTTCTAAGATGGCCAAATGGTCACTCAAAGCAATGGACCTCTCAGGTAGCATACATGATGAAAAAGAAACAGACCATAGTGCAATCCCGCAAGGTAAAAACACATTTAATAAAAAATAACACTCACATTTAAAACGATCCAATGGGCATAAAACAAACAGACGTCAGGTGGAACACTCTGAGTCAGGCGTCTGGACTCTGTGGCTCCTCGAGGGAAGGAAGTCACGTGGTGTGACGAGACGCGTAGGGATCGAGGAGCCACAGAGTCCAGACGCCTGACGCAGAGTGTTCCACCTGACGTCTGTTTGTTTTATGGACGCATTTACTGATGAATATTTTTTTTTTTTTTTATATATATATTTTATTTTGAATATGTATTATAGCAGAAAGTAAAAAAATAAAATAAAACATTTTCCAAAGTTGACGCAATTTTTTTGTTTGTAGCACAGAACATAAAAACCACAGAGGTGATCAAATACCACCAGAAGAAAGCTCTATTTGTGGGGAAAAAAAAAGGATGCCAATTTTGTTTGGGTACAGCATCGCACGACCGTGTAACTGTCAGTTAGAGCGACGCAGTGCCGTATTGCAAAAAAATGCTCTGGTCATTAGGGTGTAAAACCTTCCAGGGCTGAAGTGGGTAATGGGTGTGTGTTGAGTTATTTTGAGAGAACAGCATATTGACATTGTTATACAAGCTGTACGCTCACTACTTTACATTGTAGAAAACTGTAATTTATTCAGTGTTGTCGCATGAAAAGATAGAATAAAATATTTACAGAAATGTGAGGGTGTGCTCACTTTTGTGAGCTACTGTATAGTTCTTCTCAAGGAACTCATAAAAACAAAAAAGATCATAAAATTTACTTCTTCTGTTAAGTAAACTTTTATTGCACCTAGTTAAACATATTGTGCTTTTCAAAAGTTCCAAAGAGTCTATTCAGTATGACAAACATTGGTGAAATATTAAACTAAAAATTATGTTATCTGAGTATTCCCTGCTCTGTCAAGTTCATAGTCAATTACTGTGACGTGTTATCACGCCTCACCTTTGGAAACTATGCCACCTTTATTCTTATTTAAACTGAGTCACAAAGGTCAATGGTAAACTGCCAAGGCTAATATTTTTTTTCAGTAAAATCAAGGTAAAACAAAAGTGTAATCACAGCAGGTCACATTTCTTAGAAGAAGAGCAAAGGTGTTCAATTAGCAGGCAATTGCTTTATTACGCTTTCATACATTATGCATGACTTGTACCATGCATTGGAAAATATCAAGGCTGCTTTGCTTATATATTACACAGTCCAAGATAAATATATATATATATATATATATATATATATATATATATATATATATATATATATATATATATATATATATATATATATATTAGGGCTGTTACTGATTAAAATTTTTGTGTTCGATTAATAGTTTTTTTTTTATTGATTAATCGACTAATTTTGATTAATTATAACGCACATACAGATCCAACTACTTTTAGCTGATCTCCTTGCAGGCTGATTCCCAGTGCAGCTACCAACCACTGGAAAGATGGATAGCAGGATACAAAAAACACACAAAGGCAGCGCTTTAATGGGAATAACATTAAAACATTTATAGTCTTCAAGTAGGTAACAAAATATGTGCGTGTGGCAGATAGTAAGGTCCCGCCAGCATGCAGATATGAAGGCACAGCAAAGGAGCCCTTCAGATGGACATGGCAAGCCCCACCAGTGTCCGTGACGTCACCGGATCTCCGACGGAACTTCCTGAAGACCCAGAAGCTGGCAGAGAGGTGACTACCAATCAAAAGAATTTTGATCGATCAAAAAAATTAACGATTAATTGAGGAATTAATAGTTAATTTTCACAGCCCTAATATATATGTATATAAATATAATTGACAGAATGGCAACAAATATTGAGCCTAATGTACAATAAACAAAAGAAGCATGTTTGTACTGCCTACAGCAATGTTACCTTCAAGTTTCTGTTAGGTTTGCTCATAAGTTTAAGCTTTATTATTATTCCAAATGTTTACACGCTACTAAACAGATCAGACTCATCCCATGCCCTGTTCGCATTTAGGACAGCTATATCCAAAGTTTCATATTTTTTAAATAACTGTTTATTAAAAGGCACATTGAACAAAGAAAGCACATGCAAAGTTTAATTAACTACTTGCCTATTTACGTTGACAGAATGGCACGGGCAGCCAGATTGACGTACAGGTAGGTCCATTTGAATGTGCCGGTCAGAGAACAAACGCGCACCCGCCGCGTGCCTCGCGATTTCGGCCCCCGAATCCCGGGAACTCCATGTTCCTGGGAGTCCCGCGATTACGGTCGGCAAGAGCAGAACAGGGGAATGCCTTTGTAAATAAGGCATTCCCCTATTCTGCCTAGTGACACTGTCACTGATGACCATTACCGTGATCGGGAACGGACATTAGTGACGTGTCACGTGTAGCCACACCCCCTAACAGTAAGAATCACTTCCTAGGGAACACTTAACCCCTGCAGTGCCACCTAGTGGTTAACCCCTTCACTGCCAGTTTTACTTTTATAGTGCATTCTTATAGCACTGATCGCTGTAAAAATGAAAATTATCCCAAAATGGTGTCAAAAGGGCCCGATGTGTCCGCCATAATGTCGAAGTCCCGATAAAAATCGTTGATCACCGCCATAACTAGTAAAAAAAAATATATTATTAAAAATGCCATAAAACAGTCCCCTATTTTGTAGAAGCTATAACTTTTGCGCAAACCAATCAATAAACGTGTATTGAGATTTTTTTAACCAAAAATATGTAGAAGAATATGTATCAGTCTAAACTGTGGAAAAATATGTTTTTTTTTATATATATTTTCTGGGGATATTTATTTTTAGCAAAAAGTTAAAAATATTGATATTTTTTTCAAAATTGTCGCTTTTTTTTATTTATAGCGCAAAAAATAAAAATCGCAGAGGTGATCAAATACCACCAAAAGAAAGCTCTATTTGTGGGAAAAAAATATGCCAATATTGTTTGGGAGCCACGTTGCACGGCCGCGCAATTGTCAGTTAAAATGACGCAGTACCGAATCGCAAAAAGTGGCCCGGTCTTTAACCACCAAAATGGTCCGGGGCTTAAGCGGTTAAAGAGAGACATAGGAACTGAAAGGAAAAAGCTTCTGTGTGCTCTCTTTAGAAAAAACATAATGCTCCAGGACTCCAGGAATCCTGGGTGCACACCATATAAAATAACCTAGAACCAGCAATGGTAGCCTCCAAATTTCCCTTATGACAAGTTTGATCTAAAAGAAGGTATTAAAACAATGACTAGTCTCCCAATTCTATACTCATTTGCTACAACAGTGGTAGTAGCCAAGGACTTTTAGAGGAACAAATAGATACAAGGAAAACACTGCGTTTATAAAAATCATACATTTTATTATAACATTCAATAACAGCTAAAACACAAGTCGAACACTAAAATATTTAAATATTTAATATAGGTCTCAAGTATTTGTTTAAATCTAATACAGTACACATGTAGATTTGACAAAATGTAATAGATGTTTTTCAGGAGTACATTTGAACTACCTTTAACCACTTCAGCCCTGGAAGGATTTACCCCCTCGAAGTGGAGTTCCACCCATATAAAAGTCAGCAGCTAAAAAAAGTATATCTGTTGACTTTTAATAATCCCACAGTCCAGCGATGTGGGCGAACGAAGCCTCGCTCCTCTCCCCCTTTTTTCCGTGGCGCCGGCATTCTGACTGTGGGTGCCTTGCTGGGGCTTCACAACTGGGCATGTGTGGTTTGAAGGGTAGGGCAATTTTCTGGGACATGTGACATGTCCCAAAATATTGCACAGTGGGAGGGGGGAGAGGTGAACTTCCTTCTGGTGCCGCAGAGCCCTGGGAGGAAGTGGGAGCTGGAAAAAAAAGACATGCCAAATGTGGCATGTCAGGGGGGTCACCTTCACTTAAAGTGGAAGATACATTTTTGGGTGGAACTCCGCTTTAATGACAGGCCATTTTTTCCAATACCGCACTGTATCACTTTAACTGACAATTGCGCAGTCATGTGACATTGTACCCAAACAAAATGTATGTTCTTTTCTTCCCACAAATTGAGCTTTCTTTTGGTGGTATTTAATCACCTCTGCGGTTTTTATTGTTTGTGCTATAAACAAAAAAATGTATATCGTCTACAAAATAAGGGATAGATTTATAGACTTTTATTTATTTATTTATGTTTTTACTGGTAATGGTAGCTATCTGCGATATTTAGCGGGACAGCAACATTGCGGCAGAAACATCTGACCCCTTGTGACACTTTTTGGGGACCAGTGACATTATTACAGTGATTAGTGCTAAAGAAAATTCACTGATCAATGTATGAATGATGCTGACAGGGAAGGGGTTAACACTAGAGGATGATCAAAGGGTTAACTTTGTTCCCTGTTTTCTAACTGTGTTGGGGCTGGGCTCACAGTCATCACTGTTCCTGATCACTAAGAAAAGCAGATCTCCATGTTGTCCCCTGTCAGAACGGGGATCTGCCTTGTTTACATAGGCCGATCCCCATTCTGTCTCTCTGTGCAGCAATCGCCGGTGGCCAGCGGACATCGAGTACACCGAACCCACGCGCGTGCGTGCCCACAGTATCTATTTCAGGAAACTAAGTACATGTACATTGTTTTGCGCAAAAGAATCCTGCCGCAGTATAGGTTAACCACTTCAGCTTTGGAAGTTCGACAATTTTGAAGAAAAAATAAATACATTTTACTTTCTGCTATAAAACATATTCAATAAAATTTTAAAAAAAATTGAATTTATTCATCAATTTAGGCCAATATGAATATATAAACCACAGTGATCTTTGACCTTTTTTATGCTGTCTAGGTAGATCTCCACCTCTCAAAGTTTACCTAACCTTGTTCCAGGGTATTTCAAAAGAATTGGAGAGGTATGTCAAAATGTGGACATTTTCTCCAAAATCTTTTGAATTATTCTCTCAATATTTAAATAAAGATCTGAAAAAACCCTTCAGCCACTTGGAGTATCTTGGCGCATAGTGGGAGTATCTTGGAGTGCGATGGAAGCATCAGGTGGTAGTAGGGGAGCCCCAGGTCAACTTTTGCATCAGGGCCCACAAGCCTCAAGCTACTTTTCTGTGCTTGATGTTCATATCTTATTGGAAATAACCTTTTATCTGTGCAGATTTCAGAATGAAAAGAAATGGTGTGGCTTCAGTAACATTTAACATTGGCATCAATGGAAAATTGTGGTCAGCTGACCAAGATTGCACCGCACTGCATTTGTGCGAGATCGACAGTTGCCTACACTGGAGATGGCCACGCTGTGCAGGAACTTGATAAAGTAAGAAAACGATGCTGCACAAATATAAACTGGGCATAGTTTACAGTATTCTAGGGGATATTTTTATCTTAAAATGTATATAATAATTCGGCCAGAACTCTGCTTTAAGACCAAATTGGCTATTGGCCCTTATGCCCCGTACACACAATCGGAAATTTGAGCTTTTGAACGGAATTTCCGACCATGTGTATGTTCCATCGGACTTTTGCTGTCGAAATTTCCACCAGCAAAAGATTGAGAGCTGGTTCTCAAATTTTCAGACAAAAAAAAAATTCCTATTGCGTAATCCGATTGTCTGTAGCAATTCCGACACGCAAAATTCCAACGTATGCTCAGAAACAATTCGATGCATGCTCGAAAGCATTGAACTTCATTTTCTCAGGCTCGTCGTAGTGTTGTACGTCATCGTGTTCTTGACGGACGAAAGTTCAAAGAACTTCTGTGTGACCGTGTGTATGCAAGCCAAGCTTGAGCAGAATTCCGTCGGAAAAACCACCCAAGGTTTTTCCGACAGAAAATCCAATCGTGTGTACGCTGCATAATTCTTGGAGTTGCTTTAGATACTAAAGCTGTATGCTAAAATTTGAATTAGGATTAGGAAGCTAAAGTTATGTACTCTGAAATTAGGATTCTTACCACCTAATAATGAATTTATATTCTTTATAATAAATGCATGCTGATGATGTAACATATAAAGAAACATTACAACATGTTGATTAAAGCATTGCATAATAAAGGAAACTATTACAACATTCACATTTGTACAGTTACAACTACAATTACAGTAAATATCATGGTGTTATTTGTTATTGCGAAGGTCACCAGGAAGCGGCACTACACGCTAATTAAAAAAAAAAATGTGAATGCAAAACTGAAAGACAAGATTAGTACTTTTTTTCCTGGTAATGCTGCCAAGAACTGGAATTTGAGAAAGAGCCATTAATTAAAAACAATGATCCAAGTTTTTCATTTGTAAATATATGCAAGTCCCTAATTTGGGAAAAATAATTGCTTCCTTGTCTGTTGTCTTTCACTTTTGGTCCTTATCGCCTTCCAACCTTGCCATAGACCAAATGTGAATCTCAAAGGAAAGCAGAAAATCCAGATGGCTGTGTACTGATTGTGAATAAATTAGATGAGCCAGCCGTGTTTTATCATTTCTCCATTCAAGTGATACAAGTAGTTTAATAATGTACAATATTACACTGATCTTTCAATTTGTACATTATATCACTCCATTATTACATTTCAGCCTGCCAGTAACGTAAGAAATAGGGTTGGTGGTGTTCTGTAACATGCTAATTATTTAAATAGATAAAAGGAGATCTGACTATTGAAATGCTTGGTCACATTCAAGCTAATATGTATTTCACCAAATGTACCAAAAGCCACTATTCTTCCCTTCATGATAGTAACACAATTCCAAATAGACAAGTTTGTGTTGCATATGATAGAAGCTAGCAACTTTGTGTTCCATTTGTTTGACATTAGTATCTCCAGCTTTAAAGACCTATAGTAGCTGGCTATATAGGGTTGGTTTTCTAAAGGCAAACAGGCTGTTCAATTTATTAGATACTTTTTTTTATATTTTTTTTTTACTTTCCTTGCACATGTTTGGTTATTCTTTGCAAAGTGAAAATTCACCACATTTGCTAAGCTAAGGAAAAATGTCCTTGCAAAGTGATAAGTGAACAGCCCACACTGGTCAGCCATAACATTATGTTGAGCCACCAAATATTGAGTAGGTCCCCCTTTTGCCAGCAAAACAGCCCTTACCTGTCACACCATGGGCACCACCACTAGACCTCTGAATGTATCCTGTGGTATCTAGGACCAAGCCGTCAGTAGCAGATCCTTTAAAGGGGTTGTAAAGGTAAAAAAAAAATCCCTAAATAGCTTCCTTTACCTTAGTGCAGTCCTCCTTCACTTACCCCATCCTTCGATTTTGCTTTTAAATGTCCTTATTTCTTCTAAGAAATCCTCAATTCCTGTTCTTCTGTCTGTAACTCCACACAGTAATGCAAGGCTTTCTCCCTGGTGTGGAGTGTCGTGCTCGCCCCCTCCTTTGAGGGGGTAAGGGGGCGAGCAGAAGAGTCAGGATGCCCACAAACACACAGCTCCTTTCTTTATCTGCAACGTAGAGAGCGTCCTGACTCTCCTTCTCGTGCCCTCCCCCCTCAAGGGAGGGGGCGAGCATGACACTTCACACCGGGGAGCACGCCTCGCATTACTGTGTAGAGTTACATACAGAAGAACAGGAAGTGAGGATTTCTCAAAAGAAATAAGGACATTTAAAAGCAACATCGAAGGATGAGATATGTGAAGAAGGACTGCACTAATGTAAAAGAAGCTATTTATTGAAAAAAATGTTACCTTTACATCCCCTTTAAGTTTTGTAAGTTTTAAGGTGGGGCCTCCATTGATCAGACTTGTTATTCCAGTACATCCTACAAATGCTCAATGTGTTGAGATCTGGAGAATTTGGAGGCCAAGTCAATACCTCAAACTTGTTGTATTACTCTTGAACCATCTTTGCAGTGTGGAAGGGTACATTATCTGGCTGAAAAAAGCCACTGCTATCAGGAAATACTGTTAAAATGAAGGGTTGTACATGGTCAGCAACAATGTTAAGGTATGTTTTACTTGCCAAAGTAACATCCAAATGTATGGCAGACCAAGGCTGTCCCATGCAGAACATTGCCCAAAGCATCACACTGCCTTTGTCAGCTTGCCTTCTTTCCATACTGCTTACCGGTACCATCTCTTCCCAAGGTAAGTGACGCACACAAACTCGGCCAGCCACATGATGTAAAATTAAATGTTATTCATTGGACCAGGCCACCTTCTTCACTTGCTCTGTGGTCTAGTTCTGATTCTCACGTGCTCAGTTTAGACGCTTTTGGCTATGGACATGGGTCAGCATGGGTACCCTTACCAGTCTGAAGCTATATAACAAACTGATTTCCATTTTTTTTTTTATTTGTAGTCTAATATATCCCATCGACTTTTAGATGCCATTGCAACTGAATAATACATTTTAATAACTTTACCTGTCAGTGATCCTAATGCTATGGATGATCAGTATGCCTTAATATAATATATATATATATAGTAAATCAACCCCCATATAAAACTTTGGTCTCACCATAAGAATAATTTTCACCTGGCAACACCCCCAACGTTGACTACTTTTCATTGTGCTCACACAACTCATTTCCCATAGCTTGGAACTTCTGGCTAGTAGGCTAATTTATTTATTTCAACCCATTCCACACAGTGCCCTGTGTCCCTTGTACATTTTGGCTTAGTCTTATTCATTAAAGCTGCCCTATCATGGCTAGTTCTTTCACTGCCTTATTATCTGCGGTTTCTTAATTCCTTAGTAAAATACTTGCAGGTGCCCTGTGTCTCTAGTACCTAGATCAACCTAGTTTTGCTCTTTACAACTGCCCTCTCACTGGCAAATGTTACACTGCTGTATCATGTGTGTTGTTCTAATTCTCAATGAGAATTTCATAAATTGGGCAGTGGTATGACATTTTTGATCAGCAAAAACAAGGAAAGGAAATACTGGTCAATACCTCCTTCTCACACTATCCTTGCTAAAAGGAAGTTTTAAATTGCATACAGTATAAGACGATTCAAGTACTGCGTACAACCAGCCAAAACCATACTGTACACAAAGTATTAAAATGTGTATATGATGAGAGTACACCCACAACCAAGCATTGATAAAGGTCTAGAAACATTAATTATAAGTATCTAAAGCCAAGTCTATCTTTTCTAACTGGGAGTCAGATTCCCTTTTCTCAGTCGGTTCTAAAGTAAACCTATTGTTAACATTTATGTCTCATTGGAATAAAGCACATAACCACTAATAATGTATTTCACTTTGAGTTAAACCGTGCATTTTTCCTGGAAATTAATATGATTTCCAGAGTGCGCTGCAGCTGCAAAAGCAGGACTTATGCCCCTTACACACGATCGGAATTTCCGATGGCCTGAAATCCGATGGAATTTTTTGTCGGAATTCCGTTCAAGCTGTCTTGCATACACACTGTCAAATTCCGACTGTCCAAAATGCGGTGACGTAAAACACTACGACGAGCCGAGAAAAAATATCAATGCTTCCGAGCATGCATCGACTTGATTCTGAGAATGCGTGTTTTTTTTCTCCTTCTGAGTTGCACACAGAAAATAGGAATTTCCTATCATCACTTGTCCCACCACCTGTGCCAAACTATTTTGTCTTTAAGAGCTATGTCTGCTTAAAAATATTCAAATCTGAAACTTCTGGCTGTATCAGATGCCTGTATTCAAAAGACATAGGGGCCTGTAAAAGGAACCACAGAGCACACCGGAGGAGCAGGCATCTCACACACCTGGAAAAGTGCTGGGTTCTAAAGGATCTTCGATAAGATTACGTCAGTGGGATTCAGCAGGTCAGACAATGGTAAGGGGTAAGTATTAATGCTTTATGTTTGCAGACTGGTCCTGTTACTTTTTTAAATGGTGACATAGTCACTTCATATATCAATAGTAAAAAAATAAAAATAATCAAGGATTATAATTATAATTGACTCAAAGTATTTATTTCAATAATCATAAATCATTAGTGTTATAACATATTGAATGCAAATAACAAAAATCTCCACAGTACAGTGTGTATCTTTTATTAATGTCCCAGCTGTAAGCTGTAGAAAGAATTATTGTGGTTGGTTGCCTAGGACAATAGCATACCTTTGCTTTTTAGAATTAAAGTATATGTAAACTTTTCCCTTGTAAAACAACTCATTTAGTTAAACATAGAAATGCAAAGCAAAACATATGTGTATATTGTGGCAGGTCAACCACTGTAAAATTGTGGTTTATGCTAGACTTTCTAAGAAGCAAGCACTAATGGCATAGGTCTGTGCTGGCTTTATATGAGAGCCAGAGGTAGAGCTCAGAGCCCCACCCACCCAAGTAAGTCAGTGTGTGAAGGGAGCCATGAAAGGTGCTAGTATGCACCATGTTGTCCAGGTTGGAACAGACCAAGGCCCTAGCCTTTAATAGAATCCATGAGGGACAGAACAGATAGGAAGCTGTAAGGAAGACACAGAACTGAGGTGTAGCATCTGTGCATAAACACTGGGATGTGTTTCATGTCAGGAGGACCAAAAACAGGTTCTAAAGGACAGAGAGATCCAAGAGGCTGAAAGTTTTCTTTGATTCATAGTGATGGTGAGAACCCACTGCATGTGAAGGCATACCTGTATGAATTTTAACTTTCTTTTAAATAAAAGGGAACAGGAAATATTTCACATTTTTGAAAATATTTTATTTTACCTTTTCATGTGACAACACTGAAGAAATGACACTTTGCTACAATGTAAAGTAGTGAGCGTACAGCTTGTATAAAAGTATACATTTGCTTTCCCCTCAAAATAACTCAACACAGCCATTAATGTCGAAACCCCTGTCAACAAAAGTGAGAACACCCCTAAGTAAAAAAATCATAATTGGGCCCAAAGTGTCAATATTTTGTGTGGCCACCATTATTTTCCAACACTGCCTTAAACCTCTTTGGCATGGAGTTCACCAGAGCTTCACAGCTTGCCACTGGAGTCCTCTTCCAATCCTCCATGAAGACATCACAGAGCTGGTGGATGTTATAGACCTTGTGCTCCTCCACCTTCCATTTAAGGGATGCCCCACAGATGCTCAATAGGGTTTAGGTCTGGAGACATGCTTGGCCAGTTCATCACCTTTACCCTCAGCTTCTTTAGCAAGGCAGCGGTCATCTTAGAGGTGTATTTGGGGTCTTTTCATACATTTTCACTTCTGACAGCAGACAGAGGAAACTTGAAATCCGATAATTATTGAGAGACAGAGGTTTCTTGGAGAGTTGAACATGGTCAGTGAGATTTATAAAGTGGCCTCAGAACAACTACAAAGTTAGTCATTTTGATTTAGATAGGTTGTTGGGTTTGGAGAAAGCTGTCATCAGCAATAAAAGCCAAGAAACAAGAAAAGTGGTGACATCATTACCCACATATGGCCACTAATGTCACTTTTCCCTTTAACTTACATAGCTGGGGATTTCTGGCCATGTATGTAAGTGGGCCAAGTGATATTAGTAGTTACCAAGAAAATGGCGGGTGCAGGCGCCCGCTGCTTTCTTAGCAACCATTAACAGGAGGAAGCTGTCATTTTTGTTCAGGATATTTATATTGTAAAGCTTAAAGCCCTAAATGTTTGGGGTTAGGATTTATGTTTGGACCAAACAAACACTCAGCTCATTCCTAGTCACAGGCCTTTTATGATATGAACAGCACAAGCATCTGTATGCAAGTGGAAAGGCTCCTTGCCAAAATGCCAATATTTGAGGTGAGAATGAACTAAATGTAACATTTCTTCACAGGACTGTTGAACAAAACAATTTTGAGTAAGACATTTATATACCCATTTAGTCATTTTTATTTTTAAATGCTGAGACATTGCTACAATAGACAGATCTTTATTTATGGGACACAAAGGCCTATTTGGTAAACAGCTTAATTAAAATAATTTCTTGGGTAATTAGCAGTGAATACTTTTTTGCATACCATTTGTTCTCTGTTCGCTAAACCTGCCTGTCAGTCAGACTTTGCTTCAGGTAATTTTTTTTCAATCTGTGGGGACAATCTTCAAAAATTGCATCTGAATTTTAAAATATTTTCATTACCATTTTTATCTAACACATCCTGATTTTCACTTCATCTTCTATATGTCCCAGCAAAACACCACCCTGGGAATTTAAGACCTGAAGATGAAATTCTGCATAATGCCATTATACAGATTCCAAAAATGCCCCCCTGAGATTGCAGTGAATCAATCTAAAATCAACAAACAGTACAGTTAATTAATGAGTACACCATAAGGGAGTTTTTTAACAATGTTGACTGCTGCTGCCTCAGGACCAGTGTTACCAGAAGTTATTGCTGGTTTGAAAGCTGTGACTTTCAGGTTCCCCAGGGCACCATTTTGTCTCTATTAGTTGTCTCACGTTGAGCAACTTTTCCGGTTCACATACTTAATAATATGCTTGTCTTCCTAAAGATAGCAATAAAGTTGTACTACTGGTACCATGATGCATATATAGGCGAGTATGACTTAAAAAATATTTCAGAATATACACAAAGTTACACTATTCAGAGAGGAATAGAATCATTCATCCTCAGAACCGTTTTATTAAACTTTATGAATTTTGGATGGATCACCTTTATTTCATTGAGATGCTTTTCAAATTTTGGCAGTCACATTTTTTTAAATCACATGTCCCATTCTTAAAAAATTATAATATGCATTTGCAATGGTTTGGGGGTACATATAGGGGTAAAACAGGACACAACTAATGAGCTTAGCTGTTATCCACTATATTTATTTCTGTACTACTGAAGTCATGGTACTTCATGGCAGAATATCTAAAAACAGTCTTATGAATTTATTCAAATTTGTTAAGCATTTGCTAGTTGGACTGATTGGCTTTTTCTAATTAGTAGGGTAGGGTAGTACACTTCCTTTTAAAAGTGAGAAGAGACATTAGCTATTGTATAAATCTGGTAGGCAGTGGTGACCCTCGGGAACAGAGGGTTTTCAGTGCAAAAGCCCCTGCATTAAGTCCCAAATAAATGGGCCTAGCACACCACTGCAAGCTCGGGACCTCACCCTTTAAAAGATGCAGTTGCACAAATAAAAATTCCATCTCTGCCTAGACAGCCCCCATTCCGACTTACACATGCAAACCCTGGATACTTACTTGTAAAGAAGCCACCATTGCACAGTCACTCCAATTTGAGAAGTATTGGGCAGGAAGTATAAGCTTATTCAAAAGCTGGTTTTGTAATTGCAGTTGTCTGAGATTATGCAAGAACATTTTTTATTGATTGAAAGAATATAATGGTCCTAAAATGCATGACTTTCAATAGGCTCAAGAACCAGTAGAGTCAGGACCAGCTCAAGATACAAATTTGTGAAGCTAAAATGACATCAGAACTGGCTGGTGGTCAAGTCTGGCAGCAGTGGATTTGAAGACCTTGGGAAGTTGACAAGAGCTAAATAAACAATAATTACAAAATTCACAAAGTACACACAGATAAAACACAGATAAAAGGGCAGACATACAAAATCGGTATCAGTACAATTGCTATTACCCATATCAACCAATCAGAAAACATAAATCAATTTAAACAAAGAAATATATAATAATTACTCTGGTGAAGGCACTCATTGTGTCACTTTGCTTTGCCTCTACTTTCATGATTTGACCACAGAGAAATATATAAATGAAAACAGGATTAAGTCACTGAAATTCACAATGTCCATATTATAAAGTGACTCTATTTACTTAAAGCGGAGGTTCACCCAAAAATCAACTTTCTGACATTAGATCCAGCATACTGCTAACATCTGCAGTATGCTGTTTTTTTGTTTTTTTAAATTGTACTTATCGTTTTATGAGCCGTTGTTATCCGGCTCCGAGCGGGGAATCCTGCGGGGAATGGGCATTCCTAAGCCAAGAGGAGTTGATTGACAGGCTGCTAAGGCGAGTCACCCCTTCCGAAAATACCTGAGTGTCACTTCGGGTATTTTCGGAAGGCGTGGCACGCCTTAGCAGCCCTTCAATCAACTCCTCTTGGCTTAAGAACGCCCATTCCCCGCAGGATTCCCCGCTCGGAGCCGGATAACAACGGCTCATAAAACGATAAGTACAAAAAAAAATTAAAAACCCCAGCATACTGCAGATGTTAGCAGTATGCTGGATCTAATGTCAGAAAGTTGATTTTTGGATGAACCTCCGCTTAGAGCTAGTGTGAGAAATGTATCAAGCAAAATACAGATAAATTAGGTCTATAACTAGCAAAAATCCTGCTGCATTTGATCTCACAAAGGTTATGAATGTTTTTGTGTGTATGTTTGAAACCCCTGAATCTGCAATCCTGGACAGCCAACTGCAGCTTATATGCAAATATCTACATCAGATTTGTTTATTTAAAATATATGAACACTTAAAGCGGGGGTTCACCCAAAAAAAACTTTTTTTTAAATTACATGAAGGTGAGTTGTTAGAATGACAATCAGCGTTTTTAAAAAAAATCCTTGCCGTACATACCGTTTTAGATGTATATGTTCACCGCGGCTTCCAGGTATAATCAGCGGAACTGGGTGTTCCTAATTTATTGACAGGCTTCCGACGGGCGCATACAGCGCGTCACGTGTTGCCGAAAGAAGCCGAACGTCGGTGCGCAGGCGCCGTATAGAGCCGACTCGCAGCCCGGTTTTATTCGGCAGCTTGTGACGTGCTGTATGTGTCGGTCGGAAATCTGTCAATCAATAAGAAACGCCCAGTACCGGAGATTATAAGCGGAAGCTGCGGTGAACATATACATCTAAAACGGTATGTACGGCAAGGATTAAAAAACGCCGATTGTCATTCTAACAACTCGCCTGCATGTAATGTTAAAAAAAATTTTTTGGGTGAACCCCCGCTTTAAGAACTGGTAAAAGGCAAGTTTTATTTTGTTGTATTATTCATTTGAGGGGATTTATAATCTAAGATAAAAAATATGGGCCAGATTCAGGTACATCTATCTGCGCATTATTGGACCGGCATAGCGCACCGCCTTTACGTTAGACTGGCGCAATGTAGCGGCGCAATCACCCTATTCTCGTAGATTTTACGCAGAAATTTGCGCCTGCGCAACGTTATTTCAGAGGCGCAAGGCGGAGTAATATAAATTGGGAAGGACGTGGGCGTGTTACATTGAAATGAGCCGTGACCCCATGCAAATGAAGGGCCGGCCGGCTCGCGCATGCGCGCTTGAAGCAGACCATGGTCAGCACCTCTGTGCGCATGCTCACAACTCGGGAACGGTGCAATCAGTGAAATTGGAAGTGGACTAGGGCAAATTAGTGAACTACGCAAATAGCATAAATAGACAGAGACAAACGCACTTCCTTTGCAAAAGTACATCCCTTTGTATCCCTCCCTATACAGCAAGGTGCTTTTGTTCTGTTGTTTATTAGCGTTTGTTTGTTTGTTTGTGACGTGTCTTTGAGAGTGATTTTTGTCATTTATGTGTTTTCTTTGTTATTATTTTGTTTAAATTATATTTTTGCTGGTCAAATTTTTTTTTTTTGGTTCTGTTTGTGTATGATTTGGGAATGTGGGGGTGACATTCCTGCCGGAAAAGGGGTGTCACCCTCATTTGTGGTGGAGAAGTGATCCCCAGGTCCGTGTGAATGGTGTATGAATGTACAGTGACATAATTGGAGCCGTGGCATGGCGTTGCTGCTCACAAGTCCTGCATTGTGGGCTTGTGCCAATCCAATGTTGATGAGGATGTGATGTGTCTGTGCTAGGGACCACAGTGGTGTGCATGCATGCATTCTCATTGTGCCACGATTAATGTGTGTGTTTAACGTGCAAAGATGCCTAATTTGAGCTGTCTCCTGACTGCTCTTCCCTCAGAAGACGGGGTAGCCTTGGTTAGGGGGGTTCTGTATAGGAGTCATGAGATGGGGTCCCAGTGCATATGCAGAGTCACCCTGATGGGATAAGACAGGAGGATGTTAGTAGTGCATGTGCCCCTTGTGATTTCAGCATCATGGGGGGGCCAGTCATGCCTGCCACCCATGTCACTCACCAACCAGCCAGCTGTCCCCATACATGTTCTGTTAGAAATCTGTGGGGATGGGGCTCTGATTGTATATGTAGCTGTCATGGGTGGCATGGGTAGTGTCATGTGTTGGGCTGGTGATGTCCTCCTGCAGGGTTGTGGTTAATTCCATGATGGCATATGAGGGGTGAATCTGAAGATGCAAGACACCTCAGAATCACTCATGCCATAGATGTCTATGCGTGTGTGATATATCCTCTCCCTTGAAGAGTGAAGAGTGAAGAGTGAGGGGCTTGTATCAGATAAGAATATTGTATTAGATTAGATTCAATTGTAAAGTTTATATAAGCAAAAAAAAAGTTTTCAAAAATAAAATAAAATTCCCGTGCCCTCCTCAGTGCCCTCCTCAGTGCCCTCCTCCTTCTTTGCTCATCTAAAGTCAGTAGTATAGCTATGAGCATGGATGCCACTGGCATGTTGGCATACAGTTTGTTGGGCAACATGTGTGACTGCTCAGCTCCTCACTAACAGTGTTGCTTTCTCTGACATGTAGACGAATTGTCTAATTTTATACCACCTTTTATATGGTCTAATTTTAGACAGGACATTTAGCTGTTGCGCACAGCGCGTAGCCTGCGCTGCACCAACGTTCTTTTGTGGATCCCCGTAACTCCCTCATTAGCATATTTGAATAGCAAATCAATGGTGTGTCTAGCGCAGTTTTGCGCGGACGGATGCGCCTGTCTAACGAAATTACGCTGGACAAAAAAAAATAGATTTCTTGTGTATCTCGTTTTGGGAGTGCCGTGCATCGAAACGCATGCGCACAATTAGACTTACGCCGCGCATCTCCTGTAACGCCGGCGTAATCGCTCTGTGAATCTGGCCCTATATATTTACAAAATGTACCACTTGTTTTGCACTTCCCTGTTGTGTGGCAAACGTGATAATACAATTTGTTTTGGAAAGAGATTATTAGCTCTTGGGCCAAATTCACTGTTTTCTGCAAAACAGAATTTTTTCAATTGCAATCATTTATGTCCCATGGGGTGGTACCTAGTCCCTCATGCAATTTTTTGCCAATCCCTTGGCTATTAGCTTTTAAGATGTTAAAATTTGATTTGACAGATTTGGCAGCCATTGATTTTTAGTGGGGTTCATATTCAGCTTCTGTTCAGCCAAACCTACCCAAACCGAACCCTGGGGTATTCGTTTCATCTCTAATTACAGACTCAGTTTTGTGTTGCAAATGCACTATGATTCCTACAAACACCTAAAGCAGGGGTAGGCAACCTCGGCACTCCAGCTGTGGTGAAACTACATATCCCATCATGCCTCTGCCTTTAGGAGTCATGTCTGTGATTGTCAGGGTCTTACAATGTCTCATGGGACCACAGCTTTCACCACAGCTAGATCCCAGTAGGATCACTAATAGTATGAAGGCAAGATGTTGGTAACATGATGAACATGAGTCACACATGTAGTGTGACTTTATGCATGGTTGGTTCTCATCAATTTGTATTACAGTTTTTGCCTACTGATGATTGTGAGATTATAGCAAAACCTAAAGTTGACTTTACAATATTTTTTGTAAATACAGAGGCCATTTACATAAACTAGCCTAATTCCCTCAACACACGATCAGAATTAACAATAGAAAAAGTTGGATTTTCCAATGGTGTGTGGCCCCATCTGAGTTTTTTCATTGGAAATTCCAATGAATTCCATTGGACTTTAGATATAGAACGTGTTCTATATTTTTCCGATGGAATTCCGATGGTGATTTGGCTGGGCACAAGGGTAATGATTGTAGATTTCTAATAAAAATATGTTTTGCCATGCTTACAGTACTTTCATTACTTGGGTGACAAAGGCAACCCTCTGGTTTCCAAACTGCAATAATATTTCAACCCTCCTGTGAGTACTGCAGGCCGCTATTGTTAGTAGTTGAGTGCAGTGGCTGACAGTCACTGCCTCTTCCCCATTTGGCAGCCAAGGCATGCACTTCCTTCTTCAGGACTATGGGGTCATGTAATAGCTAGGAAACGTCAGGTGAAAAAAAGATAATAAATTAATATATTTACTTGCAGCATACAAAAAATTAATAGAGTGTGCAGTTTTCTATTCTTTTTCGTAAACCACAAGGTTGATTTTTACTTTAAAGTGGTTGTAAACCATTGACCCAACATTCTACACAGAGGAAGAGCTACCTTGGATATCTCAAGAGAGCTCCTCACCAGTGAATACATATATTTCTGAAAAGGTAAACATTTTCTTTTTTTAATTCTGAATAGTATGTGTCAGGAGTGTGTAACGGTCCTGTTCCATGGCAGCTGTTGGTCTGATTAGAGCATCCTGGTTTTGGCTGAGCTGCACTATGCCTGTCTGACTGTCCACCTGCAGGGTGATTGATGTAGACACAGCCCCTGAGTGGAGACCAAACCTGTTTTAAGGCAGCCAAGCCCTTACTGTCAAGCTTATGATAGTGTTTGCAACATTTGCTTCAAGCTCCCTGTTTGTTTGCCTTGTTCCTGTACCTTGACTTTTGCCTTTGCCCGATCCTCGCCCTGCCTGTTACTTTGGATTCCCCTGTTATCAAACTTAGATTAAACTTGGACTACTCTCTGAACTCTGCCTGCCTTTTGACCAAAGAAAAACCCTGACTACTTTCTGAACTTTGGTTAAATTGAACCTGGACTGCAATTGGACCACTCTGGCTGTCTGCCAACTGCAAGCACGTATTTGCTGTGCTTAGCTCGAGTCTGACCTGGTTTTGTAGCCAAGCACTATAGCATTGTTTATAGGACCGGGAGGCAACCAAGTACTGGTATGTCTGCTTGCCCCATAGTAAAGGGGGCTGATATAGGTGAAGAACACAGAGCCAGCTATAGTGCCTGACCATCAACACTGGTAGTAGGTATGACAATTCAGGAGAAATCCTACTGAGATCCCATTGCTTAAGCCAGTTAAACAAATAGGGGAAAAAAAGAAAATTGTATGGTCACTGTCATCAACCCACAGCAGAGCTGTGTACAGCATTGCATATTTGATATTGAGTACATCAAATCTCTATTTGGACTCAATGCATTTAGCTCCTTGAAATTTGCTGTAATTTGTATGAAAATTAGAAGTCTTAATGCTCTGCACAGCTGCAGCTAGACACAGCTCACCTCATGCATTAAACCTTCCCATTTTCCTACAAATTACAGCAGCTTTCATACTCTTCCAAAAACAGTACCTTGGATTATTACAGTCATCCTCTGCCTCCTTAACCCTTCATGTCACCTCCAAAGTGTGCTTCTGTAGTCTCTGGCCAGCTAGACAAGTACTGTTGGGAGGACAAAGATGGTGCTGAATCCATGCTGGGAGATAGAGATCCTGAGACAATCCATCTCCATCCAACATGGCAAAAGTACTTGAAGCTATTGCTCCAAAGTGTGCTTCTTTGGTCTCTGGCCAGTTAGACAAGTACTGTTGGGAGGACACTCCCTCAAAATAGGTATTTTAAATCTGTTTGTAATCTAAATTATTTCTATTATATGCAGTTTTAATGATTATTTTGAGATTAACAGATAATAGATTTTAGTCTACTTAATGTTGTTATGGAATTGTTGTTATAATTTTACTAGCACCTTTAAGGTCCCATTAAATTTGTATATTTTCATATAATCTAGAGCACTGGGATGTGGTACAATATACCTATCAAATTAGCCCAGTTATCTTTTATGATCATCATTTCCATAGATAGTGCTTCCTCCTTGAGGCTATAAGCTTATTTGTTTGCTTATAATCAAGCTTTTGTTAACAAATCTAGTATACAAAGTAGTAGTAAAATCCACAATAATTTTCAAAATCACACTTATAAAGATGAGTTTAATTAGGACAAAAAGATATGATTTACTATATCTGTCATATAAAATACAAAGGCACATTGTTCTCTTTACAATTGGACCATGAATACTTATTTGGACTTGCAGCATAATACTGGGCAAGAAAGTTTTAGTTCTAAAGGTTGTTGAACCGTGAAAAACAATCTAAGGCCGATTTGCAAATAGCATGGCGCTGCAGCTTGAAAGCCTATGCTAGCAAGTTGGAATGATATCATTCTGAGCATCTGCACCAGTCCTCCTTGGAGAGCACATACTAATCATCTCTCTTCATGGTCAGTAACCACATAAGTAACCACATAAGGACCAGACGATGCCAGGAGTTTTGGTTCTGTCGCTGTTATATGTTTTCCTGCAAAGAAAAGCCTGCCAGACAATATTCGTCAACCTTGTCTTTTGGTCTACACTCGTGATTGGGGCAGATGTTTATTTTCCGTCTGCCCTATCTGTCAACGCAACTGCAGCCTTCAGCTGGCAGTGGGTGCTCGTAATAATATCAGACCATCACATAAACTGCTGGAAGGATTCCTCTTGTGACTAAAATCAGTTTATGGCAAAAAACATTTATTCTTCATTTTGATAAGCTCTTAACAAATGAAAATGTGCTTTCTTCGATTTTTGCCAAGCTTGGGCCATGTTTATTTCTAGCTATATGGGTCACGAAGGATTCCCAGCTGTTAGACAGGCTCAGTAGTGCATTGCTGCACTCCACAACATCTGTTTCTCCAAAACAGTATCCAGCTTTTAGCACTCAAATGGAGGCTACACCATATGCCAGCAGACCACTTAGTTTTCACCTTGGGAACCAACTTTACACCAGTCAAGGTAGCAGAAGAAGAACTGAGCATTTTATTGGTACCAGTCTGCAGTCACATCCCTACACTTAACCGGTGCTAACTACTAAATATAGTTGGATACGTTTTGAGCACAAGCCACTGCGTGCTTAAATATTTATAGAAGATAAAGTTTGTTAGAATATCAATTTAAAAGGTTCTAGTTTTTATGTTTTAAGCATAAAAACAAAGAAAATAAAAGCCTGACTTGAAAATTCTTACAACTTGGTTAATGATAGCTCTTTACCACACAAAGAACAACTAGGCATAAAGTGACCCAAGCATGGCTAGTAAAAATTCTTGTTGGTAAAAAAAAGTTTTTCACACTGGGGTGTTTTTCAAGCGTTATTACAGAGTTTTAGCGTTAAAAATAGCGCTCTTAAAACGCTCATAAAACACTCTCCATGCTTCTCGATGGACCTTTTCACACCAAGTTTTCTGCAAGCAGCATCTTTGGAGCAGCTTTTGAACGCTGAAAATAACGCTCCAAAAATGCTTCTCTCCATTGAAATGAATTGAAAAGCACTGTAAAAACGCCTTACCCTTTCACACTGAGGCGTTGAACTGGCGGGGCGTTGAGAAAAGTCCTGCAAGCAGCATCTTTGTAGCAGCTTTTGAGCGCTGAAAATAACACTCCAAAAACGCCCCTCTCCATTGAAATGAATTGAACAGATGTCACTCGTAATAGCACCCCGCAACTAAAGATATATAGATTACCGTATTTATCGCCGTATAAGGCCGCGTACACACGATCGGTCCAACCTGATGAGAATGGTCCGATGGACCGTTTTCATCGGTTCACCGCTGAAGTGGCCTAATAGTCTGATGTGCGTACACACCATCAGTCCAAAATCCGATCGGGTCAGAACGCGGTGACGTAGAACACAACGACGTGCTGAAAAAAGTTCAATGCTTCCAAGCATGCGTAGACTTGATTCTGAGCATGCGCGGGTTCTTGGTCCGATGCTTTTGCATACTAACCATCGGTTTGGTCCGATGGTCAGGCGTCCATCGGACCGATTTTGAAGCAAGTTTTAAAACTTTGCACAACGGTCCGATGGGCCGTACACACACGATCGGTTTGGTCAGATATAACTGGCCTTAAGGCCAGTTTCATCGGACCAAACCAATCGTGTGTACGCGGCATAACACGCACAGGCGTATAACACGCACCTGAATTTTAAGAGGGAAGTTTCAGGAAAAAGCTTTCCACAGCCCCCTGCGTATAACACGCAGGCACAGTTTACCCTCTAATTTCAGGGTAAAAAAGTGAGTGTTATACACCAATAAATACAGTAAGGCCCTTTTCACACTAAAGTGTTTTTCGAACGTTATTCAATCGTTTTTCGAGCGTTATTCGAGCGTTATTACAACGTTATTACAGCGTTATTACAGCGTTATTACAGCGTTATTCGAGCAAAGCCTTATCTGCAATCCCAATGTGCTGGTAAAGCACCGATAAGACCCTAAAGTTTTAGGGCGTTTTTGCAGTGCCTCGGTGTGAAAGGGTAAGGCGTTTTTACAGCGCTTTTCAATTCATTTCAATGGAGAGGGGCGTTTTTGGAGTGTTATTTTCAGCGCTCAAAAGCTGCTACAAAGATGCTGCTTGCAGGACTTTTCTCAACGCCCCGCCAGTTCAACGCCTCAGTGTGAAAGGGTAAGGCGTTTTTACAGTGCTTTTCAATTCATTTCAATGGAGAGGAGCATTTTTGGAGCGTTATTTTCAGCGTTCAAAAGCTGCTCCAAAGATGCTGCTTGCAGAAAACTTGGTGTGAAAAGGTCCATTGAGAAGCATGGAGAGTGTTTTATGAGCGTTTTAAGAGTGCTATTTTTAATGCTAAAACTCTGTAATAACGCTTGAAAAACACCCCAGTGTAAAAAACTTTTTTTTACCAACAAGAATTTTTAAAGGGATTTTCCTTATTTACCATCACTTTGCTTACCAAAGTGAGACAGGTAAATTCCTGCTCAAGGTAAGACCAGCATAGGAATAATAAGAAGTCTTCCATTACTGATCCAAAATCCATAAATGCTAGCTTCTTGTCTTTTATTTTGATCTTCTGAAAACACTTTTTGAGCTAATAACCATTGAACAAGTATATAGCTCATCTAAGTTAAACTGGATGTAAACCCTCCATACACCCAGTGAGTGGACAGCCTCAGATGATATACAGGGATGAACCAAATCTCCTTACATAGGTTTTGCATTTATATCTGCTGTCTTCACATTTATATATGGTTTAGAAAGTTGAGATTGTGTTAGGAGATGTTCTCTTCCTGGTTAACACAGAGTGTAATGTCTGGGCATACAGCCAAGATAGCTAACATTGCTTATTGGAGGAAAGGCACACAACCCCTCTCATCATAGGCAGAAACTCTCAGAGGTGTTTTGTAATAGGGCCTGCTCTCTGCAAATCTATTTTAGCAACCTCCCTGGACAGAATTTTCAGGCTGCTTTTTTTTCTAAAAAGTCTGAGAATTTGTCAGGAGTTTAGAAGAGAACTAGGGGACTTAGCTCATTGAAGAGAGATTACAAAATAGTGCAGATTTATGTGCCCAGGTCAAATTTCATGAATCGGTTTGTATCCACTTTAAAGAAAAGGTAGAAAACCATCACTGCATTAATTTTGTGGTTCTGACACTTAAATATATTGAATTACATTGGTCAGGACATAAGCCAGACAGCATACATGCAGCCTAATCCTATACTTATCTTCGTTCCCTTTCCAGTGATATTTTTTATGACATAGTCCTGGCCAGCTCTCATCATACTGCGAATGTGGCCCCACATATTTGTAATGCTACCTATACTCAGCATTGTGGGGCATTATTATCTCATATGTTTTCCTGGCCATTGCAGTTAGGAACACGGGCATATGATAAACCTGGTCTGTGGACCAGTATGACCGCCTGTAAACCTGAAAGTTCTGCGCCGCAATCAATTACTACTGGCTGGTGTGCAAGTGGTTAAAACACTTAGGAAAAACTCAACTTTTATTTGTATATATTCTCCTGATCTGGAATCGCTTGCGATGTAAACTAATCTTTCTATAAGAAAGTCTCAATGCTGAAACCTCCTGCTGTGCCCTCTGCTTTCCCAAATTAGCTGCCTGAAACACTGGGGTTTATTTACTAAAGGCAAATCCACTTTGCACTACAAAGTGCAATCGCTGTAGATCTGAGGGGGACATGCATGAAAAATTAAAACATTTATTTTAGCTTGTACATGATTGGATGATAAAATCAGGAGATTTTCATTTCAGATCTTCCCCTTAGATCTAAAACGACTGCACTTCCAAGACCACTTGCAGTGAAATTGCAGTGCAAAGTGGATTTATCTTTAGTAAATAAACCCCATTATGTAATGGGAGATTGACACGACTTATCTGTAGTTGCAGTGCAGACTGCAGACAGGTTTAAGTTAAACAGAGCAATGTTTATACTAGCTTGGTATGGACCTGTGATGATGTTTTTAAAGCACAGAGAAAGAAAAAGCTGACAAATTATTGGTACAGCCTTATATATTTAAAGAGCTAACATGTTCTAAAAAAAACAGGATGGGACGGATTCAGATACATCGGCGTATCTTTAGAGCAGCGTAGCGCATCTGATATGCGCTACGCCGACGTAACATAGAGAGGCAAGAACAGTATTCAGAAAGCACTTGCTCCTTTTGTTGCGCCGGCGTAACGTAAATGGGCCCGCGCAAGCCCGCCTAATTCAAAGTAGCAAGGATGTGGGCGTGATGTATTAAAATGAAGCGTGACCCCATGTAAATGAAGGGCTGCACAAATGGCACATGTGCGTGCATGCTCAGAACCACGTCGCATATACTCCCTAAGATACGACGGCTCAATGCCTACGACGTGAACGTAACCTACGCCCAGCCCCATTTACATACGACTTACGTAAACGACGTAAAATTCGACGGCTGTTCCAACATCCATACCTTTGCATTACCTGCGCCTCAAGAAGCAGGGGTAAAGTTACGCCGGACGTACGCCTTACGTAAACGGCGTAGATTACTGCGACGGGCACAAGTACGTTCGTGAATCGGCATATATAGGTCATTTACATATTCAACGCGTAAATCAATGGAAGCGCCCCTTGCGGCCAGTGTAAATATGCGCCCAGGATCAGACGGCGTAGGAGACTTACGTCGCTCAGATGAGGCCGAAATTCAGGCGTAACTTCACTTAGGTGCATAGATACAAAGGCGCATACAGGGACTTACGTGGTGTATCAATAGATACGTTGGTGTAAGTCCTTTCTGAATCCCGGCCTTATTCTTTAAATACAAATTTCATTTTGTTTCATTGAATAAACACTTAACGTGGTTGTACACCCTGTACTAGATTAAGGCTTACCTGTAGGTGCTAGAAATAAACACGATTTAGGAGATATTTACAAGAGAGACTTGCGCCATCACTACGGTGCATGCGTCGTAGACAACGGCGCACTTTAGAAACGGTGATCGTGCCATTTCTAAAGCAGGTCATGCCGTGACTGCCGGCTTTCGCGCATGTGCGGGAGTAACGTCATCGCGGCTCCGGCCACTCACAGCGCCAGAGCCGCAATACCCAGAAGTATCTCTGAGATGACATGTCACCGGCCGGTGCTGTGTCGGACACTGCAGCGGGGGCTTCGATCCCAGGTCAGTATTACATAATAAGCTTGTGCTATGCATACAAGCTCATTATGCCTTTGTCTGGTAGGTGTTTACAACCACTATAAGACATATCTAAACTGAAACAAAAAGTAATATGGTATATTGTATCTTACCAGTACTTTGCTTTGTTTTTCAGGGTGTTTTTCTTTAATTTTACCTTGTTGACTCTGTCAGTGACACATTTCTGTCCTCGGGTGATAAGGCCAACACTATAGGATCTATGGAGGAGTAGCACTGTCACCCTAGGACAGGACTAAGGAATGCTATCCCTTTTCCTAATCTGCATAACATGGGGGAAGGGTTCTGCTGTCCAAAAATAAAACTGGGAACAATGTAGACCCACTTTTGTTAAGGTGAATGGCAGTCTCAGCGTGGGTTCCTGACAGGAGCTCAGGCTGAAACTGCTATTCACTTTATTACAAGCGTGTCTGTATTGATGTGTGGCTTAGGGGATTACACCACTTATTAAACTGACGTTTGGAGCAGAGACAAGCTCCTTCACTGGTCGGCCCTCTCAGCATTGGGCACATGATCATCATCTCTTAAAGAATGAGTACCACACATCCTCTTTTTATTGGTTTACACTGGGAACAATGTAACTAATAACAATACAGCACAGGCAGTGTGCACATGAAGTTAGGTGTTTACTGCTATACAGTATGTACAGTAAGACCAAGAGTTTACATTTGGAGTTTTTTACACACACTTTTCACTTATTGGATGTAATAATATGAGCACTACTGCTGATGACAAGTTACCAACATAAGCTCTAAGTACTATGAATACTTTTCTTAACCTCCCTGGCGGTATGATTCTTTCAGATTTTAGGTGCTAAAAGCGGTACCATTATTTGCAAGGGAATTTGGCGTTTTATACTGTAGGCTTGTAATTCTTAGGAATAACTCACTGAAATCTATCCAAACAAGAGTCTAATAGGCATCCTGGGTATGATTTTTTTCTTATTAAAAATTATAATATAATAAATAATTATAAAAAATTATAACAAATAATAATATAATTATAGTAAAAATTATTCAATAATGTAATCAAATCAAAATCACTGAAATTTGCTCAGTTGCAGAATTTTTGCTGTCATTATTATTTTTTTTTTATGACGAATTTCCCCATAAATCGCTATCGCTAAATTCTGCAAGTGATTCTGATTTATTATCGCTGTTTTTTAGCTGCTCTAAAACAATTTTTGCCATAAAGGGACACTTTTGGTTGCTATGGACAATCTACAGTTTGCAGGGAGAAAGAACAGTTTTTATTATATAAAAGGACATGTAGTGTACAGGGCAGACCACTAGGGACATGGGGGGTGTGTATTTTTTACATACAGTACTGTAATCTATAAGATTACAGTGTACTGTATGTATAGTGTTTGTTTACTTTTTTAAATTTGGCGCCGTTCCCCCCCCTCGCAGGGAAGGGAATCGGCGGAACACACAGCATCAGGCGGACATCCGCCCGCCGTGCACTGCGGGGATTCATCGCTGGATCGCAGAGAAAAGGTAAGTAAACTTTTTTCTGCATCCAGCGAGGCAAGTCCGTGTGTGGCACGGGGTTACCGATCGTAGCTTTAAAATCTCACCCCGTGCCACACACGGGAAGACCGCCAGGGAGGTTAATAACCACTGTAGAGCTACCCCCTCAGGAGCCGCTGGATAGATTTGGGATGGCGTGTGACCTGTATGAATGTCTAGGGGTATGATGATGAGAACAATGAAGTAATGTCCAAACAGCCGGTGTCTTTCTGTGCTTTTATTCTTGCCCAACATGGCAAACAGTAAACTTGGAGTAGATAGAGTTAAGATGGGTGAAAGGAAGAATTTGCAGACTCAGGCCTAAGAACGACGGAAACAATCCTGCTTCCAAGTGGGACTTTAACTTCATCACCACCCCAGCCGGAGTGGGTACAGTGTACCTGGACAGTCTCTCTCACAGAACTGGCAGCCAGAATATCACTGAGAATCTTGAGAATGAGAACAAGTCTCTGCCACAGACTTGACTGAAAGTAGGAATAGGAATGAGACCTCTGCCACAGGCCCTTTGCTTTAGAACTCAATTTGTGAGGTGAATCCTTCTCAAGATTTTTGATGCCTGAATCTCCCTCAGGTAGTTTTCTTCAATTAGTCACCGACTGACAGCTTGCCATTAGACAAACTCCCAGTGTCCGGTCACCTTGATCCCTGATTGTTCGCCTAGGCCCTATTGGATTGCCTGGCTCCGGAGCTTTCCTCAGACTGACTTCCCACCGAACAGCACAACTCGCTTGGGATCTTCTTTCCAAAGATGTGGGGACCCAATAAGTCACTGGGTCCCATCACCGCTTCAGTTGCTCCGGGTCAACATGGTCCCGGAACCAAGAACAACGCGTAGCACGTGTGCCCCGGCCTGGTAGCCCATATCGCCGGGGCCCGTGATGTGCGCACACCCTGAAGGTGGGTGCCGCACCCAGATCCAAGCACGAACTCCCCCGCCCAACATGGCGGCTCTCCAGAAGTACCTTCCCCAGCATGCCCCACAAGGGAAAAAACCCTCTGATTGGCTTCTGGCAAAAAGGTGCTCTGGCCTGGACTTCACTGCCACCACCTGTCGCCCCAGGGTGGAAAGGCACCTCAGGAACACAGAATGAACTGACAGTACAGCCCAGCTAGAACAGAAGCTGAATTTACACAAATCACATGGATGAGAGCTACATAACTCTCTCATCCCCCTCTAAATTTAAGATAGCACCTGGACTAAAAGTACACAGGCGCTACACCACATTTTATAGACTATCACAGTACTGTGAGGTGAACAAAGTATTCTTAGCTTGGCTGGTATTTCAAGCAGAGTGCTGCAATTAAAGTGTAGCTAAAGGCAAAACATTTTTGTTTTCATTTTGGATAGGGTAATAAAGGGTTATAACCCTGTCAGTTTTTTTTTTGCAACCTGTGCCCCATTGTCTCAATTTCCCTTTACTCCCTGTCCCTTAGCCAAAACAGGAAGTGAGGGGGAAATCCCTCAAAAGTGAAGGAATCCCAGTGTGTCCCCATTGGAAGATTTCAACTTTACTACTGTTCTGATGTCAACCCAAAATGTGTGAATTTCTTGCTTGGATTGAGCCAGCATTAAAAGGAGGAAGACACTATATACCTGTACCAAACAATTTGTTATTTATTTACAGTCAATCAGATTCTAACTTTCCTAACAAAACCAATTTTGCATGACAGGGCAGAGTACAATGAAAAAACGTGTCTGTTTTTAGACACTATCTATGTGTCTTGTACAAAGGTTTTTGTTAATAATCAGTTCAGCAGAACAGCTCATCACATCTATGGTCACATAGGAGATAAACATAAAATACCATAAGCGACAGGAAGACTAGTAAAAAGGACTGATATGTTTAGCTCCATAAAGTAGAACGATTGGTAGATGAGTATCCCCTCCTAGAGCTACAGTATCCTGGAACACGCTGCTTAGAGTGTAGACAGAAAACTCTCAGATGGGTATTTGCATGCAGCGTGTTATTAAACCATCTATTCTATGGAGATAATATCGAGGGTATATATTTATTTATTAATTGATTTATTAAAATGCTTATTGAGAGCGCAGTCTTTACCCAAAGGCCTCGATGCACTCATAGAACCAACATATCCATATACAGTAAAAGATCTCTCATTTTAGTAGACAGTAACAATCATAAAACCATGTAAGAAAATTGAAAAAAAATTAAAAACAATACTAAGATCTGACCCTAAATAGGGCCATACGTTTGAAAAAATAAAAACGTTTTTAAAAACTTCCTAAACTTTAATGGATCATTCTCAAGTCTCATATATAGAGGTAAGGAATTCCAAAATGTTAATCCTTGTACATCCAACGTCCTCCCTCCACATTTTGTTTTTTTGAATTTAGGGACGATCAAATTAGCCTGATTAGCAGATCTTAATGATCTGCTAGGAGCGTAGTAGGTGAATTTTTCCTTCAGGTACCCTGGACCTTTACAATGGATGGCTTTATGCACAATACAACCCATTTTAATCAAAACCCGTTCAGCAACGGGTAGCCAGTGCAGGGCTTTCAAAGATGGTGTAATGTGATCCCGGCGACCCACGCCCGTTTGTATATATATAATAATGTAGTAGTGCTGAAAATTAACCATATAACCATGTCAGCCAGGCTCAAGCTTGGTGGCCTGATGAGATACAAGGATATATATAAAGAGCAAGGGAAAAAAAAGAAAAAAAGGAAGGAGAAGGGTGACAGAGCTGGTGAACGAATCGTAGGAGTAAGAGGGAAAGGGGGGATCCACAGGGTGGGGGGCAAGCAGATATTAGATCAATAGGTGCATAGAATCAAATCTGGTAGGTTGTATGTAGGTGACCACAGGTTGCCAGATCCTAGACACTATCTATGTTTCTACTGGGGCAATTTCCTCACCTCTGGCTGTGACCCTGGGATAGGGAGTTAAGGAAATCATTCTGTTAGCTAAAAAGCAACATGGGAACATTTAATGCAGCAGGGAAAAGTCATAACAGGAAAAGGAGGAGAAATCATCCCACAAATATAAGAGGATACACAAATTGCAACATGGCAGAGGGATTAATCCTTACCCCCCTAAAACCTACACTGACCCTATCAATTCTGTAAACAAATGGTAACAAAGTCTTCAACGTTCAACACTTCTGAGAGTATCAAATATATGTTTCCCCAATCATTAAAGTGGTTGTAAAGTCTCAGAAGCTTTTTATCTTAATGCATTATATACATTGGGATAAAAAGCCTTCTGTGTGCAGAATCCTACCTCAGCTCCCCTAAGCCCCCTCTCAATCCAGTGATGTCCATGAATGCCTTGGCCATCCGGGACTCTCCCTCCTGATTGGCTAAGGCACAGAAGCATTGGCTCCTGCTGCTGTCAATCAAAGTCAGTTAGCCAATTAGAAGAGAGATACACAAAGCTGTGGTCTGGGTGCCCCCGCAGCAAGTTGCTTGTTGTGGGAGCTCTCAACAGCAAAAACACTACACAGGACAGGTAAGAATAATATGTTTGTTATTTTAATAGAAAAAATACAAGACTTTACAATCAATTTAAGAGCTCTTTGCTGTAAAGGGCCTGTACAGAACCCAAAGCCGATGTAAACACTTGAGAATCACTGGAAATCACAGCTGCTGTGTGCAGTCTCCGATAGACATCCATTAGGGGGTAAAGACCTTGTGCATGCACAGTCATATGCTCCAAATGCACACTATCTTTATTCAGAGCATTCATCTCTGCAGGTGCCTTACTCAGCCTCCAGTACCCACGTAAAGCAGCATCTTCTAATTGATGTCAATGGGTGGCTGTATGCAGCAACTGCGTGTAGGCAGATGCCTAAAATGTTAAATTTGCATTTACCAAATTAGGGTTAATGTTTGGTGATGCAGGAGTTAAAGTGGATGTAAACCAGAAACTTTTTTTTTCTGTCACAATGTAGAGTAAAAGATTTCCTATCATCTGTGCCCAGTCTTGCCAGTTAATCCAGCTCTGAACAATCCTCTTTTATTGTTCAGTGAGATAAAACAGACTTACAGAGAAAAACCTTAGTCCGTTACGCCCCCTTGCTGTGAGTGACAGGTTATTTACATATGTCATGCACCAAGCTCCAGTCAACAGATCCACCCACAGAATCTGCAGTTTTTCAGTTCTTATAACAGACAGAGGGGAGACATTTGACAGGTAAGGATACATGCAGGAGGCATCTATATCCTTAAAGATCAGCACTATAGCAGGATTTTAGAAAGGATGGGAGTGGGTTTACATCCACTTTAATACTCAGTGCTGGGGTTTGCCTTCCCTTGCATGTGTAATTTCCTGCTTTTGCAGTGATATATGCAGAAGTAGGCCAGAGGACGGACAGCAGCCAGTGAGGAGGGTGAAAAGATGTAATTGGACTGTACAGTGGAATTCCCCTTTAGCAGGATCCTGGTATTGGTTCTGAAGGACCAGACTATTGATGGGACTACACCATAGGTGTGTGCAGCCTATTGCATTAGAGTGTGCACCCCGAAGCTCAAACACACATGCCTTTCTCTGCAGTCTCAGCTGCATTGGACAGTTCATGAACAGGATAGTGCTCTGTGCTGAGCGGCTTCCCTTTCATTCACAAACTGAAGAATAGTAAGCACAGTTAATATGCTTCAGTTATGAATGAACACAGTGAGTAAGTGTGCTCTCTGTGTTCATTTAGAAAAGAAAGGGGCCGGTAAATTACATATTTACTAGCCCCTTCTCCCACTCCCTATTCTGGGAGCATAACACAGGGGAAGCCCAGGCAATTGGTGGAACTGGCACCACACACAGTGATTAGGGTGTGCCCAGGCACACCTGGCCCACCCCCTGCACAAACCTATGGACTACACTATAAAAAGGTATGGACAGCATGACACAGATTGATAGAGCACAGCTAAACCTGTTATAGTATGTATAGCGAAGAAGGATAAATATGCAACAGCGGGTCTGTATGTTGCTTTAAAAATAACTTTATTCAGTATAGAAGTTACCAGTTTAGCAAGTCATCTGGTCTGAATTACTTTGAAAGAGAGCATGCTTTACAGTATATTGGAGAACTGGGAAACTAAGTACTGTATACAATTATAGTTAACACTTGAGAATATGGAGCGAAGAATGGGAAGGAGGAGAACAGCTAGCTTGAGCGAGGGAACAGTGGTGGCAAGTGATGGAGGTAGGTGTAGTCTGGCACTTGGCACGCTCTACCAAATATTATGCACCATTGTTCCAAGCCCAGCCCCTAGCAGAGTCACATTCCACAGCGGCTCCCTATTTTAGGGCCCGCCGTAGAATAGGACTCTGCTAGGTGCTGGGCTTGCAACAACGGTGCGTAAGGCCTCGTGAAGTAAGTGCATTGGTACATGAGTAAGGAGTAAAGTTTATTGTGAAGAGATGGTAGAGGACAATTAGTGCTTAGCGCTATTCCTCTCAAAACGTCCCAGTAGTCAGTGCTGGGACAGGAGTCACTGGCAAGTGTATAAGAAATGATCCTTCTGTATGTGGGTCCTTGAGAAGTAATTTGGCTTCTGGCCATGAGATGGCATTAAAGGGTAAGTTCACCTTTCATATGTTACACCCATATTCAGTATGTAACATGTAACATGTTATGAATGTAGTGCCCCCGATCCCTGCTGTAGACTGGGGATCTTCTCCCCGTGTCTTCTGCCACAATTTAGAAAAGATGCCCACTCCTCTGTGAATGAAAAACTACAAGGTCTGGCAGCCTTTGCGGCTGTTGGCTTGTCGTTTTCTATGAACTAGCACGTAAGCTGTGACTGCTGTGATAGTTCATTGAGTCTTCCTGTCAGAATGTATCGGCTTGCTCGTATGAGGTACGAGCAAGCCGATACATTGACAGATCTGCAGGAGACCTGCAAGGCACCAGCGAGCTTTGCAGGTACCTTTGTAGGCTCCTGCAATGAAAAATAATTAATGCACGTTTATTTATTTATTTCAAATTAACTGATCCTTTATGTGAAACAATGCAAAATCAATCAGTATCCTCTTCCCCAATGCTTATATGCAGGTCCTGGGAAAGTGTTTGCGCTGACACTGGATGCCAAATGAGTTCCTTATTGGCCCTTAAAGATTAAAGTCGCCATTTTTATATTTAAACACATGATGCAATTTTTATACACTTATCTAGCAAGTCATAATCAAAACTAAATATAAAATAGCACTGTAGTTTGTTGTTAATTTTGCACCTTACAGAAAAAAAAAGCTATTGCAAGCATTCATATACTAAATTTATGAAAATTAGTTTTTGTGATTTACAGTACTGTTAGAACAGAACAATTTAGCTGATAGAGAAATAGAATAATCATCATTCTACACTTGTCAGTGTTAGATAATGTTATCTGCTATAATTTCTCAAAGAAACTGTGATGTTACAGTCTCGTTATGTTAATAAACTGAAAATCGACTCTTTCTTCCTTCCATAATTCTATTAAGAGCAAGGACAAAAAGGTCCTTAAGTTCATTGATATGAAAAACAAAGTAAAACTGGGTAAGCAAAAAAAAAAAAAGGCATTTTCATAACCCTTAACCCCTAGCAAATCCAGGAGTACGGCAAAAGACCTTAATTGCTGACCCCGATAGGCAATAACATAACTCCCTCCATCAAGAAGCTCTTGCTTTTAAATACAAGTAGCCATTGTTATTTTGTGCTTTTGGAAACTCCTACAGTCATTTGTGAAGCAATCCATTGAATCCACAGGAAATAGTGCTGTACCATACACTGCAGTAACACATTGCAATTCAAGGTTGTCAAGACAGCATTAAAGGTGATCATATCTTCCTTTAATTGATTAATTTTATTTTCCTTCATAGCCAAAACCTTCTGTGTAACTTATAAATGTTTTTATTTTTTGCGCTATAAACAAAAAAAGAGCGACAATTAAAAAAAAAAAAAACAATGGCCCAGATTCACAGAGCGATTACGCCTGCGCAACAGGAGATGCGCGTGCGTAAGTCGAAATGTGCACGTGCGTTTCGATGCACGGCATCCCCAAAACGAGATATGCAAGAAATCTACTTTTTTTTGTCCCGCGTAATTTCGTTAGACTGGCGCATCCGTCCGCGCAAAAGTGCGCTAGACAGACCATTGATTTGATAGTCAAATATGCTAATGAGGGACTTACGGGGATCCACAAAAGAACGTTGGGGCAACGCAGGCGACGCAGTGTGCGCAACAGCAAAATGTTCTGTCTAAAATTAGACCATATAAAAGCTGGTCTAAAAAGAGAAAAAAAGTCTACTTGTTAGATAAAGCAACACTGTTAGTGAGGAGCTCAGCAGTCACACGTGTTGCACAACAATCTGTATGCCAACATGCCAGGGGCATCATCGCGCATAGCTATACTACTGACTTTAGATGAACAAAGAAGGATGAGGGCACGGAGGATGGCACGGAGGATGGCACGGGAGAGGATATACCGCACCCGCATAGACCTGTTTGGCATGAGTGATTCTGAGGTGTTTCGCATCTTCAGATTCACCCCTCATTTCATCCTGGAATTAACCACAACCCTGCAGGAGGACATCACCAGCCGAACACAACGCTCACATGCAGTGCAGCCACTGGTTAAGGTCATGGCAACACTCCATGTCCTTGCCAGTGGCTCTTTTCAAAGAACAAGTGGAGTGGTGGCTGGGATGTCACAATCCTCCATGAGCAGATGTGTGCACCAGGTTGTCCCTGCAATCCTCAGACGCATGGCCAACCAAATCATCAAACCCACCACTGAGGAGCTGCGACTGAAGGCAATGACAGATTTCTACAGAATTGCCAGATTCCCACACACTGTGGGGGCCATTGATTGCACACATGTGGCACTCCAGCCCCCCCAGGAGACAGAGCACATGTACCACAATCGGAAGCATTGGCATTCCATCAATGTACAGGTGATAGTCGATGCCCAAGGCCTCATATGGCACGTCCGTGCCAAACACCCAGGGTCCAGCCATGACAGCTTCATATACAATCAATGCCACATCCGAATGGAATTCGATCAGAACGTGTATGGGGACACCTGGCTGGTTGGTGAGTGACATGGGAGTCAGGCATGACTATCCCCTCCCATGATGCACACATCACAAGGGACACATGCATGACTAACATCCTCCTGTCTTTTCCCTTACAGGTGACTCTGCATATCCACTGGGACCCCATCTCATGACTCCTATCCGGAACCCCCAAACTCCAGGAGAGGAAAGATACAATCAAGCACATGCCCAAACACGAGCAGTGGTGGAGCGCACCTTTGGCCTACTAAAGTCACGTTTCCGATGCCTGGATAAGTCTGGGGGTACCCTCTTGTATTCCCCAAACTTCGTGTGCCAGATCATCGGTGCATGTTGCATGCTGCACAACTTTGCAGTAAGAAAGGGCCTGCAGATTGCCCTACGTGATGACCTGACCCCTGAACCAGACAATCCCCCCCTAACCGAGGCTACCCCGTCTTCTGAGGGAAGAGCAACCAGGAGACAACTCACATTGGGCATCTTTGCATGTTAAACACACACATTAATCATGGCACAATGAGAATGCATGCATGCACACCACTGTGGTCCCTAGCACACACACCCCACATCCACATCAAATTGGATTGGCACCAGTCCACCATGCTGGACTTGTGAGCAGCAACGCCACGCCAAGGCTCCAATTATGTCACTGTACATTCATACACCATTCACACGGACCTGGGGATCACTTCTCCCTGGTCCTGGGGAACCCTACTCCACCAAAATTGAGGGTGACACCCCTTTTCCAGCAGGAATGTCACCCCCACATTCAAACAGCATTCACAACACAAAAAAAAAAAAAATGACCTGCAAAAGCAAAAATTTTCCAGCAACAAAAAAAAAGGGGAAAAAACAAATTATTGCCCCTTGCGTGAGCCACGCCTGGCGCGCCCCCGGCCACGGCCCCGGCCCCGGCTTCTCAGGGGAGACTCATGGGGAGGGGTAAAACTGGGGAAGGAGGAGCAGCCCTGATCTCTGCCCACCTGGCGGCCTGCCCTCCAAGGCCACAGCTATTCTGTCTAGGGCAGCACCAAGTGTTGCCGTGTTGGCCTGGATAGCCTGGGTAAGGGCCCTCACATCCTGCCCAACGCCTGCTGATGTCGTCTGCAGTTCGTTTAGGCAGGTTGTGAAAGCCCGGGAGTGGGAGTCCAGGTTCCCCAGCGTATCCTTGATGGAGGACAGGCTCTCCTCCATCCGCACCAATGTCTGGCTGACCTGTCCCAGATGACGGGTCTGGAGGAACTGGTTCCTTCTCAGAGTGGCGGGCAGGAGATCGGCCACCCCCTGGTCTTCTGGGATGAAATCCTGCCTCCAGCTGATGCTTGTGGCCGGGGAGAAGGGGAGGCCCTTGTGAGGGGAGCCATGTTGGGGGAGGAGGGGGGGGGGCTCCCCCTTAGGGAGGGCTGCCTGCTGCCAGAGGGGAAGAGTCCTCAAAAACCAAACGTCCAGTGCCTGACATGGACTCCTCCTCCTCATGATTCTCCTCCTCCTCTTGAACCTCCTCCGTGGACTACGGCCTTGTTGGGGGGGCCTCATTAGGCTGCTGTCCTTGGGTTGGTGCGGTCAGGCCAGATGGCCCTGCACCCTCCTGCACATCTGTGGATGACACAAAACATTCACAGGTTGGAGGATCCACACATATTCCCTTTCACCCCCTCCCCCACACATGCTACACACCTGATATTAAAAAAAAAACTTACCTGGCACCATGGGCTCCGGACTTGAGTCAAAGCCAGGCAGGCCCTCAACTTCATGCCGATGAAAGGTTAGGGCCACTGCACACTCTTCCGCTGTCAGCTTAATACGGCATGGTGGGCCCCCTCCTGTGCCCCTGGCATGGGCATGCATTCTGGCCAGCTTCTGTTTGACCAGACGCCGGAGGTCATTGATTTTTTTGTCAATCCCAGACCGGGTCCGTGTCTCCCCCTGCCCCGCTGAATTGACCTGCTCAGTGATCATATCCAAAATCTCCCTCCTCCTGGCCGGGGTGGTGTTGGCACTGTCTGGGCCGTGGAGGAAACGCCCATACTCGCTAATGGCCCGGGCAAGAATTTGTTTTTCCCCAACTGTAAAATTGAGCTTTCTCTTTCTCTCTGTCATACTTCCCAAAAAAAATCACTCCCATTCAACAAAATTCACTCACACAAACAAGCACAACCAATCAAGCAAGAACACACACAAAGAGAAAACTACTCAGCAAGAAACAGTCACAAAAAAACAAAACAAAAATACAGCAGGAAAACAAACGAACAGAAATATATCAATCAAACAAACAGTCTCTCAAACACTTATCAAAAAACACTTTCAAAGATCTACTAACAAACACTTGATCACACAGAACACTAATCTGACAACTACAATACACACCGCAACGAACAACAGGACAAAAGCACTAGGTTAAATGGGAAGGGACAAAGGGATGTACTTTTGCAATGCAAGTGCGTTTGTGTGTGTCTATTTATGCTGTTTGCGTAGTTCACAACGTTGCCCTAGTCCATTTCAAATTTCACTGATTGCGCCGCTCCCGAGTTGTGAGCATGCGCACAGCGGAGCTGACCATGGTCTCCTTCAAGCGTGCATGCGCGAGCCGGCCGGCCCTTCATTTGCATGGGGTCACGGCTCATTTCAATGTAACACGCCCACGTCCTTCCCAATTTGTATTACTCCTCCTTACGCCTCGGGAAAAACGTTACGCATGCGCAATTTCCTGCGCAAAAGCTACGAGAATAGGGGGATTACGCGGCAAAATTGCACAAGTCTAACGTAAAGGCGGTGCGCTACGCCGGTCCAATAATGCGCAGATGTACCTGAATCTGGGCCAATGTTTTTTACATTTTGCTATAATAAATATCACCAAAAAATATATAAAAAATCTTTTTTTTTCTTATAATTTTTCTTATAATCTTATGATACAGAGTATATGAACAATAATTTAATCATTTACAATCTATAAATGCATGTACAGTGCCTTGAAAAAGTATTCGTACCCCTTGAAATTTTCCACATTTTGTCATGTTACAACCAAAAACGTAAATAGATTTTATTCGACTTTTATTGTGATAGACCAACACAAAGTGGAAAGAAAATTATAAATGGTTTTCATTTTTTTTTTACAAATAAATGTGTGAAAAGTGTGGCGTGCATTTGTATTCAGCCCCCGAGTCAATACTTTAGAGCCACTTTTTGCTACAACTACAGTTGCAAGTCTTTTTGGGGATATCTCTACCAGCTTTTCTCATCTAGAGAGTATAATTTTTGCCCATTCTTTGCAAAATAGCTCAAGCTCTGTCAGTTTGGATGGAGAACGTCTATGATCGTCAATTTTCAAGTCTTGCAACAGATTTTCAATTGGATTTAGGTCTGGACTTTGACTGGGCCATGCTAATACATGAATATGCTTTGATCTAAATCATTCCATTGTAGCTCTGGCTGTATGTTTAGGGTCGTTGCCCTGCTGGAAGGTGAACCCCCTGCCCAGTCTCAAATCTTTTGCAGACTCTAATGCTTTGTACACACAATCAAAATTTCCATTGGGATAAACTCCGACTGATTTTTCCGACGGAATTCCGCTCAAGCTGTCTTGCATACACACTGTCACACCAAATTCCAACCATCAAGAACGCGGTGATGTACAACACTATGACAAGCCGAGAACAATTAAGTTCAATGCTTCCGAGCATGCATCGACTTGATTCTGAGCATGCATGTTTTTTTTCTCCATCGGAGTTCCATTCAAACAAATGTAATTTCCGATATATTTTTTTCCATCGGATAAAAAGAGAACATGTTCTCTAAGTCCGTTGGAATTTCCGAAAGGAAAAACTCTGATGGGGCACACACACGGTCGGAATATCCGATGAAAAAATTCCATCTGACTTTTTTCATCGGAAATTCAGATCATGTGTAAAAGGTTTTCATCTAGATTGTCCTGAATTTGGCTCCTTCCATCTTCCCATCTTCCCATCAACTCTGTCCAGCTTCCTTGCTGAATAAAAGCATCTCTACAACATGATGCTGCCACCACCATGTTTCATGGTGGGGATGGTGTGTTCAGGATGATGTGCAGTATTAATTTTCCACCACACATAGCATCTTGCTTTTAGGCCAAAATGTAACATTTTGGTCTCATCTGACCAGACCACCTTCTTCCACATGTTTGGTGTTTCCCCCACATGGCATTTTGCAAACTGCAAATGGGACTTCTTATGGCTTTCTTTTAACAATGGCTTTCTAGAGTGCACAACTAATAGTTGTCCTGTGGACAGAGATAAGTAAGGTTAGTAAGGAGTTGGGTAGTAAACAGAGTTTGGAGGGGATATGGGTGGGAGGGCTTTTATCTACACAGTATATGCAACTGACTGCTTTTTCATAATAAAATGTGTAGTAAAATGAAACTGTTGCTGTAATTTACCATTACCACATTAGGAATTTTTTCATGCAAAGTTAAATATACTGCAAGTAGGCTATTACATTACACACTTTGTTATGATTATTCCAAAGCTCTTAAAAAATAAAAACAAAACAATACTTTTCCACTGGTAGAGAATTGATATCTGGTTTCCCCCTTATCATAAAGTCCTCCTATGTTACCCCAACTACTTTTTGGGGCTCCAAGGTGGGGAAGAGGCCTTTATCTCTCAAAAATGGGACAACGGTACTTTGCAAATCCTTTGTAATTGGCCAGCGGCCAAAGATTTTTGATCAGGGAGAATTGGCTGAAGTGTGCTAGAGACATAGGGCCGGATTCAGATAGATCAGCGTATCTTTAGAGCGGCGTAACATAGAGAGGCAAGAACAGTATTCAGAAAGCACTTGCTCCTTTTGTTGCGCCGGTGTAACGTAAATGGGCCGGCGCAGGGCCGGCGCAGGCCCGCCTTATTTAAAGTACCAAGGATGTAGGCGTGATGTATTAAAATGAAGCGTGACCCCATGTAAATAAAGGGCCGCAGGAACGACGCATGCGTCGGCTCTTGGACGCATCCCAGTACGCATACGCAGAATCACGTCGGGACAAACGTCACAGCAGTGTAAAAAGGTAAAAAAAAAACTCTTGTGTGCAGCAGTGCCCCCAGCCCTCCAATACTTACCTGTGCCCCATCGTGATCCAGTGATGTGCACAAGTGTCTCGGCTGTCCAGGAACTCTCCCCCTCATTGTCTAATACAGCAGTGGGAGAGAGCCATTGGCCCCCGCTGCTGTCAATTTTGTTCCCAATTTAGGCTGATACATATTCTTCTACATATTTTTGGTAGAAAAAAAAAATCGCAATAAGTGTATATTGATTGATTTGCACAAAAGTTAAATTGTCTACAAAATAGAGGATAGATTTATGGCAATTTTATTATAATTTTTTTTTTCTTGTTATGGCGGCGATCTGTGATTTTTTTGTGACTGCAACATTATGGCAATGTATACAGTATATACTTTGCTTTGACTGCAAGTGCCATTCTGCCGATGTATATCTGCGTTAGGCAGTCGGCAAGAGGTTAAAGGGAACGATGTACAGCTATGACTGTCCGAAGGAATAAGCCGACCTGCCACAGTATAACGATGGCGGCTGGTTGGCAAGCGATTAAACAATAAAATACATTTATGAAGCCTTGTTGCTCAGGAAGATATTCATAGATACTTGTGCCCTTGTTTTTACAGTAATATTCTGGGCCTTTTTTCTTACAGTAGTAAAGCTTTAGTCATCAAAATATTCTGGGAACAGTGTTCATTTAATTTGAACTAAATTACGCACTCCCCGCGACACTTATTTTAGGATATAGTAAAGATGTGTAAAGCACCATCAATTTTGTGTGTACAGCATGCTTCCTAATTTCTGTGAAAGTTTCTTAGTGACGCATATTAGAAATGTGCAATGATGACATGATATTTCATAACAGTAATGGGGAAAAATTAGTAATTTTGTAATGTAGAAGAAAAACAGTCAATATAACTCTGCTTAGCCCACAGATATATTTGCACTAATAACTTTTGCTGCCAGTTTGGCTGGACTGAAAAGTAGGGTCAATTTTTTTTCCCTTTGTGCTGTTGCCAAAAAAAATTCTCTGGATTGAGATGCAGCACAGCTGATGCTCTGCCTATGCTACTAACTGGTAAAGCACAACATTAAGGGTGGCTAGCTTCCTAAATAAAAATATGAAACCAACAGCACAAAGAACTGTTTATTAGATGATTGAAATACACAGAATTTTCCTGGTGACTTGCCTTAATTATACAAAAGTTATTAAGGTTCATTCTGATGAATACCAATAATCACTGCCAACACACACACTTGGTTGAGCACTTGGAGAATTGTCTTTAACTTGATATTACCAACCCGACACACCAGGGATGTGGAGCTTCTATTCTCATGTATGTAAGCATGAGGTCAATACTATGCCAGGCTGCATTCCTTTCAGCTCTAGTGAAATTGGAGAGATCCTCAAAAAAAGATATACCTAAAAAAATTCCATGGCTAGTGCTTTTAGACACCAAGCATTCCAGTGTTGACATTTCTCAGATAATGGAGCCACCATAAGAGTAGGTTTATGTGCCTGGAAAGTAGGTTGTCATCACTGAGACTGAGGCTGTACCCAGTGCTGTATCTTGGCCTAGGCCAACAAGGCCCAGGCCTAGGGCGACACTTTACGAAAAAAAAGCCCTCCTGACTCCCGCCCGCACATATTCAATGTCTGGCTGCCGGCAGCTTGCTGTAGTGCGGCACTTATGGGCGGCTATATGAAGCGTGCTTGGCTGAGTAGGGTGGAGGAACTAGCCCCCCATAGAGTGGTCAGTGATTGGCCCGCCCTCCTGCGTATTTCTCTAAGTACATTTGTCCCGCTCACTTATTCGTCATGTCAGCCTTTGATGAATGAACGGCGGTGACTGAAGGGTCGCCGGGGGGAGGGGGATGTGACAGTGCGACAGTGAAGTGACAGAGAGCGGCAACATCCACGGACAAGCAGAGCGCCAAGCGCCCCCCTCCTTCCGAGGAGGACTGGCTGGAGATGATGAAGAGGAGCTTCACTGACATGGAGGAGAAAACCGAGGACAGGTATGAATAAAGTGTTCCGAGCCACATGCTTTGAAATTTGTCCGATGGGAAAACATGTCCGCTAGCTCGTACACACGATCGGAGATGTCTGCTGAAACGGTCCGTCAGACCAGTTTCAGCAGATAAATTCAATCGTGTGTACGCGGCCCTAGGGAGCGGGGGCATGGGGAGGCTAGGGGTTGGGTGGGGCGAGTGATGGTGAGTAACGCTTAAAGTGATTGTAAAGGCTTGTTTTTTATTTGTTTATTATTTATTTACGCTGCAGCTTATTTTGCACAGAGTGGCCCCGAACATCCTCTTCTGGTTCCCACGGCGGCTCTCGTGGCTCCTGTCTGCATAACCCCCCTGGGAGAGAAACGCTCTCCCAGGGGGGTTACCTTGTGGGTGCACTCCCGAGTCCAGCATTCGCGTCTGTAGACACAAATGCCAGACTCGGCCCTGCCCCCGGCACCCACGTCTTTGGATTTGATTGACAGCAGCGGGAGCCAATGGGCTGCACTGCTATCAATCTATCCAATCAAGAGTCAGGACCGGTGGAGAGAGGGACAGTGCGTCCCTGCGGAGAGAAACACATGGCTCAGGTGAGTTTTTCACCTAAATGCATAGGATGCATTAAAGCGGCGTTCCACCCAAAAGTGGAACTTCTGCTTTGAGCACTCCTCACCCCCTGACATGCCACATTTGGCAAGTAATTTTTTTGGGGGGAGTGGGGCTTCAGTAGGAGTGGGACTTCCTGTCCCACTTCCTACTTCCACCTAGGGACTCCTGCTCTCCACCTAGGCGGCCCCTCCCTCTAGGCGATCTCTTGAGACACGTGACAGGTCCCAGGAGATCGCCTGTCCATTTCAGGAGCGCAGTGCGTGCCCGGCCGTGAAGCCAAAAGCTGTCATTGCCGGGTGCCCAGAATGTAAATGGAGGCGCAGAGGAGAGGAGCGGAGAGAGGAGCGGGGAGAAGAGCGACGCTTTGTGTGGCTGCATCTCTGGACCATGGAACAGGTAAGTGTCTGTTTCTTAAAAGTCAACAGATACACTTTTTGTAGCTGCTGACTTTTAATAAACATTAAAAGACTGAAACTCCCCTTTCAGGTGAAAAAATAGGAAGGTTTACAACCCCTTAGAGGCCTGGCTAGTGGCTCCGGACTTGAAATTTTGAGGCCTGCATTGTACATTCAAATCAGTACCTGCCCTCAAGAAGCTTACAAGTAGGCACTTGGTACCCACTTTTAATGTAGAAAGAGAAAAAGATGGAGCCTAAATTTACAGATGATAGGACAGGGTCTTAAACAGAATGGCTGTGGCCTAGAAAGGAAGGGGTGGGTCATATTAAAATTGAGGGGTCCACGAGTTTAGTCAGGCCTAGGGCAGCACAAAACCTAAATACACCCCTGATAGTACCACAGGTTGGTTGGAAAAATACAATTCCAAATAGAGAGACATTAAAGGGGTTGTAAAGGTACAATTTTTTTTTCCCCTAAATAGCCTTCTTTACCTTAGTGCAGTCCTCCTTCACTTACCTCATCCTTCGCTTTTGCTTTTAAATGTCCTTATTTCTTCTGAGAAATCCTCACTTCCTGTTCTTCTGTCTGTAACTCCACACAGTTATGCAAGGATTTCCCCCTGGTGTGGAGTGTCATGCTCGCCCCCTCCCTTGGAATGCAGGAGAGTCAGGACGCTCTCTACGTTGCAGATAGAGAAAGGAGCTGTGTGTTAGTGGGCATCCTGACTCTCCTGTAGTCCAAGGGAGGGGGCGAGCACGACACTCCACACCAGGGAAAAAAGCCTTGCTTTACTGTGTTTAGTTACAGACATAAGAACAGGACGTGAGGATTTCTCAGAAGAAATAAGAATATTTAAAAGCAAAATCGAAGGATGAGGTAAGTGAGGGAGGACTGCACTAAGGTAAAGGAAGCTATTTAGGGGAAAAAAAAATCCTTTACAACCCATTTAAACTGGCCCGTGTCATTCTCTGGTGTATACTGTATGTATTGCTTTGTTGGAGGTATTTATATGCTCAGGGATCTGCATCTCTATCCTCAGCCCAGCCAGAGAGTACAGAGTTGTTACAGAGTTGTTAGCAGAGTCATGGGACCAGAGGACCTGTAACGTCAAACAACTCCACAAGGAATAAGCATTACATTTTAGATAAAAGAAATATTTTCTACTTGCCCATCTTCTAGCGGCGGCCTAGCGGCGCGTTGCCCTGAAGAGTGATCCAAATTGCCCAGAACACCCCCCCTTACCCCCAGGAGGCCCCCACTCACCCCCGAGTTAGTCAATTCAGCCGCCTCTCACCCTGCTGATAGCCCCCCAGACCTGGGCTCTGTACCAGACCGGCGGCCATCTTGGTACCCCCCCCCAGCTACACAGATATCTCCTACCCCCAGCCTCTCACAACTTAACAGCATTTGATCCAGGGTCTCTGCCGATCGCCTCTTAGGGATCAGGAAGGATTTTTTTCCCTGACCAAGCAGATTGGCATAGCAGGGTCCACGTTTTTTTTGCCTTCCTCTGGACCAAAAACATAAAACAAGCCGGGAGAAAAGATTCACTGAACCTTCCTCCATCGCCATCCTATCGCAGCCCCCCCCCCTGGTGACGGACAACTATGGCTAATCTGCGGTACTCGGCAGAAACCATTTGGAGTCTGAGGCTGTTTGCCACAATACTACCAGCCGTCACCAAAAAGGTCATAAGAACCGAACAACTTTTAAGAATCGATCGACGATCGACTGTCAAAGAATTCGGTCACCCATCTCAACCTAAGCACATATCATGTGCTTTGATCAATACAAGATCAGCTGTAAAACACCGATTGGAAATCCATGATTTCATTCTAAAATACGATTTAGACTGCCTCTTTATTACAGAGAGCTGGCTCATAGCCGGCTGTAACACCATTCTAGGAGAACTGGTGCCAGAAAACTACCGTATTATAACGGAAAACAGAATAGGGCAAAGAGGAGGGGGCCTGGCGGTGATCTACAAGGCGCATCTTGCGATCACTAAACCAGTCCGTCAAAATCCTCTTCCATTCATGGAAACCCTTAGGCCTTGTACACACGAGGTAATATATCCGATGGGAACGGTCCGACGGACCGTTCCCATCGGATCTGTCCGCCTGATTGCTTTGATCCGATGGCTGTACACACCATCGGTTTAAATTCCCCGCCGGCGGACAGCGCGGTGACGCGGCGGTGACGTTGACGCCGCCACGTCACCGCCACTTCACCGCCACGTCACCGCACCAGGAAGTAAACACTTTCGCGCGCATGCATCGGATCCATTCACAGGATACAACGCATGTGCGGGCAGATATGTCCGCTGGTTTGCCGTACTAACCAGGGGACATATCTGACGGGCAGCTATCCGGCAGAAAAATTCCAAAGCATGCTTTGAAATTTTTCCGCCGGAGAATCCGTTTGCCCCTACACACGAGCAGATTTTTCGGCTGAAATGGTCCGTCGGACCATGTTCAGCGGAAATATTCCCTTGTGTGTACAAGGCCTTACTCTGCAACTGCAATCAAATCCCCAGGAGACCATCCAGATTCTACTCTGCTACAGGCCACCCGGGCCAAAGTCGCAGCTGTTAGCATCACTGACGGAATTTATCTCCACTTATACCCTAAACAGAAAACACCTTTTGCTGCTCAGGGACTTCAATCTCTGGGCCAACTCCTCACAGGATTTCATTGCCGACGCCTGTATTGACCACCTGGAAGGATTAGGGCTACAACAACTAGTATGTGGGCCCACACATGCTTCAGGTCACACGCTCGACCTAATTTTCAGACAAAATCTGAAAATAAGTATTTTGGAAAATTAACCGTTGCCATGGACAGATCACCATTCAATTAAATTCATAATTTCCAGAATTCCCCCATTGATAAAAACACCTAAGCCAGGGACAACACACTGGACTAGATCCCAGAAGAATCTCCATTCGGAACTCTTCAAGTCTACCCTAGGAAATAAAATAAAAACACTCCAACCACTCCAAACAGTCTCAGACACACTGGATGCCATTAATACAGCCCTACTGCAGTCAGCCGACTTAGTAGCACCGAAACGCAAAGTCTGCATCCAGAAAAACAAGTCCATCTGGTTCAACAACCAGCTGTCGCTACTGAAGCAAGAACGCAGAAGGGCGGAAGCCGTCTGGAAAAGAAACGCTTCAGAGAAGAACCTCATCAGCTACAAGACAATAACAAGAAAATACCGCAAAGAAATCTTCCAAGCCAAGAAAAATCATTTTTCTAAGGCCATCAACAGTGCCCTAAATCGACCCCGCGAACTCTTTAAGCTGGTCACTCAGATCATGAATCCAAGCTGTCTTGAAGCCCTGAATTTAGATACCCAAGAGTTTTGCGATGAACTATCGGATTTCTTCATCAATAAAATTGAAGGAATCCGAGAAAGCATTCGACAAAACAATACCCCCCGCAACCTTCCCCTTATTCAACTACAGAACACCCATAGAAACCTTCTGCAATCTACTAAGTTTACTCTGGAACCCATCTCTGTTGATGCCACAAGAAATATCATCGGTACTTTGCAAAACAGCACAGCGCCTAACGATATTATCTCCACCAAGCTGCTGAAGGATTGTGCTGACATCTTGGCACCACCTATCACGCAGCTCATAAACCAGTCATTCATGGAAGGCATAGTGCCCTCCCTGCTGAAAGAGGGCACAATCCAGCCCATCTTGAAGAAACCCACTTTAGACCCCAAGGATCCTACTCACCGCCGTCCCATAACAGGCCTAAATGTTCTATCTAAGATAATGGAGAAAGTAGTGGTAGAACAGCTGCAACAGCATCTAGATACCCACAATCTACTTGATCCATTGCAATCAGGCTTCCGTCCCGGACACGGAACAGAAACAGCATTGCTCAAAATATGGGACGACGCTCTTGAGGCCACAGACGAAGGAGAATCTTGTCTCCTGGTTCTGTTGGACCTAAGCGCAGCCTTTGACACTGTAGACCACAAACTGTTACTGACTCGGCTGACTAAGGTAGCCGGAGTCGCAGAAGGTGATCTATCATGGTTCTCCTCCTTTCTGGAAAACCGTTCACAAACAGTGAAATTAGGACCTTTCACTTCTGAAAAACGCACGGTGTCATGCGGAGTCCCTCAAGGATCCCCCTTATCACCCGTGCTCTTCAACATCTATCTTAGTCCGCTTTTTGAAATCATCAGTAGCCAACAACTACTTTATCATTCATACGCAGATGACACACAACTATACTTTCGCATCTGCAAAAAAAAGGATCATCATCCCAGTTTAGAGAATTGTCTCTCTTTGATAGAAAACTGGATGACCAAGAGTTATCTTAAACTCAACAACTCCAAAACAGAACTTCTTCTGTTTCAGGCCAGTCGCAAGAATCAACTGGCAACTACTTGGAAACCCCTGCCCATTTTGGGCCAGATCATCGCCCCTAGCTCCAAAGTCAAAAGTCTCTGAGTCATTTTCGACACCTACATGACAATGGACGCACAAATAGGGTCAGTAGTCAGCGGATCTCACCATCTGCTGCGCCTACTACGCAGACTTATTCCTTTTATCCCCAAAGAAGACGTAGCAGTCGTGGTGGGAACAATTGTGAACTCCAGATTGGACTATGCAAATGCCCTCTACCTCGGACTCCCCAAGTACCAAATCGCTCGTCTGCAAGTCGTTCAGAATACGGCCGCCAGACTTGTGACTGGGAAAAAAACATGAGAATCAATCTCACCATCGTTGAGATCCCTCCACTGGCTACCAGTAAAAGACAGAATTGCTTTCAAAGCACTCTGTCTGACTCATAAGTGCATCCATGGGAAGGCCCCGCAATACCTATGCGAAAAGATAGAAGCCCACAATTCCAATCGCATTCTGCGATCCACCGACCAAAATCTGGTCAAGATACCCAAAGCCAGATACAAGTCCAAAGGAGAAAGAAGGTTTGCTTTCCAAGGTCCCAGACTATGGAACGCTTTACCAACCAGCATTCGGTTGGAAGAAAACCACCTGAGTTTCAGAAGACAGATAAAAACTCTGCTCTTTTGATGACCAGAGAGACACAAACATCAAGCGCCCAGAGGCAATTCAGTTCGCAGGTGCCGCGCTATATAAGTTTCTCATTCATTCATTCATTCATTCTATTAATCAGGCAGACAAAGATTCTTTATTTTTTTCTATTGTATTTCATTGCATGGCTTTCTGGACAGGAAACATCTAAAGCCCCATACACACTATCAGTTTTCCTGACGGTTTTCTCATCAGGTTTACCAAAACCATGTAGTACAAGGGCCTGCCTGATTGCATATAAATTGAAACTCTTGAGGTTTGACCTCATATTAGATGGTTTTGGTAAACCTGAAGAGAAAACCATCAGGAAAACTGATAGTGTGTATGGGGCTTTACTGTTTTTTTTTATTAGTCATTAATGTTTGACTTGTAAACAGTAAACAGGGAAGACTGTGTAACTAGTGCTAAGGGTTTTTGCTAAGCTAAAAAAATATTTTCTACAGTACATTATACTGTCTCACAGTATGGTTCTTAAAACAACCTTTAGCTTTCTTTACTTAAAAGTCCATCTTTTCTGATCATGTTTATTATAGGTTGGATGTTACATGAAACATGGTCAGAGTCCACAGATCTATCCCCCTCCTCCAATTGATGCTTCCTCCAGTTCCATACATACATACAGTACGTTTAAGGCCGGGTTCACACTAGTCCGACATATGCTCCGACATTGGGAGCTCACGTCTCATGACGTGTGAAAAGCAATGTTTCCCTATGGGAGCCATCTTTACTGGTCCGACATATGTCGGAGCGACTTTGCAAATGCTCCCTCTACTACTTTGGTCCGACTTTGATCCTACTTCACTCCATTGAATATCATTGAAGTAGGATCAAAGTCGGATTGCAGTCTTGCACGCTCCGACTTTGGCATGCGACTTGTACTGATCTTGAGGGGAAACTCCACGCCAAATTTTAGCAAAAAAATGGCATGGGTTCTCCTCCAAGAGCATTGGTGTGGTGCGGATTTAAAGGGGAACCCCCTATGCCGAAAAAACGGCATGTGGGTCCCCCCATGATCCATACCAGACCCGTATCCGAGCAGCAGCCCGTCAGGAAAAAGGGGTGGGGACGAGCGAGCGCCCCACCACCCCAAAGAACCCTGCCCCCATGTTAATGAGGACAGGGCCTCTTCCTGACAACCTTGGCCGTTGGTTGTCGGGGTCTGCGGGCAGGGGGCTTATCGGAATCTGGGAGCCCCCTTTAACAAAGGGGGCACCCAGATACCGGCCCCCCACCCTAGGTGAATGAGTATGGGGTATTGTACCCCTACCCATTCAGGTCACAGTCCCAGCATGCTCCAGGTGGTGACGTCACCACCCATAGCATGCTGGAACTGTGACGTCATAAGAGGCATAAATAAATCGGTGCGAGCCGTGCATACCGCATTACAGCAGGAGGAAGCGACGTGTCAACATCGAAGAAGAGGAGAAGAAGGCAGAAGGCGTCAGAAGGCGACAGAAGCCCGGGCACCTCACCCCCACCCTGGCAGAAGAAGTCGGAGGAAGCCTGGGAGTGGGCCGCTGTAAAAGAGCTAAAGAAGAAAGCGGCCCAATTCGGAAGAGAATCAGACGGCGGTGAAGACTGGGACCCCCGCCCCCCAAAAGACGTCAAAGAAGCAAGCCCCCCCCTCGTAAAAGAGCTAAAGAAGAGAGGGGGCGCCCGGAGCTGAATAATAAATTATTTTAAAAAGCTGTGTAGTGTGTTTTTTTTTTTTACACTTTTCTCCCAGGTGAATGGGTAGGGGTACGAGAATTTCTCCAGTATTCAGGTGTTTAAACAAAATATATATATACACACACATACACATACAAGGACTACCTGAGCTGACAGGAATAACAATTTAATACGAATTGTTACTATTTCCAATAAATTTGAATTTGAAAACAAAATTTAAATGAGTACATCATATTCTTGGTGATGAAAAAAATGATTCTTTCTTTCTAAAAAATGTGTTTCTAAGTCAGGTGTACTACTTGTGCCCCATCAACATCTGTCACAATGTACCTGTGCCCAAAATCATCTGTAGTAGTAGTAGTAGTGTGAGTCCAATCAACGTCTGTCAGTGTTTTCCAGTGCAACCAATCAGCTGTCACAGCGGGCATGTTCCACTGTACAAAATCATCTCTACGACTAAAGTCCCATCAACATCTGTCTCTGTGTGTACCTGCGCACACCAAAATATCTGTCAGGCCCCGTACACATGACCGAGTTTCTCGGCAGAATCCAGCAAGAAGCTCGCTGGGATCCATATTCTGCCGAGAAGCTCGATCGTGTATACACTTTCATTGAGCGCCCCATCGGGAAGCTCGTCGAGCCAAAATAGAGAGCAGGTTCTCTATTTGCTCGACGGGCCATCGGGACTAATGGCTCGACACCTTTTTCGACAGCCTGGTCGACTCGATGGCCGGCCGAGAACCTCGTCTGGCGGAACGATGAGTTTAGCCCGACGAGGTTCTCAGTCGTGTGTACGCGGCCTCAATCATAGATTCAGTTTAAATGTTTATTAATGTGGTTGAAATTTTTTCAAATTTGTTTGAAATGTTTTCAAATGCATTGGAATTTGAATACAAGTAAACAAAACAAAACTAATTCTGAAAACGAATGAAAGAAATTTAAGGAGTCTAACTAAACAAATTTGGTTAAATAACAAATCAAAACAAAACAAAACACAACCATTTTTTTTTGTTTTTGCACATGTCTAGCTTCAACCAGCACATACTACTATCCATACGTACAGTATATAGATGCAAACTAGTATAGAAATAATGCAAGTTTTATATAAGAAAAGTAATAACAGTACAAACAGGTATTATCAGCAAAGGGGCCCTACAGGAGTCCTGATGGAATTGTATACATACACCCGGGTATATATAGCTATTAACAGAGATACCTCCCGATGAGTGTTGCAGCAAAGTGTTGCAGCAAAGTCCAGTTGCACGGGCCCCTGAGGATGATTCAGAGTCTGTGGGGTCTGCAGAGACATGAAGACAAGATCAGCTGTCATGGGCAGATCCTCCAACTGTTGTCCAACCAGCCTGGAATGAAGCTTCCACTGTGGTGTGGCTCTGGAACCCAGTGTCAGCCTGTCTATTCTGAGCTTAATTCCCTCCCTAGTAGGTTCTAATCTGACATGCAACCAGACCTCTAACTACCATATTTGGCCTTTGGATGCTAAACCTGGCTCCATGTTGGGTATTTAGCCCTAAGCTGACCTAAGATGACCATTACATACAGTAGCACAGACCTAATTATCTGGCACTGTACATGTGAGATAATAACAACAGAAATACAGTATGTCTGTCATGAGAATTTAGACACACACTTAAGAAGCAATCGGTAGCTGCAGTTAAACTATTAGAACATAGGAATACTTGCATAATTGTTTTTGCTTCTGATCTGGGTGAAAACACAGCCGCAGTACAGTAGCAGCCCCTATTAGACATGTGCACTGCTGAAAAATGTGTTTGTTTTTGTTTCATTTGCTTTTTGTATTTTTTTTGTTTTTCAGGTCATTCCTTATGATCGCAATTCGAAAATCCAAAAATAAGAAAGAAAATACTAAAATTCGAAAGAATAGCTAACTAACTAACTAACAATAACTAACTATTAAATTATAGGTATTGGAATTTCCTTTCAAATTTGGCTGTTAGTGAACATAACTGAGGTTACGAATTATCCGAAATAACGAATGACGCATCTAAACAAATGGAACAAAACAAATTAATAAATAATAATAATTAAAAAAATATTGTTATTTATTATTATTAATTTGCTACGTTCCATTGGTTTAGATATGGCATTCATTATTTCGGATAATTCGCAGCTGGGATAAATTTGTATTCTTTACATTCACAAACAGACAAATGTGAAAGAAAATTCCAATACCTATAATTTAATAGTTATTAATAGTTAAAGGAGTTGTAAAGGAAAACATTTTTTTTGCTGAATTTACTGTTTACAGGGTATAGAGACATAATAGTTAACTGATTCTTTTTAAAAACAATTAAAAATAGATAAAAATCAATCATATAATGTACCTGTAGTTTTTTTAGTTTAGTTTTTGCATCTAGTTTCGTTTTTGCATGTTATCCTGTATCTATGCTATACTAGAGCAGTGATAGTTTGGAAAAGGAAACTAGAAGCTCCCAGTACTGTGGTCCTCAGGAAACAGACAACCAGGAAGTGTCCAGAACATTACAGCAAAATCAGAGCAAAAACGAAAAATGAGGACATGAAACCAGGACTGCAGTAAAGTAAAGGAAGCTATTTAGCTAAAAAAAAATCCTTTAGTGACCCTTTAAGTTATTATTAGTTAGTTATTATTTCAAATGTAAAAAATGTCGGATTTACGAATTTGCAAATTTTCGAATATACAAATTTTCGGATTTAAGCATTTCAAATTTACGAATATTCAAATTTACGAATATTTGGAAAAATGTGTTAAACAGGTTTTCGTTAATTCGGATATTTCCGAATTAACTAATTTGTCTAAATTTGTTAAAAAAATTGTTTGGAGAGAAACAAAATGCCCCTATGTGTATAAAGCCATGTGGCTCAGTTCTCTTCCTCTCTTTTCATTTCCTCCTTCTTAGTTTTCAAAGCCCCTCCCTGAGACAGGATGTGTTAATACATAATTACACTCAGTGCCGATCCTGACCTCCCTGGGGCCCTAAGCAAAATGACATGTCACATTAAAGTTGAGAGGTGGGGGGAGGGGGTGTACTGCTGTCGGAAATGACATCTTAAATTAAAGTGCGAAGCAGGGGGGTGCTAACTTCTTACTTCTTCTCCCATGCAGCCAGCAAGTTGTGACAAGCGGGGTCGAAAATGTCTTCTCACCAGGCGGGGCCTCTAGTAATTTCAGGGGCCCTCTGCAGCTTTGCAGGGCCCTAAGCTGCTTTCATAGTGAGCCTATAGGGTGGATCTGCCCTGATTACACTTATCAGAAAGCACGTAGGTTAGTAGCGTTACACGTGGATGCGGAGCCAGGTGACGTCAGTCCCAGACCCAGTGGTATTGGAATCTTACTTGTGAGCGCCGTGTCCGCACTTTTTAAATGCTTTTTCTACAAAAATAAAATGTGAGTATTGTAGCTCATGAGTGGTTGAGTAATATGTAATTGTTAGAACATACTACATTATATGCAGACGTTTTCGTTACATATGTACAGCGGAGTGTATGGAGATACAGCCAGATGAATCTTGCTGGTGAGTGAGCATTATAGCTGGTGGTGGAGCACCTTTTTGGCGGTGGAGCACATCGTTCATAAGGTTGAAGAGCCCTCAACACTTGTACCTTTTTTCTTTATGCATTTGGATATAAACTGTAGGTGATTTGGAAGATTTTTCAGTAAAACTCATTGGGGTAGATTCACGTACCTCGGCGCATCTTTGTGCGGGCGTAGCGTATCTTCTTTACGCTACGCCGGCGCAACGTTGAGAGGCAAGCATGGTATTAACAAAGAAAATGCGCTCAACGTTGCGCCGACATAGCGTATAGTTGACGGGGTAAGCCAACGAAAGTCAAAGTAGGTGGAAGTGGGCGTGATATATTAAAATGAAGCGTGACCCCATGCAAATGATGGGCTGAGCTTCAAAAAATGAACTGCGCATGCGTTGTCTCTTGGACGCATCCCAGTGCGCATGCTCACAGTCACATCAAAATAACTGCCTAAGATACGTCGAAACACTGCCTACGATGTGAACGCAACCTACGCCCAACCCTATTCACGCACTACGTAAACGGCGTACACAACGTAAAATTTGACGGCGTCCGTTCCCTGGTCCATACCTTTGCATGGGTTGCGCCTCCTATATGAGGAATAACTTCACGCCGTCTCTTGGACGCATCCCAGTGCGCATGCTCACAGTCACGTCGAAATAACTGCCTAGGATACGTCGAAACACTGCCTACGACGTGAACGCAACCTATGCCCAGCCCAATTAACGCACTACGTAAACGGCGTACACGACATAAAATTTGACAGCGTCCGTTCCCTGGTCCATACCTTTGCATGGGTTGCGCCTCCTATATGAGGAATAACTTCCCGCCGGACGTAACCCTTGCGCAAATCGTTTAAAACATGCGCCGGCGCATCTACGTTTGTGAATTGGCGTATCTCCCTCATTTGCATATCTGAATCAAATCTTCCAAATGCATCCAGCGTAAATATGCGCCCATGATACGCCGGCGTAGGAAAGTTACGTCGCTCGGAAGAAGCCTATTTTTCAAAGTAACTTAGTTTGTGGGTCCAACGCATAGATACGACGGCGCACATTTGTATTTACGCGGTGTATCTGTAGATACGTCGGCGTAAGTACTACGTGAATCTGGGCCATTGTTTTTAACCACTTAACGACCGCCCACTGTATATATACGTCCTATTTTTAAAGATGGATATCTCGGTAACGGCAGCAGCTGCTGCCACAACCGAGATATCCATCTTTACAGTGGGCGGTTCTGTCAACGATAACGGTGGTCTCTGCGGCGGATTCGCCGCGAGATCGCCGTTATCGGTGGCGGGAGAGGGCCCATCCTCCCGCCGCTCTCCCGCGCCCTCCGCCGCTTACCATAGCTGTCGGCAGCGACGGAGGCGATCGGGTCTGTTCGGCTCCTCAGCGGGGTTGCGAGTGAGGAAAAAATGTCCCTCACCCGTCCACATAGCTCTGCTGGGCGGAAGTGACGTCAAAAGGTCAGTCCCGCCCAGTGTCTTAAAGAGACAATTTCTTTGTTTACAAGGTAAAATTTCTTTTTTTTTTTTTCTTTTTCATTTAAGCCTAAATATGAGATCTGAGGTCTTTTTGACCCCAGATCTCATATTTAAGAGGACCTGTCATGCTTTTTTCCATTACAAGGGATGTTTACATTCCTTGTAATAGGAATAAAAGTGATAATTTTTTACATTTTTTATTTCAGTGTTAAAAATGATAAAATAAATACAAATAAATCGGAAACCATATGAAAACCACACAAGTGAGGTATCGCCACGATCGTTAGAGTGAGAGCAATAATTCTAGCCCTAGACATCCTCTGTATCTCAAAAAATGCAACCTATAGAATTTTTCAAACGTTGCCTATTTTTAAGGGTAAAAGTTTGACGCCATGCCACGAGCAGGCGCAATTTTTAAGCATGACATGTTGGGTATCATTTTACTCGACATAACATTATCTTTCACAATATGTAAAAACATTGGGCCAAATTTATTGTTGTCTTATTTTTTAATTCAAAAAAGTGAATTTTTTCCAAAAAAAGTGCGCTTGTAAGACCGCTGCGCAAATACGGTGTAACAAAAAGTATTGTAATGACTGCCATTTTATTCTCTAGGGCAGGGGTCTCCAAACTAGGGCCCTCCAGTTGTTCAAGGACTACAATTCCCATCATGCCTCGTCATGTCTGTGAATGGCAGAGTTTTACAATGCCTCATGGGATGTGTAGTTTTGCAACACCTGGAGGGCCGTAGTTTGGAGATCCCTGCTCTAGGGTGTTAGGAAAAAAATATATATAATGTTTGGGGGTTTTAAGTAATTTTCTAGCAAAAAAATATGTTTTAGTCTCGTAAACACTGAATCTGAAAAACAGGCTCGGGGCTTAAGTGGTTAAGGGTGAAGAGCCGTAAACCATGACACTTGTTTGAACTGTAATACACAGTTTATGAGGGAGTAATACTTTCACTTTATTGCTGTTTTTCATGTTATGGATTTTTTTTTATGTCATTAAGTGTATAAGGGGTTCATAAGAATATGTTTTTGATACGAGAGATTTTTTTATAATATGTTTATGCACCTATGGATATTTTTTTTAATTATTACCAGAGGTTGGTCATATAATTAGGCAATCTGTTTTAAGCAGCACAAATACACACCTTTTTTTTCAATCAGCACTTTTTTGTGGGAACACAATTTTGTATTTGCAGCAGCTTTAAATAAGGTCACTGTAATTCATATATCCCTTTGGCAGCACACAGCACCATTTTTGTTTATGTATGGTATTCAGTGTCCTTGCAGCAAACAGTATACAGGCTGCATCAATTCTGCATATGCTTGAGGAGGCATGTATATGACATTTTAAAGGGAATATTACAAACAGTAACATAACAGTAGTATACAAGGCACAGATATTTGGACCACTGAGAAAAATTAATAAGGATACGAGAGAAGGTGAATTTATTTAAACTATGTCCAGGGCAGAAATAAGGTGAATTGATAACATTCATTTACTGTATTTAGACACTTGGATTTAAATCATGAGGTAGATGGCTGTTATGTACATATGTGCAAAACAGCTAAAATGATTGTAATGTGGAGATTCAGCTTACTCCCACTAGCGAGTTCTACTGGTAAAGCTTGTTAATTGCTGCCAGATGTAAACGGTCTTGATTAAACTTCAAGGCAATATGGCAATATGATGCAGGCAGAACGTATGGTTTAATTTCAAGGAGTTGCATTCTTTTATCAACAAAAATAGTTACATTAGCATCTATTATATAAGAAGCACAGTGGGTTTTTAACCCGCTGGCAGTGGAAATGACATTGTCTCAATTCTATCTATACTAAACTTCAGTGTGTGTTTACCCTGACTGGTATCTAAAAAGGAAAATAACTATGAGAGATTTAGACTGTCAAATGACAATTCTCTCATAGCTACCTTTTTAATTACCAGTCAGAGTGGGCACATTTGCTGAAGTATAGGTAGAGTGGACTTTCTCTTTGATCTACAAACTCACTGACCACAAGCAAGCAGCATCTCAACAACTTAGACACCCAGCTCCCAGGTCTCTTTATTAGTACAACAAACAGTATCAGCACACTAGCATTAAAAAAAACGCTCCTAACAGCTTTTGAGCATTTTTTTTTCTGCTTCTAGAAGAAATAGTGTTATCCTATATGTCCATGCACACTATTTTAGTCTAGAAGCATTTTGAAGCTTTACGTTTACATGCTCCTCTGTTCCCAACATGCTCCTCTGTACGCTTGTGCTTCTCTGGTTCCCCCTGTGCTCCACTTGTATCCCCCCTGCTTCTCTGGTCACCCACATTCTTCTCTGGTCCCCCACATGCTTCTCTGTTCATCTCCTGCTCCTCTGTTCCCCCATGCTTCTCTGTACCCTCGTGCTTCTCTGGTCCCCTCATGCTCCACTGGTACCCCCTGCTTCTCTGGTCCCCCACATTCTTCTCTGGTCCCCCACATGCTTCTGTATTCCTCTACTGATCTTCTGTTCCCCCCATGCTCCACTTGTATCCCCCCCTGCTCCACTTGTATCCCCCTGCTTCTCTGGTCACCCACATTCTTCTCTGGTCCCCCACATGCTTCTCTGTTCATCTCCTGCTCCTCTGTTCCCCCATGCTCCTCTGTACCCTCGTGCTTCTCTGGTCCCCTCATGCTCCACTGGTACCCCCTGCTTCTCTGGTCCCCCACATTCTTCTCTGGTCCCCAAATGCTTCTCTGTTCCTCTCCTGCTCCTCTGTTCCCCCATGCTCCTCTGTACCCTCGTGCTTCTCTGGTCCCCTCATGCTCCACTGGTACCCCCTGCTTCTCTGGTCCCCCACATTCTTCTCTGGTCCCCCACATGCTTCTGTATTCCTCTACTGATCTTCTGTTCCCCCCATGCTCATCTGGTCCCCCCATGCTCATCTGTACCCTCATGCCTCTCTGGTCCCCCCATGCTCCTCTAATCCCCCCTGTGCTCCTCTGGTCCCCCCCCATGCTTCTCTGGTCCCCCTTGCTCCTCTATTTTCCCCCATGCTGCGCTGGTCCCCCATGTGCTGCGCTGCTCCCTTGCATGCTGCTCTGGTCCCCCATGTGCTCTGCTGGTCCTCTACCTGCTCCTATGGTCCTCCATGTTCTCTGATGGTTCCCCACATGCTCCTCTTCCCCCCCCATGCTGCTCTGTTCCGCGTGCTTCTCTATTCCCCCTATGCTGCTCTGGTCCCCCATGCTCCTCTATCCCCCCCCCTTGCTGCTTAGGTCCCCGTGCTTCTCTATTGCCCCATGCTGCTCAGGTCCCCATGCTCCTCTATTCCCCCTTTTGCTGCTCAGGTCCCCCATGCTCTATCCCCCCATGCTCTATCTCCCCACATGCTGCTCTGGTCCCCCATGCTATATCCCCCCCTTCATGCTGCTCTGGTCCTCCATGGGCCTCTATACCCCCGATGATGCTCTGCCCCCCCTGCAGTGCTCACCTCCTTTCCCTGGCTAGTTAACTTCAGTGTGACTGAATACAGACATGCTCCTCGGTAGTCGCACTGAGAAGCTCATCATACAACCCCGAAGGACGGCGGCCACACACAGCTGTGACATAAGCTTTCTCTGCACTCGTTCTCCTGGTCTTTCCTTCCCCACTCTCCATATAGATTCTCTACGGCAGCAGACAGGATGGAGAGGGGAAGGAAAGACCAAGAAAACAAGGAAGCTTATGTCACAGCTGTGTGTGGCCGCCATCCTTCCGGATCGTATGATGCGCTGCTCAGTGCGACTCCCGAGGAGCATGTCTGTATTCAGTCACGCTGCATAACTAGCCAGGGAGAGGAGGGGAGCGATGCGGGGAGGGGGAGACAGAGGAGCAGAGTGGGGCGCCGGTCTGCTGTCACTGAAGCCGGCCCACTGAGCCATCGGCCCACCGGGAAAATCCCGGTAGTCCCGATGGCCAGTACATGCCTGACTGTCCCTGATTTAGAGCAATGTGCCTATGTCCCTTATTCCTCCTCATTTGTCCCTTATTTTGGTCTGATCTATATAGATGTAGATAAAATACACTTTCTATCTATTAAAAAGTGTTTTACAGCACTAAACCTTTCATCTGGTTTCTAAATTGCTGCATTTGTAAATTCCAAAAGCCAATACAAAGGAATAGTAGTGGGTTTGCGTGGAAAAGGGTGTGTCCTATGCCTGCATAATATTACTGATAAGCAGGGCCGTCTTTAATATGGTTTGGGCCCTGTGCAAACATTTTTTTGGGCCCCCTTCAGCTTATTTTGGGCCTGGCTGGTTCACATGTATGTGTTTTGGCGGCCATTATTTGTGCAGGCACAGCATTGATTTGAATGGGCTGCCATGCCTTTGTTTCCTGCAAAAAAAAGGTGCATTCAGCATTTTAAAAATACAGTTGCCTTAAAATCCATTCTGCTTTTGCACCGTGCTACTTACCTGCAGTTCTTGCACACACAAACGCACAGTGTTTTTAAAAGCATGACCTAAACGTCTAAAAATGCAGCAAGTTTGACAGTGCGGGAACTGCAGATAAGTCACAGCAGAGAGCAGAATGGACAGACAGTGCTGTATTTCTTTGCTTGATGGGCATAGGTGTGCCGTGTGCGCAGCCTATTACATGAGGCATCAAATGAATGGGCTGCTGTGCCTGCACACATGTGGGCCGCCAAAACACATACATGTGAACCAGTCAGGCCCAAAATAAGCCCATCAAGCAGTTAAATACAGACAGTAATGCCATGTGCTCTGAGGCCTTAATCAGCCTGGACTGCAGGTCTGGTCTGTGACTTAAAGAGTTCCTCTATTTTACACATGGCATGGCATGGGGTCCCATGGTGCTAAAGCAGAATGGACAGACGGTGCTGTGACCCCATGCCATGTGTAAAATACAGGAACTTTTTAAAACACTGACCAGACCTGCAGTAAATCATCAAATATTATAAAGACTTTGGGCACACTCTACAGAAAACTTCTATTTACAATATAGCAAACAGTGACATACATTGAGGAGCAGGACATGAGGAAGTCAGCCTCGGGAAGAGCAAACTGGGGATGTTATAAAATCACATTTCAATTCACTTTTATATACAAGCAGCACCCAGTGGCAGGAAGGGAGAAGTGCACGTCTAAAGGGAAGCCAGAGGTACTGTACATTTTAAAACACTGGGAAGGGAAGCAGTACTGTCACCTGGCTGCGTGCCGCTGATGATTTTCAGCCTGATTTGTGGGCAGCACAGGGGCTTAACGGGCGGCAGGGCCGCCATCAGGAATTATGGGGCCCCTTACACAGCTTCAGGCATGGGCCCCCTGGAGCAGAGAACGGGGGGGGGGGGGGGGGGGGTGCTGCCCCCCGAATTTAGAAGCGGGAGGCCCTTTACAAAAAAAAGATTTAATAAAGAAAAATATATATAAAAAAGGGGGTGTAGCCATCCGGGGCCCTGGGGACCCCTGGGCCCTTTAATAAAAAGAAAAAAATAAATAAAAAATATATATAAAAAATACATATTTTTTTTTAAAAAGGGGGTTGCCATCTGGGGACCTCTGGGCCATTTAATATTTTTTTATTTTTTTTTATAAAAATAAATTACAAAAAAAGGGGGGTTGCCATTCGGGACCTCTGGACCCTTTAATAAAGAATAAAATAAAAAAAATATATTAAAAATAAACACTTATAAAAAAAAAAGTGGGGTTGCCATCGAGGGCCCTGGGGACCTCTGGGCCCTTTAATAAAAAAAATATATAAACAAAAATAAAAAAATAAACATTTATAAAAAAAAAAGGGTGTTTGCCACATGGGGCCCTGGGGACCTCTGAGCCCTTTAATAATATAACATATATATATATAAACAAAAATAAAAAAATAAAAATAAAAAATAAAAAATATAAAAAAAATATATAAAAAAAGGGGGGGTTGCCATCCAGGGCCCTGGAGACCTCTGGGTCCTTTAATAATAATAACATTTATATTATATAATATGTATATATATATATATATATATATATATATATATATATATATATATATATATATATATATAAAATAAATATATAAAAAGTTTTTTTTTTTATAAAAAAGGGGGGTTGTCACCCGGGGCCCTGGGGAACTACGGGCCCCTGGGGAACTACGGGCCCCTGGGGACCACCAGACCTCTAAAAAAAAAATTGGCCCTTTAATAAAAAATAAAATAAAAATATATAAAATAAATATATATTTTTATTTAAAAATAAATAAAAAAAGGGGGTTGTCATCTGGGGGCCTCCGGGTCCCTGGGGACCCCTAAAAAAAAATTGGCCCTTTAAAAAAAAAATATATATATATTTAAAAAAATTGGCCCTTTAATAAAAAATAAAATAAAAATATATAAAATAAATATTTTTGTTTATTTAAAAATAAATAAAAAAAGGGGGGGTTGCCATCTTGGGCCCTGGGGGCCTCCGGGCCCCTGGGGACCTCCGGACCCCTAAAAAAAAGGGGGGGTTGCTTTGGGCCCCCAACAGTGACAGGGCCCTGGGCAGCTGCCCCTGTTTGCCCTATGGTAGAGACGGCCCTGCTGATTAGTGTCCCTAATTTCCATCTCAAAAAGTTGGGAGATATGCAACCACTCCCCACTAAGCAATAAGCAATAAAACATGCTAAAAAATAAAAGCTAAAGGATTTGCTGTCATACGAAAAAGAAAATAAATGAGTACTTATCATTCTGTATTCCAAGCAACATTGTATGGAATCTTGTACACAGACTAGATCTTGAGTTCCTAGGCATGCATGCAAAGCTACACGTGTGTACAGAGCAAAATCTCCATGCATACAATTTAATTAAGCTTTTTAGAAATTATCATTTTTTTTACACTCTCTAATAATGATAGCCGTAAACAGTGCAAATGTGCGCCCGGCTTATGTGTGCGCCAGAACCACAAAACCAGCATACGTCTAAAAACAGGCCATCCTACCCCGATGTATCTTGGTTACGCCGGCGTAGCGTGGGCGCAAATATTGTTTGGACGCATGTTGCTTCTCCCATTATTTAGGCATTTTAAATATGCAAATGAGGGAAATACGGCGATTCACGAACGTACATGCGCCCGATGCATGCTATGCGATGTTTGCGTAAGTTGTACATCCGGCGTAAACTTACTCCCCATAGATGAGGCGCAACCCAGCAATAGACATGCAAAGGTCTGCCCCAGAGAACACAGGCCGGCGTATTGGGCGTACGTTACGTTCACGACGTACGTAGTGATCCGGCGTAGCTTAGGCAGTTGTGCTGGCGTTGTTGTGAGCATACGCATAAGGATGCTGTTTCATGCGTCCACGTCACGGCTACGTCACGACGCATGCGCAGTTTGTGATACGCCGGACTATCATTTGCATGGGGTCACGCTCACTTCCACTTACGCTGGCCTGCGCCTTTGAAAATACGCTACGCTGGCGTATCTTGGTGAGCAATAGCTTGCTGAATACAGTGCATGCCTCTCCGCGCTGCGCTGTGTGTGCGCTACGCCGGCTTAAATGTGCGCCCACTCTCTGTGAATCTGGGCCTTGATTTTTTTTATTGCTAAATCTTATGCGTATCTAAAAATGTTAACAGCTTTTAGATCGAAAATCACAAAGAAAATCAAAATTTTATTTTTGGCTTGTCACTGCTTACCCGAAGTATGTTCAAATGCTGGAGGATACATTCTATAGCAAAGTCCCTTTGTTAATATATTCCACTATATCTTTGGTGCAGCCTGTACAAGCATGGTCATTAATATCATAGACAAATAATAAATTATGCAAGTTTAGAATTTTAATGTTCAGGCACCATCATATGCATTAGTAAACTGCACCCTGGATTTGCTAAAAATGTTCTGCATATTATTTTATATTATAAGTACACCTCACACTTTTCTGAAATTATAATGAGGGACACCTTTTAGCACACAGTATGTAGGTAAATGACGCGTCCCTGCAACAGACCCGACTACATGGACCACAAAGATCTAAGGACCACACACAGAGCAAATTTATTTTCTGCAGCCCATGAAATTCTCTTGATTCCTCCATCTTATCCTGGCGGGGAAACTGCCCCCTGCCCCTGGTTGGAATGGTTCGAATCTCAGCTGATTCCTGCTGAACCAGCCAAGATTAAAACCGTATATGGCCAGCCTAATATGCAGAAAATTATTGGCTAAACCATACAAGTGCTTTTTTGGCCCCTATTTTTTCCTATATATTGGCTTTTCAAGATAACAAATTAAGTAATATAGAGGTTGGATAAAAAGTTTAGGTAAGTATTAAAGGGTCACTAAAGGATTTTTTTGTTGGCTAAATAGCTTCCTTTACCCTACTGCAGTCCTGGTTTCATGTCCTCATTGTTCGTTTTTGCTTTGATGTTGCTGTAATTTCTCTCTGTTCTGGACACTTCCTGGTTGTCTGTTTCCTTATAACCACAGTACTGGGAGCTTTCTCACTGTGGTCACTAATCAAGGAGGTGTGATTACTGTGTGTCTAAACCAATCCAGTTTCGTTTTACAAACCATCACTGCCCTCTATTGGCTCTCTGGCTCTGTACATCAGAGAGAAAGGAAACAGCAGCAAAAACAAAACTAAACTGTAGGTACATTATATAATTGATTTTTATCTATTTTTAATCATTTTTAAAAGGAATCCGTCAACTATTATGTCTCTATACCCTATGAACAGTCATTTCGGCCCAAAACATTTTTTTGTAAGCCTCGTACAGACGATTTAAACGTGTGATGGCAGGTTTTGTTGGAAAATTTGACCATTTGTATGCTCCATCGGACAAATGTTTTATAGCATGCTTTCAAATTTTCCGACAACAAATGTGTGTCGCCAGATTATCTGATCGTGTTTGCACAAGTCCATCGGAAAATAATCCAAAGTACAAACACGCATGCTCCGGACCAATGCTACCCACAGCACAACATTAGCATAAGTCGCCCAAAGGGTGGCCCTAAAGAGCTGAAAAACCACATAGTTTTGTGTATGTTGGCTGAAAAAGTTCTGCCGTCTGTATGCATACCAAGTTCACGGCCAACGCCCTACGCACAAAATTCCACGGATTTGTCCGATAGAAATCCGATCGTGTGCACGAAGCTTGAGACTTTTGGTGCAACAATACATTTTGTATAGAGATGTACACATCAAAACAAAAAGAGGAACAACTGAGGGTGCATGAGAGACAGAGGGATTTGTTTTCAAAAGAGGGACAGTCCCTCGAAATTTGTGTCAGATAGGAGCTACGCATGAGTAAAAGTTGAAAAAAATGTGTGAACTCTATTTCCTTAGACTTGTAGATGAAGCCTGCCAACAGCACAATAAAGCCTTTGTTCATGTGACTAACCTCTCCTGCCCTACTATGATATTATTATAAAGGATTATGATATGTGTATTTGTATGAACCATACAAGTCTAAAACCCCATACACACGGTCAGACTTTTGGCCAACCAACTTCAAAATCTGCAACTTTTCAAATTTGTCTGATCGTGTGTACGCTCTATCGGACCAACTTTTTCAGGTTTCATCCGACAAAAAGTTGGGTCTGCGAACGGACCAACTTTTCGGCAACAAAAGTCCGATGGTGCTTTGTGTGACCGTGTGTACAGCAATCCAACCAACTTTTGTACAAAGTGCAAATACGCATGCTCAGAACCAATGTTAAAGTCAACCAACAATAGCAGAAGTTAACCAAAGGGTGGCGGTAAAGAGCAGAAAAGAGCAGAAAAACCATGTGATAATGGGAAGGTTTTAGAAAAGTTTGCAGAAAAGTCTGACTGTGTGTATGCTATGGGTGTGACCGGACAAATCAATTAGGACAAAAATCCAAGGGAAATTTTGTTGGATGTCCTAACGTGTGTACGGGCCTTAAGTGTATTTTCATGGACCATAGTTGTAGAAATTATTTTTGTATTGTGTTTATGAGGTGCTGTTGAAGCTATTGCGGTGTTTTGTGGATTCTGTAGCTATACCTGTGGATGCGTGTAAGTGTGGCTTGAACATTTGAAAAGATTTATGGCCTTTATACCAAGGGTCTTCCTGTGGGGGGCAGTGTATGTGTGATGAGAGATGGCCCAGAAAGGAACATGATGGCCGGGATTCAGATACATTTGCGTATCTTTGTGCGGGCGTAGCGTATCTTCTTTAAGCCCACACTACGCCGCCGCAACTTAGAGAGGCAAGTGCAGTATTCACAAAGCACTTGCTCCGTAAGTTGCGGCGGCGTATCGTAAATTGGCCGGTGTAAGCACGCCTAATTCAAAGTAGGAAGGAGGTGGGCGTCATCTATTTAAATTAAGCGTGACCCCATGCAAATGATGGCCGGTCAAACTGGGCATGCGCGCACATACTCAAAATCACATTGCATATACTCCCTAAGATACGTCGGTGCAATGCCTACGACGTGAACGTAACTCATGCGACGCAATGTAAAATTAGATGGCGTACGCAACGTAAAATTTTACGGCGTCGTTCCCTGGCCCATACCTTTGAATTACCTGCGCCTGCTATAGCAGGGATAACTTTACGTCGGACGTAAGCCTTGAGCAAATCGCGTATATGAAGCGGCCGGGCGCATCTACGTTCGTGAATCGGCGTATCTTACTCATTCGCATATTTATAATGGGAACGCCGAATGTGTCCAGCGTAACTATGCGCCCACGATACGCCGGCGTAGGAAAGTTACGTCGGACGGCTGAAGCCATGTTTTTGGACGTATCTCGCTTTGTGAATCAGAGCAAAGATGCGACGGCGCACATTTTAAATTACTGCGGCGTATCTGGGGATACTCCGACGTAAATCCTTTCTGAATCCTGGCCGATGTGTGTAGATTTCCTTTGATAATCCTGGGGACCTCACTGATGAGAATAGTGTTCTGTGATCATTTAATGTATTTGGTATTACAAGTACCTACAGTATATAGCACCGTCAATTTTTACGCAGCACTTTGCACATACACTCACTGGCCACTTTATTAGGTACACCTGTTCAATTGCTTGGTAACACAAATAGCTAATCAGCCAATCACATGGAAGCAACTCAATGCATTTTGGCATCTAGACGTGGTGAAGACTTGCTGAAGTTCAATGGGGAAGAAAAGGGTATTTAAGTGACTTTGAACGTGGCGTGGTTGTTGGTGCTAGATGGGCTGGTCTGAGTATTTCAAAAACCTATGATGTCATCTCTAGGGTTTGCAGAGAATGGTCTGAAAAACAGAAAATATCCAGTGAGTGGCAGTTGTGTGGACAAAAATTCCTTGTTGATGTCAGAGGTCAGAGGAGAATGGTCAGACTGGTTCATGATTAGGGATGAGCCGAACACCCCCGCGTTCGGTTCGCACCAGAACTGTCGAACAGTCCGATCGAACATTTAGAACCACATTGAAGTCTATGGGACTCGAACGTTCGAATTCAAAAACGATAATTTTAAAGACCAATTTTCAAGTTATTGTTGGAAAACGTCTTTCAGAAGCCGGGTCTTGCCCCAGGGAACATGTATCAATGGAAAAAAGTTTTAAAAACGGTCGTTTCGTGTTACTCGAATTTGCCGCGAACGATCGTTTTTGTTCGAAATTCGATGAACGATCAACGGACGATGTTCGAGTCGAACATACGTTCGTTTCGAACGCGAAGCTCATCCCTATTCATGATGATAGAAAGGCAACAGTAACTCAAATAACCACTTGTTACAACCAAGGTATGCAGAATACCATCTCCGAACGCACAACACATCAAAGCTTGAAGCAGATGGGTTACAGCAGTGGTCATCGACCCTACCCCACAGGGCCCACTAACAGGTCAGGTTTTCAAGATAACTGAAATACATTACAGGTGATATCATTTGCTGCTCAGTGATTGCAGTATTCCAGTCTGCATCTCCCCAAGGTAATACATAAAACCTGGCCTGTAAGGCCTCTTACACACTATCAGTTTTTCTTCAGGTTTTTCTCTTCAGGTTTACCAAATCCATCTAATATGAGGTCAAACCTCAAGAGTCTCAATTTGTATGCAATCAGGCAGGCCCTTGTACTACATAGTTTTGGTAAACCTGAAGAGAAAAACCTGAAGAAAAACTGATAGTGTGTAAGAGGCCTTAGTGGGCCCTGTGGGGTAGGGTTGATGACCACTGGGTTACAGCAGCAGAATGCCACTTTTGTCAGCTAAGAACAGAAAACTAATGCCGCATACCCACGATCGGACATCCCAATAACAAAACCGTGGATTTTTTCCGACGGAATGTTGGCTCAAACTTGTCTTGCATACACAAGGTCACACAAATGTTGTCGGAAATTCTGATCGCCAAGAATGCGGTGACGTACAACACTACGACGAGCCGAGAAAAATGAAGTTCAAAAAAGTCGAATTGATTCCGAGCATGCGTAGGATTTTTGTGCGTCGGAATTGCATACAGACGATTGGAATTTCCGACAAGAAGAAATATGGATTTTTTTGGCCTGGATTTTATTCCTGTTTTGTGATCTTTGACATGTACGTTTTTAACCACTTGCCGACCGCCACCAGTAGATATACATCGGCAGAATGGCTGGTGTGTGCAAAGCAACGTATGGGTATGTTGCTTTGAAATTCCCACAGTGTGCGCAAGCACCGTGACCGCACTTTGTTGTCCGCCGGTGTCCTGCGATCTTGTCACGGAGTTGCAGAAAGGGGGGGGGGGGTATCTTTCTGTTCTGCCTTGTGATCACTGCTCCCTGTCATCGGGAGCAGTGATCAATGTTGTGTTACATGTAGCCCAGCCCCCACAGACTTATAATCACTCCCTAGGACACACTTAACCCCTTCCTTGCCCCCTAGTGGTTAACCCATTCTCTTCCAGTGTCACAGTTTACACAGTAATCAGTGCATTGTTATAGCACTGATCGCTGTAAAATTGACAATGGTCCCAAAACAGCATCAACGGTGTCGGCCATAATATCTCAGTCACAATAAAAATCGCAGATTGCTGCCATAACTAGTAAAAAAAAATATTAATAAAAATGCCATAAAACCATCCCCTATTTTGTAGACGCTGTAACTTTTGCACAAACCAATCAATATATGCTTATTGAGTTTTTACCAAAAATATGTAGAAGAATACGTATCAGCCTAAACTGAAGAAAAGTGTATTTTTATATATGATTGGGGGATATTTATTATAGCGAAAAGTAAAAAATATTGCTTTTTTCTCCAAATTTTCATTTTTTTTTGTTTATAGCTCAAAAAAAAAAAAAAACTGCAAAGGTGATCAAATACCACCCAAAAAAAAAAATAGCTCTATTTGTGGAAAAAGAGGACATCAATTTTGTTTGTGAGCCACGTCACACGACCGCGCAATTGTCAGTTAAAGCGACGCAGTGTCGAATCGCAAAAAAGGGCCCGGTCATTGGGCGGCCAAATCCTCCAGGGCTGAAGTGGTTAAATCCTCAAATAAATAGTATGTTTTGCAAGTAAGAAATGAGGGTGAACCACAGGCGATGACTTGCTCAATGAAGCAATGCTAGCTGACACAACTTTGTTTCTGTTTTATACAGTTATATTCTTCCTGAACTAAATGCAGTCTGTGACACGCTACTAAACATTCAAGCCATGAATGAAAAATAGCTAGGAGCATGTCTGTGAGCAGGGCAGGGTGGGGGGTGGTGGGAGGGGTAGTTTATTCATTGAGTAATCATCTACGAGATATTTTCTGGAATTGGGTTCTACAGCATACATTCATACTGTCATGTGTCCTATGCAGGAGTCCCGGACTCCCGCCATTCCTGTTGGTTATGGGTTGGGACGACGGGACAGGTCCCGACTGTCCTGGGGGGCGTGCTATTTTTCACACAGAGCTCCATGGCGTCTTTGGAAGTTCCTAACCTGGAATGTCAGGGGTCTTCGTGAAAAAGTGAAGCGCTCAGCAGTTTTTGCATTTCTTAAAAAACAGCATGCTGATATAGTAGTTTTAGTTGAGACACATGTAGAGGGGAGATTACAGATGGCACTCCGCCGACCATGGGTGGGATGGACATTCCACTCGACCCACACGACCCACGCACGGGGGGTCTCTGTACTTGTCGCTAAATCAGTCCATTTTGAACTTTGTGAGGTCTCCAAGGACCCACAGGGCCGTTTTGTGTTCCTATTTGCCAAATTATATGGGGAGCCCTTCCTTATTCTGGCCTTCTATATCCCGCCCCCTTTCCCCATGTCTATAGTGCTGGAGGGGCTCGCATTTATGGCACAACATCCCTCGATCCAATCGGTTTGGCTGGGGGATTTTAACACCACAATGGACCCCTCCCTGGACAGGCTCCAGCTTGCAAGTCTCAATGCGGGGATGGCCAACTAATCACCTCTTTTCATCTAACGGAGACATGGCAGCATAAGTACCCTGATAAAAAGTCATTTTCCTGCTTCTCCCCTGCTCATAACTCCATGTCTAGAATTGATATGATTCTTATTTCACAGGAATACAGGAGGCTCCCCCAGGCTGCTGTCGGATCACAGCCCCTACTGGATCACTCTGGGGGTTCCTGTGGATAAGCCACAGTGGGCATGGCGTTTGAATCCATTCTGGCTTACACTGTTTCCTGAGGACAATGAGCTCCTCATGGAATGGCAGGCATATTTCAGAGAGAATGACCAATCTGCGCCAGTGGTGACGATCTGGGAGTCCTTCAAGCTCCATGCACTCATGTTTCTAACTTCACGCATAAACAAGATAAATCAGACTCGGCGCGTGCCTTTGATGAGGTGGTGACAGAGTTGTCCCATGCAGAACGAGAATTTGCGACTAACCCCACCCCTGAGGGAGCTAGTGCCCTTAAAATGCAAAGCTTGACACATACAATGAACCTCAATCACAGTCTAAAAGACATTTAGGTAATTATCTCCCCGAGACATTCCGTCTCTGACAACATCTTTTCCCCTGCAGAACACAATGGAAAGGTATTTCACAAGCCCGGCTTCACTTAGCATTTCAACAGCTTATTACACAGTAGATATGTGCATTCCCGTTCGTACGAATGTTATTTTCGTACGAAAATATTCATTTTCGTACCCACGGGATAATGTGTACATACGAAAATGGTAAAGCACCAAAATAACGAACGACCGCAAAATGAAAATGGCAAAATAATGAAAATGAAATCTGTATGAAAAGATTTGCATTGTGTATTTTGTTTGAATCCGTTTTGTGTTCGTTTTCAGTTGTATGTTCATTGTTCAATGACATCTATAACAAAGGAATTTCATTATGTATATTGAATGAATTCCCTTTTCTGTTCGTATTGTGCATTCAAAATACGCAAGGTAAATCTTTTGTTATAGGTGTCATATCAACATACGAAAATAAAAGAAAAAGGATTCAAATGCAAATCTTTTGTTTATCGTTTTTTTTAATGGCCAGAGAGTTAGGCTGGCCATACATGATACAATTTTCTGTGCAATTTTCTGTACAATTTTCTTTAGATTTACCTTCAACTATGTAGTGCAAGGGCCTGCCTGATTGCATACAATTGAAAGTGTTGTTTAGTTTGACATCATATTATATGGTTTTTGGTAAATCTAAAAGAAAATTGTATAAGAAAATTGAACATGTATGGCCAGCCTCAGTGACTGAAAGCAGCTTCTCTTTTGTGCTGAGTAGTGAGTACACTAGTACAGTAAAGCCTAATAAACTTTTCTGTGGATTTTCATCTGAAGGGAGATCAGTTGGCCAGACTTTGAACCCAAAAATGGTTTTCTGATGCAGTTTAAAAACAAACAAATTTTCTGAGAACAGATAGACACCTAACCTTCTTGTAGACATAGCATCATGCTGCTGTTGTAAACGTTCTTTATATTATATCCCCCTTATATGTCATCTCACCTCTCTGACGTGTCTACACTTATAACATCAGGGCAATGCTATATTACTCATTTGTGTAATAATCCCTACAGCTATTATAAAGGATCCAACCTTCCTGACTGTCTATGTCTGAGTGATGTTATAACATCACATTCTTGTAATGCCCGCCACGTATAGACACTCCCCTTCTCGGGATTGGACGGATCCATCCAATCCCGAGCAAGGGGGAGTGTCTATGCACGGCTCAGTGATCAGTGATCAGTGAACATTTTAAGTCCTGAGCTACTAGCCAGGCCTTAAGGGTACCCGCCACCAGTTGCCCCGCCCAATCCCTACCCTGCACCGCCCCATATTCTGCCCCTAAACATGCCCTCATTGATTATCTTATTACACTTAAATTTTTTATGCAGAATTAAGTTACAAAAATAAATATTAACAACAACTTTATCAGCCTCACCAGTGCCCATCAATGCAGCATGACCTGTACCCATCATTACAGCGTGACCTGTGTCCACCAATGCAGCCTCACCTGTGCCCATCATTGTAGCATGTCCTATGCCCACCAATGCAGCCTCACCTTTGCCCATCATTGCAGCGTGACCTGTGCCCACCAATGCAGTCTTACCTTTGCCCATCATTGCAGCATGACCTGTGCCCACCAATGCACCCTCACCTGTGCCCATCATTGCAGCGTAACCTGGGCCCACCAATGCAGCCTCATCTGTGCCCATCATTGCAGCATGACCTGTGCCCATCATTGCAGCTTCATCTGTGACCACCTTTGCAGCCTCACATGTGCCCATCATTGCAGCGTGACTTGTGCTCATCATTGCAGCGTGACCTGTGCCCACCATTGCAGCCTCACCTGTGTCCATGATTTGAACATGACCTGGACAGAGGAAGAAAGAGGGCGACCGGATCATCACAGGGGATGAGATCGTGGAGCGTGCTGACCGGATCACAGAGTGGGGATAGCCCGCTGTAACATCTTACATTAGAATTGCTGTCCACTCGCCATCACAGACAGCTCCGCCTACTGACCTGACGCCCATGATAGACAGAACACATTCCAGCATTGGACCGGCGTTCTGTCTGTCACAGGTGCATGGGTCAGGAGGCGGGCTGTGTGTAAAGGCGAGCAAACGACAATTTTAAATAAAGCTGTTACATCGGGCTATCCCTGCTCTGTGATTCGCCAGGCAATTCTCTTCCTCCACGCTCTCTTCCCCGGGGCAATCGCTGGGAGAACGGCTCCTATTTAACCCTGCCTGCCGTCGGTGCTCGCCTCCCCCCTCCGGGGCAGCCCACGCTTGCCAACTCTCATTTCACATTTGCAAATGCGAGTAGGCAAGTGGAAAATTTGAGGGATGCTCTATAGTGTCCTTGTAAACATGGACTGCGTCCAGATCCTTGCTCGGAAATCATACTATTGAGAAAAAGAGCATGACAATTTGTACACATTAAAAAATTGATCTATTTATGGATCATTTATGCACAAACTTTTGCTCTTTGTCCAATATTCAGTAAAATCTTTACAGGCATTTTATTGCCATGTGAATGTAGCCCAAGGGTACTTGCACACAATACTGATGTATAAACAGATACCTAGAGCAAAATTCCTGCGTAAGAACGCAAGGCTGGGCTGTGTAATAAATGCACATGTTCTCCCATAATTTTCTTTTACATTTTAGCTTTTCTTTCGTTGTGACCTATAATATGCGTACGTGTATTTGGGCACATTTGCGAGTAAAATACTGTGCAGCCCTGCCGCTAAGCTCCTTTTTCCACCTATGCACTTCACACAACAGTGACTCCTGTCCTCCACCCTGCTGACACCCTGTGCACTGCCCTGCTGACCTCCCATCCTCTGCCCCCCTGATATTGTTTACTGCACCCCCACATGAGACAGGCTAGATATGGCCCTGGGAAGTAAGTGGAAATCATAAATTGAAGAGAGCAGGAGATGTGAGGAAATATTTCCACAGGAGATACACTGTTCTGGTGACAACTGTCTAAGATGGAAATTCTCCCCATATCTCTGTTACCCCACTCCCAGTAACAGAATGGGGTTCCGCCATACACCTAGTGCGGACCACATGTCTGCACTCAGTAATGCCCTGTACACATGATCGGATATCTGATGGAATCTAACCTGATTTTTTCATCAGATATTCGATGAAGCTGACTTTCATCAGTCTTGCCTACACACCATCGGTTAAAAATCCGATCGTGTCCAACGCGGTGACGTAAAACACTATGACGTGCTGAGAAAAATGAAGTTCAATGCTTCCGAGCATGCGTCGACTTGATTCTGAGCATGCGTTAATTTTTGACTAATGGATTTCCCCACAGACGATCGTTTTTTTTCTATCGGTTTTTTAACCATAAGAAAAATTTCAAACAGGTTCTATTTTTTTTCTCCGATGGATAAAAAAACTATAGGGCCCACACACGATTGGTTCGTCCGATGAAAATGGTCCATCGGTCTGTTTTCATCAGACAAACCGATTGTGTGTACACGGCTTAACTCATTGTTTTGTATCCGGTTGCTTGCTACCGGAAGACCTGTACCTGGTACCACCCCTAACGACTGGTTCCTTTGAGTTTTGAACATTTACTTGGTTACTCTTAGCAATTACAATCCTTGTGCTTGTCTTTCTTAGTTAACCCCTTGTAGTGGTGTTACTTCATACCCTGTAGTGCTTTACAGGCTCTGGTTCTTTAGATACACCAACATGCATCCCTTTGAATAACTTTAGATCAGGCTCAGAACAGTTAATGCAACTTTACTGGACAGGTTACAGTATACCAGTTCATCATGAATAATGACCTTGTCCCTAACCTAACTACTGTGGCGTGGCTGCACAGGCATACTCCATGAGGTGAGAGTCCATATTGGCATTCTTCATAGCTTCGCTGTCTCAGATTGTCTCAGTGTCTTCAGCGGACTACTATGTGCAGTAGTCCCAGTCCCTCCAAACACGAGCAAAACAAAACCAACCAATATGTCTACAATGTGCCCTGGACTTCAGCTTCCCCCTTTATAGCACAGGTGGGCTAGCTAGGACCAAAAAAAACTGGAAACTGCGCTAACAATAGTTAACCCTTTTCACTAACTCACTAGAACCAATATTTAAACATGCCTACATGTGAATTAAAGGAGAATTGTGGGGGAAAAAAACAATTATCCATGCTTCTGCATTGATGTGACACTGCAGCTGTCCTATGCAGGCTCCAAGACTAATAGCAGACTGATTACATGACTGCTAATCAGTCAGCCTTGGTCTATTAAAAGTGGAGAACAGTGACTGTCATTCACTGTTCTCTGCTCTGCTCCTCCAGTGCCCAATGGAGTGCTAGGTTGGGGAACGGGCGGTGAGATAAGAACAAGAGGCGCCACTCTAAGTGCAGTATTAGGTATAAAGGTACACGTTTAATGGAGATACACTCACATGGTAGTGGAGAATAAAAGCTGTGTAGATAAATAGCCACATAGTGTGCCAAAGTCCAGGTGGTGGGCTGTCGTCTGCGGCGTCCCACATTGCCGGCCTCGCTGGTGGATTTCAGGGCTCCGGGGCAGTGGGCGGAGGAGCAGTCAGCCTAGTACTACCAAGGAGATTGAGAGGCAGCAGTGGGTATGGTAATGATGCCGTGTCATCAGTAATTTAGTGTAGTCATTAAAAACTGCCCATACTTTCCAGGCCTTTGGCACAACTTTCAGATATGTCTGACCTCATTGAATATTTCTGGTTGCGAATGACAGTCATGAGACTCACTGATTGTTCAATTTTATTTCTTATTAATAATAGCATCCAAGGAAAATTACACTATTTGGGCATTCAGGCAATTAGTAATGCATTTAATTATCTGCAAACTAAACAAATAAACATGCATATATTTAAAAGAATGAAAAAAAAAAGGGTGACTCACAAATTAAGCCCAATGGCCTTATAACTTCTTTCCAAACCTGTGCAAAGTTTCATTAAACAAGGTAAACAAAATTGACATTTTGTAGGAAATGGAACCAGCAAATTGTTGTCATAAATCATTTCCAGCATCCTGGAAATCAGGGCTTTTTTTCTCAGACAATAGGTGCAGGAACTCCCCCTTTCTGTGTCACCCCTCTTCCTTGCCCCTACCCACCTCCGAGCACCGTCCATTGGTTCCATCCTATACCCAACTCCCAGTACCGCCTATTTTAGACAATACAGAACCAAGCATAATTTTGTGGTGCTAAGAAATTTGTATGGAATTTGGTAATGATATCAAGAAAATCAGTAAAATAAATCCCTTGCAGCCAGCAACAATAGATCCCTCTAACAACAATGGACCAGCGACAACAAAATCCCCCCAGCAACAATCGACTCCCAGCAGCATCAACAGATCTCCACACAGCCAGCATTAATAGACTCTCTGGCAGCCATCAACAATAGACCTCTCCTCCAACAGTAGATCTCTTGCAGCAAAAACTGACCCCCCAGCAACATAAGATCAACCCCCAACAACAATATGTCCCCCACCAGCAACAACAGATCTCCTCAGCAACAATAGATCCTCCTGAAAAATAAATTTCCAGTTATAATAAATCCCCCAGCAGTGAGCATCAATACCCTGCAGCACACCCCAGCACCCATTGCCATTACATACAGTCAGTCCAGGAGGTGCCGGAACTGCGTTCCCCCGCGTTCCCACTGAAAAAAAGCCCTGCTGGAAATTATGTACAACATGTTCTATACTTATATTTCAATAAGGTTCACTGCTTTGACTCCCCTACCTTACACCATTTTCTACTAGTGATCTGAGTGGTTGCATTTGTAGATATTGTAGTTTGAATTGCTATGCTCTGGTTGTTAAACATTAATAACTTAGATTTTTGTATTTATCATTGACATAGACAATGTAAAAAAAATACATCCTGTGTTGTCTCATTGTACATTTTCGCATTGGTGGGTTTGCCCCATCAAACTGTCATGTGTAACTGAATGTAATAGGCTTGCATCATCAACCCAGCACATTTCAACAAACTTTAGTAGAAGATAAGCAGCTACAGGACAGTGACAGTCATAGCTGCAGTCTGTTCCCTTAAGGACCAATTCTAAAAAAGTAGGTTCCCCGGGTAAGAATAAAATCGAGGTCTTCTCCCTGTAGTACTACAGACCCTCTGACAGTACCCACTTAAGAAAGCATTGAATACTCTGCTCCTATGTACTTTTACCTCTCCAATTTAACCATTTGACCACCGTAAGGTTTTACCCCCTTCATGACCAGCACTGTGCTACTTTAAAGTATAACTAAAAGCAAAACTTTGTATTTTATTTTGGACTGATTGGATAGGGATTAGACAACCTGTCAGTTTTATCCTCTCTATTTGTCCTGTATACCATCAGCATTGAGAATGAAAGTAATGCCGCATACACACGACTGTTATTCATGTCATGGGAAAAACTACATTTTTCTCGACGTGATTCCTCTCAAGCCTGCCTTGCATACACACGATTGTGAAAAAAAATGCTCAAGCAAAGTGTGGTGACGTACGGCGGCACTATAAAGGGGAAGTTCCATTCGAATGGCACCACCTTTTGGGCTTCTTATGCTAATTTCCCCGTCTCATAACTTGCTTCTGAGCACGCACGTTTTTCCCCCTTATTAAAGCGTACACACGACGTGAAAAACGACAGTGTGAAAAATGACAAAGCAGGTTCTACATTTTTAATGGCCATTTTTCTTATCGAGAAAAATGCTCTGGAGCCTACACATAATCGTTTTTCACGACCAATTTAAAAAAATTCAAATTTTCTCATCATGAAAAACGATCGCGTGTACGCGGCATTAGGGTATTAGGGTACAGATACTCTTTTTACAGGAAACACATTTTAAAACATCATCAGTACCACATATGCCCACTCGCTACTATAGTAATTGGTATCTTAGTAATAATCCTGTTAGTAAATCTAGAGGTGTGGCCATAGGCTTCCATACCTCGCTCTCAGTTTCCGACATTCAGGAAGTAAGTGATCCAGGGGGTTGGTTTCTTATTCTTAAATGTAAAATTAATAATACAGTTGAACTTTGGATTACGAGCATTATCCATTCCAGGAGTATGCTCGTAATCCACAGTACTCGCATATCAAAGGAAGTTTTCCAACTGAAGTCAATGGAAACGAAAATAATTTGTTCCGCATTGACTTCAATGAGATGCAATACTGAATACGGCCAGAGGTGGGGGGCGACAGAAAGTGCCGAAAACATCCGAAAAGGCCCGAGGACACTTTGGCTTGTTTCCTGCGCCCCCCGTACCTCAGGCCAAATAAGGTACTGCAGGCCTATTTAGCTTGAATTCTGCTCATCTTGCAAGTCAACACTCGCAAACTTGCTTGCAAATCAAAATGCTCTCAAACCAAGTTACTCTTAAACTGAGGTTCCACTGTATTATGTTTACTTTGGTTAATGTCTATGCTCCCAATCAGAGGCAGGTCTCTATGATGCTTGTTCTTCTGCGCAAATTAGGCCCTCTGGCTAAGGGAAGGATAGTGCTAGGAGGAGATTTAAATATTGTACCTGACTCAACACTGGACACTACGTCTACCTCCAGGCGCCTTTCTTTGCCTCAGATCAATCTTCTCAAGCGTCGACTGCATGATTTTTAGCTAGTTGATGTGTGGCGGGTATTACATCCAAATGAGCGTGATTATATCTGTCATTCTCTAACCCATAAAACTTATAGTAGAATAGACATGTTTTTTGTTTTACACAACTTACTTAGTTGGCAACCCTGGGCATCAGTGGCGTAACCAGAGTCATGGGTGCCCGGGGCAGATTTTTTTTTCCGCCCCCCCCCCCCTTATATAAACATGATATCAGGGCTGAAGTGTGGAGCTCCCTATTAAGCTATGGACCGGGCCGGGCCAACACTCTACTCCAGCGGAGTCCCAGCCTCAGCCTGTGGCAGAGGCAGGGTGTATGCTGGGGAAGACTTGGGACATGCAGCCTGTCCCAGGTCTTCCCCAGCACACACCCTGCCTCTGCTAAACCATTCTCTCCCTGCATCACATCCCAGTGACACTTACTTGCTTGGCTGAGCGGGAGTCCCTGCAGGCGCCGCTGGACTGCAAAGTGCGTTGCCATCTTGGAGCCTCCGCAGCGCGTGACGGTGTTATGCCAAACAGGGCATCCCCTGTATCCTTCCAGGCGTGCCCGTGCCGGCCGCTGGGAGGTACCGGCGGGGGGCTGTGCGCTCAGTGGAGGAACTGCTCACTATACTATCCGCAGAGTTGCCAGTCGCTGGCGCCCCCCTCAGCTCAGCGCCCGGGGCAGGCGCACCCCCTGCCCCCCTGGTTGTTACGCCACTGCTGGGCATATATAGGAACTCAACTCTGATCAGATCATTTTTTCTTAATTAATATACCGCGATTTTCTAAAGCTGTAGCTTCTTGGAGGCTGAATGAAAGCCTCTTAATAAATGAATCGACATGCGCAGCGGTTAGACGACCGATCTCTCAGTTTTTAACAGATCACACGTAGGACAGAGCAACCACTTAAATGGGAGGCTTTGAAGTGTGTCATAAGGGGGATCCTTATTTTTAAAGGTGCATATTTTAAAAAAAGTACAATCTGCAGAGATTACACAGCTTCTACAGGAAATGTATAAGCTTGAGCTTGCCCGTAAACGTTCATTTGAGGCTGATGTATTTCAGCTATTAGAAAAGAAACGCAAAGATCTTTTACATCTTTTTTTTTTATGGTTGAACTGGATGGACTTGTGTCTTTTCAACCTGACTAACTATGTACATATACATGATATAAAAGAGAAAAGAGAATGGAGGGCGCACCGACCTAGTGTGATACTGTAACACGATTTTTATTTAAAATACTAAAATCAATGATTATACTCACAAAATGAGTTAAAAAACAAGCCTTGAAAGACAGTTTAACAGCGCCAGCAGAACAGGATGGTTGCTTCAGTCCAAGGGTATCTTAACCGATATTGAAGCTAGGCTTACGCGTTTCGGGGGCGTACCCCTTTCCTCAGAGCCCCGGTGGTCTGCGCCCTCCATTCTCTTTTCTCTTTTAGTTCCTTTTGAATTCCCACGATTCTGAGGAGGGCTGCAAGACTCTGGAAGATACTTTTTAATTGAACTGTATGACCCCCACAAGTAAGAAATACCGGAGCGCAGGAGAATCATCATTGTTTTGCCATATACATGATATGGCATACTTTAAACATAGAGACAAAATGCATAGGACTATGTATGAATTTGGTAATAAGGCAGGTAGACCACTGGCCAGGTCAATTCACACTAAACCAAATTGCACTTATATCCCTAAACTTTGATGCCCTAAAAAATGGCTTGGCACATAATTCTGAAGACATTGCTCAGACCTGTCAAGAATATTATAGGACACTTTATAATATTACCAAACCCCTCACGGTACCTACCAACACAAAGGGATGAAAAATAATGGCCCAATACATTTTAAATATGACCCTTCCAAGATTAGATCAGGATACTGCTAACTTATTGAACATGCCTTTCACTTCAACAAACAATTAAGGCACTTCCATCTATCAAATGCAGAAAGCTCATATTACTCTCATTCATAAAGACTAGAAATATCCTGCCGCATGTTCAAGTTATCATCCAATTTTTGACCTTAAAATATATGCTAAAATAATAGCAGATTGTTTACATTTATTCCTTCTATTATTGGTTTAGATCAAGTTGGCTTTGTTCCAACACGAAAAGCAAGGGATAACACAATTAAAATATTATGTGTTATCTCACACTGCCAGCTACAAAAAGTCTTGTTGTGTCTTCTTTAGCTAGATGCGGAAAAGGCATTTGATCGCCTAGATTGGGAGTTTTTGAAAGCAACATTAGAACAGTTAAGTTAATGTTCAGGTTTAATTTAAAAAAATAATGGCCTTGTACCATATTTGTTGGCGTATAGGGTGGATGGGCACATAAGATGACCCCCTAATATTCAGTTTAAAAAAATTGTGGTTTTGTGCTCTGCTCACCGTATAAGACAACCCCCTTGTGCGGTAATACCGTTCAAAAATGAAGAGGCCGCAGCCCGCTGGGTGCTCTGTAAACATAATGTAGCCTCCTTGGATTGGCAGAGATTGCTCCTCCAATCCGAGCAGGCTTAGCACGCCCTAGTCATCAACAGAGTGCATCGCCTGCCAGAATTGGCTGAGCGGCGAAAATGCATACAGCTTTACAGAGCACCGGCTAGCTGATATCTATTGGGCAGCTGCTTCACCCAGCGTTTAAGATGACCCCCGGTTTTTGGCTGTGTAATTCCGGTGTAAAAGGTCGTCTTATACTCCAGAAAATATGGTATTCTACTCCCAGTATTCTAGAATGAATGGCCTTCTTACAGACCCGGTTCATTTATCGATTGAAACCCGCCAGGACTGTCTCCTCTCGCCACTTCTGTATTTATTAGCAATGGAGCATTTGGCAACGGCCTTGCAACGGCCTTGCGTGCTAACAACGTTGGTAAGCATAAGCAATATAAAATTAGTTTGTTTTCAGACATTCTCTTGCTTCACATAACTAATCCAACATAACATAACTAACTTCATAACTGATCCAATAATTGCATTTCCGGCGCTTTTAAAGGAATTGGGACTTTTCGGCACTCAAAGCAATTTTAAAATGAATGCGGCAAAATCACATTGACTAAATATTACTCTTGCAGAGGACATTCAAATTTCTCTTGCAGATAATTTTTTGTTCCAATGGGCCCAGAATTCTATCAATTACCAGTATTTGGGGATTCAGATAACTAAACAACTTTATAAATTGTATGAGCTTAACTACCTGACACTTGTCAACGTTTTGCAATCTCGTCTTAAGAAATGGTCACCAATTTGACACTCATGGCTGGGAAGGATGTCACTCTTTAAGAGGGACATCCTTCCTAGATTTCTTTATATTTTTCAAAAAATTCCAATTTGTGTTCCTCGTTCTTTTTTTAGATTGACCCATTCTATGTTTTTTTAAATATATTAGGCATAGATTCCACTGATTTCTCTCCCATGGCTTCTTCCTATTGATAGTCCATGATCAACATAAGTAACGCCTTTGGTTTCATGTCTGTTATATGTATGGGATAAATTTATCACATCATACAATGTATCTTCACGCCCAGGGCCATTGACTCCAATATTGAGTAACCCAGGTTTTCCACCGGGAACCACTACATCCCTTGCCTATTTGTCATTCATGTACGGATATAGGCTTGAAAACCATGTGTGAGCTTTGTTCCTGCTCTTGCCCGAAGGCAGGCAGTGGCGTCTCCAGCTTTCATATTTAGGGGGGCACATGGAGGGACAGGGACAAAAGTAGGAGGGCCAACTATAAAATGCAATTATATATATATATATATATATATATATATATCCTGGGGCCCTTTACTACAATCCCACAACGGGCTCTTTCACATGTTCTGCAGTGAGCTCCCTTCCTACTATACTGAGGGCCTCCCAGGGTGGCAGAAAACAAGAGATATATGTCACCAGCACACCAAGAAAATATAAGGGTCCAAAGCAGTGGGAGAACTCTCAGAGTTGCGAATGTTGTCTTGCCACTGGGGCCCTGGTGTTCTGCCACTGTGAGGTTCCTCAGTTGTCCCTGCTATTCACAGCGCTGCTCTGGTATCTGTCTTATTGGCAGCGGCGGCAGTCTATTAGGACCTAGTGCTGGTGAGATTATGGATGCATGCATGGAAAGGCTAGCACTATTGGCACTATTGGTTATAGAGAGCCGAGCCCCCAGCTGGTAATGCTGTATAACCTTCTCTGTTGACATGCTGATCGGGATGTGATCCAGGTGATGCTCCCAGTCAGATCTAATAAACACAGTATTTATTAGCATCAAGAGTTAAACTACATATATACAATCAACCGTGTGTTCCGAAGCCATGTGGGCTCTATGCCTGTAAAGTGTGGGCTTTGATCAATAAAATCACTGATATTTAACACTAGAATTTGACCAGGAGCATCACCTGGATTGCATCCCGATCAGCTTGTCAGAGAAGACTCCACTGCTGCCAAGCAACCTGCAGGGAGCTCAACTGTCTACAACCAATAGAGATGGGCTTGGGTGTGTTTGAAATCCCACATGCCCAATCCCGCCAGGAAGCCGACACTCCACAGTGCTAATCACAGCCACTGAGACAGTCCTGATCTGTGCAGCTTCGGACTGGGAAATGTGTCACTGGCTGTGATTAGTGCTGTGCAGTGTCAGCTTCCTGGCAGGCTCTGTCATGTGGAATTTTGAACATGCCCAGCCCGTCTCTAACAACAAATTGTGCTGGCCCTCCTGTACATCAGCCCCATAAAGTAACCAGCACTGGGTTCCAATGTGCTGCTGCTGCTGCTGCCATGGAGACAGAGACCAGCGCTGTGAATAGCCGGGACAGGACAGCAACTCTGGTTATTCCAGCACTGGTCCACACTGGGACAATTCCCCCATCCACCAATAATGTGTAGATGGGGAAATTGGATCATTTCTTTTTTTTCATTAAACCTAATAGTTGAATGAAAAAAAGTGATCAATGTATGGGCTGCCTAAGAGCTAAGACCAGCCATAGACCATTTAAATTTCAGCTGGTTCAGCAGGAACTGGCTGAGATTTGAACCATTAATCAGCAGATTCTCTTATGATTATCTCTAGTGGTTGCTGTATAGCCACTAGTCATAATCACTGTTTGTCAGGAGAATATAATTTCTGGGCAGGAGGGATTTTCCCCTGTCAGCACTGTCTGTGTTGATGGGGGAATCATGCAAGTTTCTTTCCTGCAATCTGTGGATGCAGGAAAGAAATTTGGACCTTATATTACCTGCCTAACTGAAAGTGAAAGTAAATTGTGAATGTCTTGAAAGAACAGGAGAGGGGAGGGAGACAGATGGGGGAGAGAAGGGATGGAGATAATGTAGTTCAGTGATTACAGTGTACTGCAGTCTGCAGTGCACACACTTACTGTCAGGAGGGGTGATAGATCAGAATCGTGTGACTGCACAGAGGAGACCAAACAATATAATTAGTGAAGTAAAAGGTGTTTATTTACAAATACGTGAGGACAACCAGTGCAAACAGTATATACAATCAAAAGGGAATACCGTATACATAAGTCAAGCCAGGCCGAGGTCATACACATGGGATATCAGCAGATGGGACAGGACAGAACAGGGAACGGATGGATGGACTAGCTGCGGGGTAAGGACTCAGGGGAGACAGGAACCAGGAAACAGGGCAGACAAGCCCAGGCGGGATCAGGATCAGGGATCAGAATCACAGAACAGGATCGAGGAACAGAATCAGGATCAAGGCACAGAATCAGGATCAGAAGACGGGTTCAGGGTACAGGCTCAGGTCCGGAAGGTATGACGATACCAGGGCGAGCTCTGCTTGAGCTCGCCGGGTATAAATAGTGCTGCTGATTGAGCTCAGGTTACAGCTGAGCGCAGAAAAGGCTGTGTGCTCCAAACTACCAAGAACCCCCTGCTGGTGGAGGCCAGTACTGCAGCCCAAATAACAGGCAGAATTACCAGCAGGGGGGACCATTCCCCGCTGGTGGAGGCCAGTACTGCAGCCCAAATAACAGGCAGAATTACCAGCAGGGGGGACCATTCCTGACACTTACCCACAGTCCAGGCTAGAATCTCAGGCATCATTCACACACAGCCAGGAATGCTGCTGATTTTCATATTTAATGCCCACACGTCCCCCCCTTCAGATGCAGCACACCGGGATAGTGTGGGTGGGACTGAAAGGGGGAGGAGCTGTATTCCTCCCTGCTCATATGTGAGGAGAGTGAGGGGGCAGCTAGACTAGCTGGGCTGTAAAAGAGTGTCATAGACTGACACTCAGCTCAGCTTGCAGTCACCACTCTCGGAATTTACAGGCTGGTTCTCCTGTCCTTCTGTCCTAAAGACGGGAGAAATCAGTCTGTTTTTTCAGTAACTGAGATGAAGGCTTGGCACCCCCCCCCCCCCACAGTGCTCACAGAGTCCTTTCTGCAACTTGCTCTTCTCCGTGCCAATGAGGATGCAGGGGAAGGAGCAGATTGGGCGGCTGTGGTTGTGTGAGCGCTCAAATTATGCAGTGTCAGCGAGCAGAGGGAGGGGGAGGAATGCCCCGCAGAGCTGACTGGGGATGCTCTCCCTCTCAGGAGAGATTGTTACTCCAGAGGCGGCCCGAGCAAAATACAAAAAATGCAAGAGTGGGGGGCACATGGTGGGGCACAGCATAATGTTGGGGGGGGGGTCAGGGCCCCTTCTGGCTCCCCCCTAGGGTCGCCATTGAAGGCAGGTAAATGGCTTCAATATTTTCAGCTATGTAATTTATATAAAGGGATGAATAGCTATGAGTATTTGTGGGGAGATGTGCCTTGCTGATTCAAAATGTCCTCATGCATTATCTAAAACATACAGTGTTTTATTATAGCATGCAGTTCCAGATCGCCCTTTCTATGTCTGAGACTGGAAGCAAGAACTAGGTAAAAATCTGTCCCATGAAGAATGGGACAAGGTATTTTACCTTACTTTTAAAATAACTTTGTTGTTCTATTTACAGGAACCTAACTATAAGATTATGACGAGATGGTACCGCTGTCTAGTCTATCCTGTAGATGCGGTAAATCGAGAGGCACATTATTACATCTATTGTGGTCTTGATCAAAAATAAAACCATTTCGGTCGGCTATATTTAAACTTCTCTCTTTAATTCCTGGGTCAACTAAATCAATTAAAAAGAGAATATTTTGAATTTTTTTTGATGGCAGGAAGAGTCTTAATTCCAAGACATTCAAAGTAATACCAACAACACAGGAATGGGTAGTAGAGATTACCCATATAATGCGGATAGAAGAGCTGATAAGTACAGCAAATATGGTAATTGTAATTTCTGGGAAGTCTCCGCCCAGTGGGTGGAGTTTTTGAAGTCTCCTCAGATGTTATCTTTTCTGTAACTATAATGCCGCATACACATGGTCGGTCCATCTGATGAGAACGGTGTGATGGACCGTTTTCATCGGTTAACAGATGAAGCTGACTGATGGTCAGTTGTGCCTACACACCGTCGGTTAAAAAACTGATTGTGTCAGAACGCGGTGATGTAAAACACAACAACTTGCTGAAAAAAATGAAGTTCAATGCTTCCAAGCATGCGTCGACTTGATTCTGAGCATGCGTGGATTTTTAACCGATGGTCGTGCCTACTAACGATCGGTTTTGTTCTATTGGTTAGGAATCCATCAGTTAAATTTAAAACAAGTTGTCTTTTTTTAACCCGATGGTTAAATAGCCAATGGCGCCCACACACGATCGGTTTCGACCGATGAAAATGGTCCATCAGACCATTCTCATCAGTTTGACCGATCGTGTGTACGCGGCATAACTGTTGGGATCCTGTCTGTTTGATGCTACATTCAATTTTTCTTTTTTTTCTTGAAGGGTTTTTTTTTTCACTTTGGTGTGTGGTCTGAGAGCCGGTTCACACTTCCACGGCACGACTTCGGGGGCGACTCTGTAAGTCATCCTGAAGACGACTTCAGTGGCGACCTGCAAAACGACTTCTGTATAGAACAGTTCCATTGCATTGAATGGGAACAGTTCCATTGCATTGAATGGGACGCGACTCGTCAGGCGGCTGAGCCGCCTGAGGAGTCGCCCCAGTGTGAATCGGCTCTGAGGCGGCGTACACACCTCGGCCGTGTGTACGCTCCTGGCTCGCCCCGCCCGTCGGGAATCCCGTCGAGCGAATAGAGAGCACGCTCTCTTTTTGCTCGACGGCCCGCCTGGATGAATGGCTGTTTGCCATTCCCGACGGGCGGGTCGCCGATTTCGACGGCCGGCAGAGAACCTCGACGGGCGGAACGATGTGTTCTGCCCGTCGAGGTTCTCTGCCGTGTGTACGCGGCTTGATTGTTGTTAGTTTTTACTTGGTGGTGTTTGTTTACATCTTGTTTTTTTTTTTGTTTTTTTTTAATGTGTGCATACATGTATATAAAAATTTCCATTGATAGCGAATATTTCAGCACGTTATACTTAGGCAACTTTCAGTTCTTTATTTCGTGAAAATACAAGTGGGAATTGGAAATAAAATTTGGCTAACTTAAGGATATTTAGGCCATGGTCACTAAGCATAATTATTCCCTTTCCTTTCTTTTTTTCTTTTTCTTTTTCTCTTTGTATTATTGTTGTACAATGCCATTCTTTTCAATGAAAATATATCAAAACAAAACAAAAGTAAAGGAAAATCCCCAAATGTTGGGTTGTCCCCAGAAAAGCAATAGAGGGGAAATCTTCCAATAGGGACACTAGTTCTGGTGGCCTGGAGGTCCCCAAGGAATTCCCTTAATTTGCAGGGATTTACTTTCACTTCCTGTTTTGGCTATATGACAGGGGGGAAAGTAAATCTCCCAAATTGGAAAAAATGGAAAAAAAAAGATGAAAAAAAATAAACCAACATGAATTATAACCCTCTCTTGTTCTATCCAAAATGAAAAAAAAAACTGGCGATTGGTCATGCAACACTGTACAGAAATTAATTTTTTTTTCTTTTGGTGGTAATTAATCACCACTGGGTTTGTTATTTTTGCTATATAAACAAAAAAAGAGCAAATATTTTGGAGACATAAGGAAGGGAAGGACATATCCCACAGTGCAGCATCTTATGCCGCATTCACACGGTCGTTTTTTTGCGATGAAACGTCATTTAAATTGATCTTGTGTGGGCAAAACGTCGTTTTTTGTCTTCAAAAAAACAACCAAAAAAAAATTCCAACATGCTTGAATTTTTTGTGTCGTTTTTCCAAACGTAGTTTTTTGTGTCATAAAAAGTGATGGTGTGTGGGCAAAACAACGTTGAAAACGACGTTTTTAAACCCGCGCATGCTCAGAAGCAAGTTATGAGACGGAGCTTCAATGGAAAAGAGTGCCGTCGAACGTGGTGTACGTCACCACGCTTTGCTAGAGCTTTGAAGAAAAACGATGGTGTGTACGCAACGTCGTTTTGGAAAATGAAGTTTTAAAAACGTCGTTTTTTTTCATGATTGAAAACGTCGTTTTTTTTCATTGCAAAAAACGACTGTGTGTACGCGGCATAAGAGTTAAAGCATTTTTTTTTATTAAAAATGCACTTTCAGAGGTAAATACAAACGCAGCATGAAGTCCTAGTCCAGCACCGCCAAACCTCGGCTGGCATAATGATGTCACTTGTCTGGCCCCGCCCAGTTACATAATCTCAGAATGACACGTTGTCTGGCCATATATGTACAGTGGCCGATCAGTAAGCAGTTAACAGTCCAGACAAAGTAGCAGTTAGAGGATTGAGACAAACTATTGAGCATTGAAAGTAGACCTTACCATGGTCTGTTTTTATTTATTTATCCCAACAGGAAAAAGCTGTTCATATAAATCTCTTAGTTCATCTAAAACTACCCACTCCCCAGACTGGCAATGCTCCTGACCAAAGGTGTCTTTGTTGCTCCTCCATCCAGATTAGAGACCCCCTAAGAAAGAGAATGTGTTACTGGTTGTGTCACCAGGTGAAAATAAATGTAATATGCCTAAAGATAACAAATGCGGCCACCATATTTAAGGATTGGTAAACTGCAACATATTACATTTTTGTTTTTTTGGGTTAAGTGCCGCTTTAAGATGATTGGAGGTGTATTCAGTGCTGTGTTCTGGCCCATGACATGTTCTGGCCTCCAGCTTTGTAAAGTTCATGGATGTGGGACATATGGACATTATAAACAACAAAGTAGTGCAACACCAGGCCTAGTGGCACATCTTAGCGCCTCAGTGCAAAGTAACTTCAAAATTAATTGTACAAAATATAACAAATTAATAAGCAGCAGACTTAAATTTCAAATCTATATATTTCTTATTACGAAGATATATAGCAACAAAGGTAGCAGCTATTTAAAATCTAATAGTCATAAGACAAATAGATAAAACATTGATATAGATCATAAAAAAAAAACAGAATAGATATTTATTTGTAGTATATGCTTGAGAGTATATGGAAAAAAAATTTGGGTTACATTTTAATCTTTAAATGTATTTACTATCCATGGAATGTCTCTAACCGGTAATCCATGACCCCAGTAGTAGTACACATTTACCCTGCTCTCTTTTTTGAGTGGCCTTTTAATTAACCTGTAGTTCGGGGATATAAGTAATTTGATTGAGGATCATTCCCAGTACTAATACATTTGTGGCGTTCGCATTACATTACTCCTAGCTAACTTTATTATTAACTGTTCTAGTTGAGGAGATTGACCAATGACGCTGGCTCTATGCATCAGCTTTGTCCAATAAGCAGAGAGCGAGTAGTATTTAATAGGGACGCTTACATCGTTTATCCACGCCCCCTGTTGAAGTCATTGGACGAAACAGGTCAGGGTGGGACTTTGCGGCGACCCGGAAGTGACGTGTGTGCTCCACGGGTGGTTCATCCAGGAAGGAGACCTGCAAGCTGTGCTGAATACTGGCTCCTGGGGAATTGGACACCGGTAGGAACACATTGCCACTGCCACTATTTTGCCGTTGTTAAATCTACTAATGGTACGTGCATTTGAAGCGGGGGTCATACAGTGTATGAGGGGTTGCTGCTTTTAAATTTTAATAAAACAAGATTACGCTATTTGGAGCTTTTCTGTGCTGTATGTGTTTTATGTGGAGCATTAACCCCACTGGCCCCAGCAATAGAGACGGATGACCTAGTGAAAGATACCTTTTGTTGCCTTGATTAACTGGCCCTCTGGTGAGTGTGTACCCCGAAGGGGAGTGTGCCCCACTTGTGGTGTTGTTTCTGGGAAGAGGTGTAGGATCCTTCACAACCTTTCCTCACTGCACTGGTTATGAAAATCCATCACTAAACAAATGCCTATATGAAGTTGGACATCATACCCAATAGCAATCAGCGCTGTTTATCATTTTGGACTATTCTGTTCTTTTGATGATCTATATTAATATAGACATTATAATTAGAACATGTTTAAAGTTTTTATATTTGTGCATTGTATTGGTGATTTCATATATATATATATATATATATATATATATATATATATATATATATATATATATATATATATATATATATATATATATATATACATTACAGACCAAAAGTTTGGACACACCTACTCATTCAAAGAGTTTTCTTTATTTTCATGACTATGAAAATTGTAGATGCACACTGAAGGCATCAAAACTATGAATTAACACATGTGGAATTATATACATAACAAAAAAGTGTGAAACAACTGAAAATATATGTCATATTCTAGGTTCTTCAAAGTAGCCACCTTTTGTTTTGATTACTGCTTTGCACACTCTTGGCATTCTCTTGGTGAGCTTCAAGAGGTAGTCACCTGAAATGGTCTTCCAACAGTCTTGAAGGAGTTCCCAGAGATGCTTAGCACTTGTTGGCCCTTTTGCCTTCACTCTGCGGTCCAGCTCACCCCAAACCATCTCGATTGGGTTCAGGTCCGGTGACTGTGGAGGCCAGGTCACCTGGCGCAGCACCCCATCACTCTCCTTCTTGGTCAAATAGCCCTTACACAGCCTGGAAGTGTGTTTGGGGTCATTGTCCTGTTGAAAAATAAATGATGGTCCAACTAAACGCAAACCGGATGGAATAGCATGGCGCTGCAAGATGCTGTGGTAGCCATGCTGGTTCAGTATGCCTTCAATTTTGAATAAATCCCCAACAGTGTCACCAGCAAAGCACCCCCACACCATCACACCTCATCCTCCATGCTTCACGGTGGGAACCAGGCACGTAGTGTCCATCCGTTCACCTTTTCTGCGTCGCACAAAAACACCGTGGTTGGAACCAAAGATCTCACATTTGGACTCGTCAGACCAAAGCACAGATTTCCACTGGTCTAATGTCCATTCCTTGTGTTCTTTAGCCCAAACAAGTCTCTTCTGCTTGTTGTCTTTCTTTAGCAGTGGTTTCCTAGCAGATATTCTACCATGAAGGCCTGATTCACACAGTCTCTTCTTAACAGTTGTTCTAGAGATGTGTCTGCTGCAAAAGGTAGCTACTTTGAAGAACCTAGAATATGACATATATTTTCAGTTGTTTCACACTTTTTTGTTATGTATATAATTCCACATGTGTTAATTCATTTAATTTATAGTTTTATAGTTTTGATGCCTCCAGTGTGACTCTACAATTTTCATAGTCATGAAAATAAAGAAAACTCTTTGAATGAGAAGGTGTGTCCAAACTTTTGGTCTGTACTATATATATATATATATATATATATATATATATATATATATATAATTTATAAAGAAATCGGGGCATGTTTGGATAAGTTCCATAACATAGGTGACAAATTGTAAAGTAATAAATATTCATCATATTAGTAACAGTAATACATAGAAATGCAGAGCTTTTGCCGGTCGAGTGTATGTTTTTCGTCGAGAAAACTGTTGTGGATCTCGACGAGAAAAAAAGAGAACATGTTCTCTTTTTCCTCGTCGGGAGTCTCAATTTCGTTGTCGCTTTCCTCGTCGGGCTGGTTTACGATGAGAAACACGTTGGTGTGTATGCTTAGAAAACCTGCGCATGGTCAGAATAAAGTGTGAGACGGGAGCACACCTTCGGTAAAAGTAGCGTTCGTAATGGAGATGCAACAGACTAAAAAGCACAAATCGTCTATCACCAAACTTTTACTAACACGCAGCAACATGAGATTAGCAAAAGCAGCCCCAAGGGTGGCGCCAGTGGAGTCGGACTTCACCTTTATAGTGCCGTCGTACGTGTTGTACATCACCGCGTTTGAGAACAGCGAGGTTTTGTCTTGACAGTGTGTACGCAAAGAAAGCTTGACAAGATTCTCGACAAGCCTGACAAGAAACTCGTCGAGGAAAACAATGTTTCTTTTACGACAAGTTCCTCGGTCATGTGTACGAGGCCTTGAAAATTGCCACTGCTTTTTTGTTTTTTTAGCATTCAGCTCCCGCTGACTTCTGCAGAGTTAGGATTGAACTTTCGTTAAGTTTGTGAATCTGAATCCCAGGTGTTCAGCTCATCACTAGCACTTATCACTGTCCAAAGAGATTGTGGAACTACAAGACCCAGCTACTATTTCTGGTTCTCATTGAATTTAGGAGAATGTTTTGTCTGGTGAGCTCTCGTCTGAGTAAAGTTGCAACACTTGGTTGGAATTTCCCTGTGTCTGCCTATTATGGAGCAGCAGCAGGAATCATAAGATCCAGGGAGGAGTTTCTCTCTGTGATCCATGCTGTCTCTGCCTCGCCCCTTGATAAAAAAAAAAAAAAAAAAGTAGAGAAGAAAGTTTTGCAGTGACATGCAGTAAGTAGTAATACCCAGAAATAAGAATCAGCTGCAGAAAGAGCAGTGCCTTGTGTAGTGGAAGGGGAAGGGGAGCCTCAGACCACAATGACGTTCTCCATCCAGCTGTTGATCAACGCCGTCGTGCTGCTGACAGTGACAGCCTTCTTGCTGTTTTGGGCAAAGAGGAGGAAGAGGTACGTGTGTGTTTTTTATTCTGCACAGTTTATTATGGTTTCAAAGGCCAATGACTTTCCTCTATAGCTCTCACCTTAATACATAGGCTTCCCTTCCACCAAGCTGACCTCACACTAACATGTTGCTCTTTTTTGTTTCATTGATTGTAGTAGTAACAGCAGGGATAAGAACAACAGCCGGGAACGTTCTGTTTACAATAGCTAGAGAACAAAGTAATTGTACAGGAATCTACGGGCTCTGGGGATTAAATAAAGGGAAATGCATTTTTTTTTTTTGTAAATACAGCAAATTTTCCCATTGCAAAAGTTTTAAGTGTCGTTAACGAGCCGCAACAAATTTCCGCAAACCTTACCATAGACTATACAACCAGATTGCACAATCTCCTTTAGTCCCCGGTCACACCGGTGCAACTTGTCATGCGACCTACTAGTTTCAAATTGCATGACAAATAGTCCGCAATGGAAGCTGTCAAATCCGTGCGTCTCCAATGCCATTGGAGTCGCACTGATTTTGAAAGTAGTTCTTGCACTACTTTTTGTAAGTTCAGGTGCGACTTGCGTAGACATCTGTGCATGAAGTCACACAGATGTCTTCCAGATGTCTTGACATGCGGCTTAGAAATTGTGCGACTTCAAGTGAATTTGCACGAGTTCAAATCCGTATTTGGTGTGATCGAAGGCTTAGGCTCCAATCACACTTGTGCGTTTTCGCAAAACACGAAAAAAAACAGAGTCATGTTTGCAGCACCATTAATCCTTAATGACATCCCAAATGTGAGCCGCAGATGCACATTTTGCCATGCTACAAAACGCATGACGAACACAGCAAATTGTGCTATAAAAAATTGAGAGTAGCTCTATGCCTGAAAAGGCTTAGGAGCATAGGCGTGCGCACAGGGTGTGCGGGGTGTACCCAGGCACACTATAATCTCTGCATGTTGTGCTGATTTCCCCTGATTCCCGTCTACGCTCTGTAGTGCTGCCAGCTTCCCTCCTCTCCTCTCAGGAGCAGGGAAGGGGCTGGTAAATATTTTATTAGCTGGCCTTTCTTTCCTGAATGAACACAGTGAGGGATCTGGACTGATCACTCCTATCTTCATTCTTAACTGAAGCTATGTTTACTGCAGGCTGCAGAGAAAGGGAGAGGGGTATCTATGTCCTCAGTTTCTTACTCAGTCTCAAAAGTGAGACATCAGGGGTCTGTTTATTCACCAAAGCCCTATAATGGGGTTCCTAAGAAAATTGTTAAAAATTTTATAAAAAATAATATATAAAAAAAAAAAAACTACTGACACCGTCTACTGCTCTGCTGATATGCACCCATGTGTGTTTGTGCTCTGAAGTGCACACCCTAATGCAACAGGCTGCGCACACCAATGCTTAGTAGCTTCTTAGGGGCTCTGATGGGGACACATGCTGTGGGGGGCTCGGATGGGGACACATGCTGTGGGGGGCTCTGATGGTGACACATGCTGTGGGGGGCTCTGATGGGGGACATGCTGATATACACCCATGTGTGTTTGTGCTCTGAAGTGCACACCCTAATGCAACAGGCTGCGCACACCAATGCTTAGTAGCTTCTTAGGGGCTCTGATGGGGACACATGCTGTGGGGGGCTCGGATGGGGACACATGCTGTGGGGGGCTCTGATGGTGACACATGCTGTGGGGGGCTCTGATGGGGGACATGCTGATATACACCCATGTGTGTTTGTGCTCTGAAGTGCACACCCTAATGCAACAGGCTGCGCACGCCAATGCTTAGGAGCTTCTTAGGGGCTCTGATGGGGACACATGCTGTGGGGGGCTCGGATGGGGACACATGCTGTGGGGGGCTCTGATGGGGACACATGCTGTGGGGGGCTCTGATGGGGGACACCAATGAAGACTTCTTAGGGGAGCATCTCTGTGTTTAAGTCGTAGCCATAGAAACATTTGTAAAGGGGAGGAGTTAGTAAGATGCCCACATAAGGGCGCCAGAAATATTTCTGCACCCAGGCGTCTGTGACCCTAGGATCAGCCCTGCTCTAGGCAAAACCTAATTGCTTTCTGATGCTGAGACTTAGTTGCTTGCTGCAGAGAGAAAAGAGTAGGAACACCAGTGGCCAGGCGCCCTAGGCAGTTGCCTAGTTTGCCTAGTGGTAGCACCGGCTCTACCAGCACTGCAGGATGGAACAAATTGTCACATGACACATTTATTTAGATGGTGCTTAAAATTCTAAATAAACACTCATAAAAAAATTGATTATTTTTTTTTTGATCTTATACACACAGCTCTTATGTAGTATATTCCTGTATATAAAACAACTGTATATAATGTATATAAAGCAACATATAATATATGAAAACCTTGAAAATATTTAACACCCTATTTACCAGAGCTCCCTTATATCAGCATTGCATTTCAGTTCAGCATTCACCTTTATTCACACATTTACTTTCAATGCTGTAATGTTTTATCATCATCATTTTTACAATCATAACTTTTATGTCCCTCAATATTGAAGTAAAACTGCACTCTATAAGTTTATGTTTCTTTGTAACACGGGGCTATTGTCACGATTGCTTTAGTTTCTTTCTACAATTGCAACTATTTTCCAACAGCATGGTAATTCAGTTTACATTTCATCATTTTCATAATCCAGGTTGTTATTTGGATATTGGATCTTATCTCTTGTCTATTTGTTCCCCCAATCATCTCACTACTTCAGTGGTTTTCCATAAACTATGCTTCAGAAATTGCATCTAAGGAATTTGGGTTAATGAGTGTAATATTAGTACAACCACTGAGTCTATGTATGTTTCTATGTAGCATCCATCAGTAAAATGTATCATAGTTTGTATATGATTAACCCCTTCGCGCCTAAGGGTAAAACAAATGTAAATGCCTAAGCACAATTCTGCAACTTTGACATGTGTTAGTAAATCTGTACATATCGTCACAACTACTTTGTGCAGCCAGGTGGATTATACAGTACTTTGTTTTTTTTTGTTTTTTTTTTCTAAGGGCAAATTGAGCTTTCCTTTGGTGGAAAATGTTAATGGATATTATAATGGAAAAACGACCCAAAATAGTAGACAAAAGTTTTTTTTATTTTTTTTATTTAGGTGCATATTTCTTTCTACTACCATAACCTTTCAGCAAAGAACATCCCAAATTATTATTATTATTATTATACACAATTTATATAGCGTCAACAGTTTATGCAGTGCTTTACAATGTAGAGGGGAAAAGCACAATTACAGTACAGTTCAATACAGAAGGCACAGGAGGGCCCTGCTCTAAGACCCCTTTCATACTGAGCCGCCCATAGCGCTGGCGGTAAAATGGCGCTATTTTTATCGTCGACACCATGGGTGTATTTGCGGCGCATTCCGGCCACTAGCGGGGCGCATTTAACCCCCGCTAGCAGCCGAGACAGGATTAAAACCTCCCGCAATGTGCTGCTAAAGTAGCGCATTGCGGGCGGTATAGCCACGCTGTCCCATTGATTTCAATGGGCAGCAGCGTTTGAGGAGCGGTATACACACTCCTTTTTTACCGTCCTGCTAGCGCAACGACCCAGTGTGAAAGCCCTCTGGCTTTCACACTGGAGACAATAGAGCAGCACTTTTAGGGCGGACTGCAGGCGCTATTTTTAACACTATAGCGACTTCAATATGTCCTAAGTGTGAAAGGGGTCTTGGAGCTTACATTATAAAGGGAGGGAGGGTGATACAGAAGGTAATAGCTACAGAGAATGAGTTGAGGGGATATATATATATATATACAGTATATATATATATATATATATATATATATATATGTGTGTGTTTTGGGGTTCGAAACAATTTTCCAGCAAAAAATGTTTTAATTTTCCCACTCCTGTCGACTGCAGCCATACCACATATGTGTATGATAGTTGTTGCATGTACCCGTAGTACAGTCCAGAAACAATAGTGCACATTTTGCTTTTTTTTTGCATTCTACCTAAAACACACTGACACAGTTTAAAAAAACAAACAAACAACTAAATACATTCCAAAAAATACTGACCCTGACCTTTGATCCTGACATTGACCTTGACCTTTGACCCTGCCCTTCACCCAAACACTAACCCTGGCTTTGGTCTAGATCAAACCTATTTTTTTTCTATTATTATTATTATTTATATTATTATTTTTTACAGTGATTGATCACTGTGATAGCCAATCAGAGGTTATTACAGCGATCAGGCGATCCAGAATCGGATGTTCTGGGTCCCAATCGTTAAAACAGGACCCGGCGGTCTCGGTGGGAGCTGTGCAGCGTGCTTCCAGCACAAAGGGAGGTACGCAAATATACAGCCCCATGGCAAAAAGCCCAGTGCAGTGGGGCCGCACATTTGTGTTACGCCAGCGTCAAGGAGTTAACTTTTCTTAGTAACAAATATTTTCCAGCAACATGGTCATTTTGTTTGCATTTCATTGATTCCATAATGTACCTATTATAATTGCTTTATATCTAATCTCTTGTTTATTTGTTCCCTCCAGTCCACTTACCTTTGTAATGTATTTTGCACAAACTTCCCAGCAAAGTTGTTGGAGCACAAAGTCAATGGTCTGAATGTCAGATTTCTGACAATGTGTCCTCAAGGGATCAGAGAGCATCGACATTTTAGAGACTGCTGACATACAGTATTAGAGACTGCACTCGTGATTTAGACTCATTTCATACTGATGCTGTTTGCTTTTGATCTGTTTCTGCAGTGCTTTTTGCTTTTAATTTTGCGTTTTTGCACACGCATTTTTGATGCATTTTTCTAATGTTTTTTGACGCGTTTTGCATTTTGTATGATTTTATATTTGACCAATTTATTGTTGGGTGGAATAAAGAACGCAAAACTCTAATCACAGCAAAAACACACTTCATGCTTTTCTGCAGGTTTTCCATTGAAGTCTGTTGAACCAAAAAAGCATAGATGTGAACGTGTCCCATAGGAAACTATGTTAAATGGACTCTAGTGCATTTCTGCAAAAGCATTAAAAACACATAGGTTTGAACCGAGCCTTAGGCCCCTTTCTCATAGCGGCACTATACCGCCGGAATTAGCGGTGCAGTATTAACCCCCGCTAGCGGCCCTGAAAGGGTTAATACTGCCCGCAATGCGCCTCTATAGAGGTGCATTGCGGGCTGTATTGCTGCGGTTTCCCATTGTTTTCAATGGGAAGGAGCGGTGAAGGAGCGGTATACATGCCACTCCTCTCACCGCTCCAAAGATGCTGCTGACAGGAGATTTTTTTATCTCCCACCAGCACATTGCCTCAGTGTAAAGGCCCTCAGGCTTTCACATTGAGGATGCAGTGAAGGAGTTTTTCAGGCGGTATAGCAGCGCTATTTTTAGTGCTGTACCGCCTGAAAAACTCCTCAATATGAAAGGAGTCTTAAGCTGGATTCACACTTATACAGTTTTAGTGCTTTTTGCATTTTGCAGATCTGCACTACAGTCCATTTACCATGGTTTCCTATGAAACGTTCTGTAGTGTAAATCTGAAAAATGCAAAAAGCACTAAAATTGCATTAGTGTGAATCAAGCCTTATGCCGGGTGCACACGATCGGAATTTCCGACAACAAAAGTTTGATGTGAGCTTTAGGTCCGAAATTCCGATGGTGGAGAGGCCACTTCTGACTTTTTCTGTCGGAATTTCCGACAGCAAGAAATTGAGAGCTGGTTCTCAAATTTTCAGACGGGAAAAGTTCTTGAAGGAAATTCCGATTGTCTGTATGCAATTCCGATGCGCAAAAAAAACATGCATGCTCGGAATAAATTTGACGCATGCTTGGAATCGTTGAACTTAATTTTACTTGGCTCGTTGTAGTGTTGTACGTCACCTCGTTCTTGGCTGTTGGAATTGTATGTGACCGTGTGTATGCAACACAAGTTTGAGCCAGATTTCAGTCGGAAAAAAAATCCATGGTTTTCTTGTCAGAATTTCCGATTTGTGTGTACGTGGCAGTAGGAAACCATGTTAAATGGACTGTAGTGCGTTTCTGCAAAAATCTTAAATAATACATAAGTGTGAAACAAGCCTTAGTTCCCATAGGAAACCTTGTTAAAAAAATCATTAAAAACACTGGCCCAGATTCACAGAGCGATTACGCCTGCGCAACAGGAGATGCGCGTGCGTAAGTCTAAATGTGCGCGTGCGTTTCGTTGCGCGGCATCCCCAGAACGAGATACGCAAAAAAATCGACTTTTTTTTGTCCCGCGTAATTTCGTTAGACTGTCGCATCCGTCCGCGCAAAAGTGCGATAGACACACCATTGATTTGCTAGTCAAATATGCTAATGAGGGACTTACGGGGATCCACAAAACAACGTTGGGGCAGCACAGGCGACAGTGTGCGCAACAGCAAAATGTCCTGTCTAAAATTAGAGCTGATAAAAGCTGGTCTAAAAAAAGAAAAAAAGTCTACTTGTTAGATAAAGCAACACTGTTAGTGAGCAGCTCAGCAGTCACACGTGTTGCTCAACAATCTGTATGCCAACATGCCAGGGGCATCGTCGCGCATAGCTATACTACTGACTTTAGATGAACAAAGAAGGAGGAGGGCACGGAGGATGGCACGGAGGATGGCACGGGAGAGGATATACCGCACCCGCATAGACCTGTTTGGCATGAGTGATTCTGAGGTGTATCGCATCTTCAGATTCACCCCTCATGTCATCCTGGAATTAACCACAACCCTGCAGGATGACATCACCAGCCCAACACACCGCTCACATGCAGTGCAGCCACTGGTCAAGGTCCTGGCAACACTCCATTTCCTTGCCAGTGGCTCTTTTCAAAGAACAAGTGGAGTGGTGGCTGGGATGTCACAGTCCTCCATGAGCAGATGTGTGCACCAGGTTGTCCCTGCAATACTCAGACGCATGGCCAACCAAATCATCAAACCCACCACTGAGTAGCTGCGGCTGAAGACAATGACAGATTTCTACAGAATTGCCAGATTCCCACGCACTGTGGGGGCCATTGATTGTACATATGTGGCACTCCAGCCCCCCCAGGAGACAGAGCACATGTACCGCAATCGGAAGCATTGGCATTCCATCAATGTACAGGTGATAGTCGATGCCCAAGGCCTCATATGGCACGTCCGTGCCAAACACCCAGGGTCCAGCCATGACAGCTACATATACAATCAATGCCACATCCGATTGGAATTCGATCAGAACGTGTATGGGGACACCTGGCTGGTTGGTGAGTGACATGATGCACATCACAAGGGGCACATGCATGACTAACATCCTCCTGTCTTTTCCCTTACAGGTGACTCTGCATATGCACTGGGACCCCATCTCATGACTCCTATCCGGAACCCCCAAACCCCAGGAGAGGAAAGATACAATCAAGCACATGCCCAAACCCGTGCAGTGGTGGAGCGCACCTTTGGCATCCTAAAGTCACGTTTCCGATGCCTGGATAAGTCTGGGGGTACCCTCTTGTACTCCCCAAACTTTGTGTGCCAGATCATCGGTGCATGTTGCATGCTGCACAACTTTGCAGAAAGAAAGGGCCTGCAGATTGACCTACGTGATGACCTGACCCCTGAACCAGACAATCCCCCCCTAACCGAGGCTACCCCGTCTTCTGATGGAAGAGCAGCCAGGAGACAGCTCACATTGGGCATCTTTGCACGTTAAACATACACATTAATCATGGCACAATGAGAATGCATGCATGCACAACACTGTGGTCCCTAGCACACACACCCCACATCCACATCAAATTGGATTGGCACCAGTCCACCATGCAGGACTTGTGAGCAGCAACGCCACGCCAAGGCTCCAATTATGTCACTGTACATTCATACACCATTCACACGGACCTGGGGATCACTTCTCCCTGGTCCTGGGGAACCCTTCTCCACCAAAATAGAGGGTGACACCCCTTTTACGGCAGGAATGTCACCCCCACATTCACACAGCATTCACAACCCAAAAAAAAAAAAATGACCTGCAAAATCAAAAAATTTCCAGCAAAAAAAAAAAAAAAAAAAAAGACAAAAAAAATATATATATATTTGAAAAAAAAAAAATTGGGGTAAAAACAAATTACTGCCCTCTGCGTGAGCCACGCCTGGGGCGCCCCCGGCCACGGCCCGGCTTCTCAGGGGAGACTCATGGGGAAGGGGTAAAACCGGGGAAGGAGGATCAGCCCCTGATCTCTGCCCACCTGGTGGCCTGCCCTCCAAGGCCACGGCAATTCTGTCCAGGGCAGCACCAACTGTTGCCGTGTTGGCCTGGATAGCCAGGGTAAGGGCCCTCACATCCTGCCCAACGTCTGCTGATGTCGTCTGCAGTTCATTTAGGCAGGTTGTGAAAACCCCGGGAGTGGGAGTCCAGGTTCCCCAGCGTATCCTTGATGGAGGACAGGCTCTCCTCCATCCGCACCAATGTCTGGCTGACCTGTCCCAGATGGCGGGTCTGGAGGAACTGGTCCCTTCTCAGGGTGGCGGGCAGGAGATCGGCCAACCCCCTGGTGGTCTGGGATGACATCCTGCCTCCAGCTGATGCTTGTGGCCGGGGAGAAGGGGAGGCCCTTGTGAGGGGAGCCATGTTGGGGGAGGAGGGGGGGGCTCCCCCTTAGGGAGGCCTGCCTGCTGGCAGCCAGAGGGGAGGAGTCCTCAAAACCCAAACGTCCAGTGCCTGACATGGACTCCTCCTCCTCATGATTCTCCTCCTCCTCATGATTGTCCTGCTCCTCATGATTGTCCTGCTCCTTTTTTGTCCCGCGTAATTTCGTTAGACTGTCGCATCCGTCCGCGCAAAAGTGCGATAGACACACCATTGATTTGCTAGTCAAATATGCTAATGAGGGACTTACGGGGATCCACAAAACAACGTTGGGGCAGCACAGGCGACAGTGTGCGCAACAGCAAAATGTCCTGTCTAAAATTAGAGCTGATAAAAGCTGGTCTAAAAAAAGAAAAAAAGTCTACTTGTTAGATAAAGCAACACTGTTAGTGAGCAGCTCAGCAGTCACACGTGTTGCTCAACAATCTGTATGCCAACATGCCAGGGGCATCGTCGCGCATAGCTATACTACTGACTTTAGATGAACAAAGAAGGAGGAGGGCACGGAGGATGGCACGGAGGATGGCACGGGAGAGGATATACCGCACCCGCATAGACCTGTTTGGCATGAGTGATTCTGAGGTGTATCGCATCTTCAGATTCACCCCTCATGTCATCCTGGAATTAACCACAACCCTGCAGGATGACATCACCAGCCCAACACACCGCTCACATGCAGTGCAGCCACTGGTCAAGGTCCTGGCAACACTCCATTTCCTTGCCAGTGGCTCTTTTCAAAGAACAAGTGGAGTGGTGGCTGGGATGTCACAGTCCTCCATGAGCAGATGTGTGCACCAGGTTGTCCCTGCAATACTCAGACGCATGGCCAACCAAATCATCAAACCCACCACTGAGTAGCTGCGGCTGAAGACAATGACAGATTTCTACAGAATTGCCAGATTCCCACGCACTGTGGGGGCCATTGATTGTACATATGTGGCACTCCAGCCCCCCCAGGAGACAGAGCACATGTACCGCAATCGGAAGCATTGGCATTCCATCAATGTACAGGTGATAGTCGATGCCCAAGGCCTCATATGGCACGTCCGTGCCAAACACCCAGGGTCCAGCCATGACAGCTACATATACAATCAATGCCACATCCGATTGGAATTCGATCAGAACGTGTATGGGGACACCTGGCTGGTTGGTGAGTGACATGATGCACATCACAAGGGGCACATGCATGACTAACATCCTCCTGTCTTTTCCCTTACAGGTGACTCTGCATATGCACTGGGACCCCATCTCATGACTCCTATCCGGAACCCCCAAACCCCAGGAGAGGAAAGATACAATCAAGCACATGCCCAAACCCGTGCAGTGGTGGAGCGCACCTTTGGCATCCTAAAGTCACGTTTCCGATGCCTGGATAAGTCTGGGGGTACCCTCTTGTACTCCCCAAACTTTGTGTGCCAGATCATCGGTGCATGTTGCATGCTGCACAACTTTGCAGAAAGAAAGGGCCTGCAGATTGACCTACGTGATGACCTGACCCCTGAACCAGACAATCCCCCCCTAACCGAGGCTACCCCGTCTTCTGATGGAAGAGCAGCCAGGAGACAGCTCACATTGGGCATCTTTGCACGTTAAACATACACATTAATCATGGCACAATGAGAATGCATGCATGCACAACACTGTGGTCCCTAGCACACACACCCCACATCCACATCAAATTGGATTGGCACCAGTCCACCATGCAGGACTTGTGAGCAGCAACGCCACGCCAAGGCTCCAATTATGTCACTGTACATTCATACACCATTCACACGGACCTGGGGATCACTTCTCCCTGGTCCTGGGGAACCCTTCTCCACCAAAATAGAGGGTGACACCCCTTTTACGGCAGGAATGTCACCCCCACATTCACACAGCATTCACAACCCAAAAAAAAAAAATGACCTGCAAAATCAAAAAATTTCCAGCAAAAAAAAAAAAAAAAAAGACAAAAAAAATATATATATATTTGAAAAAAAAAAAATTGGGGTAAAAACAAATTACTGCCCTCTGCGTGAGCCACGCCTGGGGCGCCCCCGGCCACGGCCCGGCTTCTCAGGGGAGACTCATGGGGAAGGGGTAAAACCGGGGAAGGAGGATCAGCCCCTGATCTCTGCCCACCTGGTGGCCTGCCCTCCAAGGCCACGGCAATTCTGTCCAGGGCAGCACCAACTGTTGCCGTGTTGGCCTGGATAGCCAGGGTAAGGGCCCTCACATCCTGCCCAACGTCTGCTGATGTCGTCTGCAGTTCATTTAGGCAGGTTGTGAAAACCCCGGGAGTGGGAGTCCAGGTTCCCCAGCGTATCCTTGATGGAGGACAGGCTCTCCTCTATCCGCACCAATGTCTGGCTGACCTGTCCCAGATGGCGGGTCTGGAGGAACTGGTCCCTTCTCAGGGTGGCGGGCAGGAGATCGGCCAACCCCCTGGTGGTCTGGGATGACATCCTGCCTCCAGCTGATGCTTGTGGCCGGGGAGAAGGGGAGGCCCTTGTGAGGGGAGCCATGTTGGGGGAGGAGGGGGGGGCTCCCCCTTAGGGAGGCCTGCCTGCTGGCAGCCAGAGGGGAGGAGTCCTCAAAACCCAAACGTCCAGTGCCTGACATGGACTCCTCCTCCTCATGATTCTCCTCCTCCTCATGATTGTCCTGCTCCTCATGATTGTCCTGCTCCTTTTTTGTCCCGCGTAATTTCGTTAGACTGTCGCATCCGTCCGCGCAAAAGTGCGATAGACACACCATTGATTTGCTAGTCAAATATGCTAATGAGGGACTTACGGGGATCCACAAAACAACGTTGGGGCAGCACAGGCGACAGTGTGCGCAACAGCAAAATGTCCTGTCTAAAATTAGAGCTGATAAAAGCTGGTCTAAAAAAAGAAAAAAAGTCTACTTGTTAGATAAAGCAACACTGTTAGTGAGCAGCTCAGCAGTCACACGTGTTGCTCAACAATCTGTATGCCAACATGCCAGGGGCATCGTCGCGCATAGCTATACTACTGACTTTAGATGAACAAAGAAGGAGGAGGGCACGGAGGATGGCACGGAGGATGGCACGGGAGAGGATATACCGCACCCGCATAGACCTGTTTGGCATGAGTGATTCTGAGGTGTATCGCATCTTCAGATTCACCCCTCATGTCATCCTGGAATTAACCACAACCCTGCAGGATGACATCACCAGCCCAACACACCGCTCACATGCAGTGCAGCCACTGGTCAAGGTCCTGGCAACACTCCATTTCCTTGCCAGTGGCTCTTTTCAAAGAACAAGTGGAGTGGTGGCTGGGATGTCACAGTCCTCCATGAGCAGATGTGTGCACCAGGTTGTCCCTGCAATACTCAGACGCATGGCCAACCAAATCATCAAACCCACCACTGAGTAGCTGCGGCTGAAGACAATGACAGATTTCTACAGAATTGCCAGATTCCCACGCACTGTGGGGGCCATTGATTGTACATATGTGGCACTCCAGCCCCCCCAGGAGACAGAGCACATGTACCGCAATCGGAAGCATTGGCATTCCATCAATGTACAGGTGATAGTCGATGCCCAAGGCCTCATATGGCACGTCCGTGCCAAACACCCAGGGTCCAGCCATGACAGCTACATATACAATCAATGCCACATCCGATTGGAATTCGATCAGAACGTGTATGGGGACACCTGGCTGGTTGGTGAGTGACATGATGCACATCACAAGGGGCACATGCATGACTAACATCCTCCTGTCTTTTCCCTTACAGGTGACTCTGCATATGCACTGGGACCCCATCTCATGACTCCTATCCGGAACCCCCAAACCCCAGGAGAGGAAAGATACAATCAAGCACATGCCCAAACCCGTGCAGTGGTGGAGCGCACCTTTGGCATCCTAAAGTCACGTTTCCGATGCCTGGATAAGTCTGGGGGTACCCTCTTGTACTCCCCAAACTTTGTGTGCCAGATCATCGGTGCATGTTGCATGCTGCACAACTTTGCAGAAAGAAAGGGCCTGCAGATTGACCTACGTGATGACCTGACCCCTGAACCAGACAATCCCCCCCTAACCGAGGCTACCCCGTCTTCTGATGGAAGAGCAGCCAGGAGACAGCTCACATTGGGCATCTTTGCACGTTAAACATACACATTAATCATGGCACAATGAGAATGCATGCATGCACAACACTGTGGTCCCTAGCACACACACCCCACATCCACATCAAATTGGATTGGCACCAGTCCACCATGCAGGACTTGTGAGCAGCAACGCCACGCCAAGGCTCCAATTATGTCACTGTACATTCATACACCATTCACACGGACCTGGGGATCACTTCTCCCTGGTCCTGGGGAACCCTTCTCCACCAAAATAGAGGGTGACACCCCTTTTACGGCAGGAGTGTCACCCCCACATTCACACAGCATTCACAACCCAAAAAAAAAAAAATGACCTGCAAAATCAAAAAATTTCCAGCAAAAAAAAAAAAAAAAAAAGACAAAAAAAATATATATATATTTGAAAAAAAAAAAATTGGGGTAAAAACAAATTACTGCCCTCTGCGTGAGCCACGCCTGGGGCGCCCCCGGCCACGGCCCGGCTTCTCAGGGGAGACTCATGGGGAAGGGGTAAAACCGGGGAAGGAGGATCAGCCCCTGATCTCTGCCCACCTGGTGGCCTGCCCTCCAAGGCCACGGCAATTCTGTCCAGGGCAGCACCAACTGTTGCCGTGTTGGCCTGGATAGCCAGGGTAAGGGCCCTCACATCCTGCCCAACGTCTGCTGATGTCGTCTGCAGTTCATTTAGGCAGGTTGTGAAAACCCCGGGAGTGGGAGTCCAGGTTCCCCAGCGTATCCTTGATGGAGGACAGGCTCTCCTCCATCCGCACCAATGTCTGGCTGACCTGTCCCAGATGGCGGGTCTGGAGGAACTGGTCCCTTCTCAGGGTGGCGGGCAGGAGATCGGCCAACCCCCTGGTGGTCTGGGATGACATCCTGCCTCCAGCTGATGCTTGTGGCCGGGGAGAAGGGGAGGCCCTTGTGAGGGGAGCCATGTTGGGGGAGGAGGGGGGGGCTCCCCCTTAGGGAGGCCTGCCTGCTGGCAGCCAGAGGGGAGGAGTCCTCAAAACCCAAACGTCCAGTGCCTGACATGGACTCCTCCTCCTCATGATTCTCCTCCTCCTCATGATTGTCCTGCTCCTCATGATTGTCCTGCTCCTTTTTTGTCCCGCGTAATTTCGTTAGACTGTCGCATCCGTCCGCGCAAAAGTGCGATAGACACACCATTGATTTGCTAGTCAAATATGCTAATGAGGGACTTACGGGGATCCACAAAACAACGTTGGGGCAGCACAGGCGACAGTGTGCGCAACAGCAAAATGTCCTGTCTAAAATTAGAGCTGATAAAAGCTGGTCTAAAAAAAGAAAAAAAGTCTACTTGTTAGATAAAGCAACACTGTTAGTGAGCAGCTCAGCAGTCACACGTGTTGCTCAACAATCTGTATGCCAACATGCCAGGGGCATCGTCGCGCATAGCTATACTACTGACTTTAGATGAACAAAGAAGGAGGAGGGCACGGAGGATGGCACGGAGGATGGCACGGGAGAGGATATACCGCACCCGCATAGACCTGTTTGGCATGAGTGATTCTGAGGTGTATCGCATCTTCAGATTCACCCCTCATGTCATCCTGGAATTAACCACAACCCTGCAGGATGACATCACCAGCCCAACACACCGCTCACATGCAGTGCAGCCACTGGTCAAGGTCCTGGCAACACTCCATTTCCTTGCCAGTGGCTCTTTTCAAAGAACAAGTGGAGTGGTGGCTGGGATGTCACAGTCCTCCATGAGCAGATGTGTGCACCAGGTTGTCCCTGCAATACTCAGACGCATGGCCAACCAAATCATCAAACCCACCACTGAGTAGCTGCGGCTGAAGACAATGACAGATTTCTACAGAATTGCCAGATTCCCACGCACTGTGGGGGCCATTGATTGTACATATGTGGCACTCCAGCCCCCCCAGGAGACAGAGCACATGTACCGCAATCGGAAGCATTGGCATTCCATCAATGTACAGGTGATAGTCGATGCCCAAGGCCTCATATGGCACGTCCGTGCCAAACACCCAGGGTCCAGCCATGACAGCTACATATACAATCAATGCCACATCCGATTGGAATTCGATCAGAACGTGTATGGGGACACCTGGCTGGTTGGTGAGTGACATGATGCACATCACAAGGGGCACATGCATGACTAACATCCTCCTGTCTTTTCCCTTACAGGTGACTCTGCATATGCACTGGGACCCCATCTCATGACTCCTATCCGGAACCCCCAAACCCCAGGAGAGGAAAGATACAATCAAGCACATGCCCAAACCCGTGCAGTGGTGGAGCGCACCTTTGGCATCCTAAAGTCACGTTTCCGATGCCTGGATAAGTCTGGGGGTACCCTCTTGTACTCCCCAAACTTTGTGTGCCAGATCATCGGTGCATGTTGCATGCTGCACAACTTTGCAGAAAGAAAGGGCCTGCAGATTGACCTACGTGATGACCTGACCCCTGAACCAGACAATCCCCCCCTAACCGAGGCTACCCCGTCTTCTGATGGAAGAGCAGCCAGGAGACAGCTCACATTGGGCATCTTTGCACGTTAAACATACACATTAATCATGGCACAATGAGAATGCATGCATGCACAACACTGTGGTCCCTAGCACACACACCCCACATCCACATCAAATTGGATTGGCACCAGTCCACCATGCAGGACTTGTGAGCAGCAACGCCACGCCAAGGCTCCAATTATGTCACTGTACATTCATACACCATTCACACGGACCTGGGGATCACTTCTCCCTGGTCCTGGGGAACCCTTCTCCACCAAAATAGAGGGTGACACCCCTTTTACGGCAGGAATGTCACCCCCACATTCACACAGCATTCACAACCCAAAAAAAAAAAAAAATGACCTGCAAAATCAAAAAATTTCCAGCAAAAAAAAAAAAAAAAAAGACAAAAAAAATATATATATATTTGAAAAAAAAAAAAATTGGGGTAAAAACAAATTACTGCCCTCTGCGTGAGCCACGCCTGGGGCGCCCCCGGCCACGGCCCGGCTTCTCAGGGGAGACTCATGGGGAAGGGGTAAAACCGGGGAAGGAGGATCAGCCCCTGATCTCTGCCCACCTGGTGGCCTGCCCTCCAAGGCCACGGCAATTCTGTCCAGGGCAGCACCAACTGTTGCCGTGTTGGCCTGGATAGCCAGGGTAAGGGCCCTCACATCCTGCCCAACGTCTGCTGATGTCGTCTGCAGTTCATTTAGGCAGGTTGTGAAAACCCCGGGAGTGGGAGTCCAGGTTCCCCAGCGTATCCTTGATGGAGGACAGGCTCTCCTCCATCCGCACCAATGTCTGGCTGACCTGTCCCAGATGGCGGGTCTGGAGGAACTGGTCCCTTCTCAGGGTGGCGGGCAGGAGATCGGCCAACCCCCTGGTGGTCTGGGATGACATCCTGCCTCCAGCTGATGCTTGTGGCCGGGGAGAAGGGGAGGCCCTTGTGAGGGGAGCCATGTTGGGGGAGGAGGGGGGGGCTCCCCCTTAGGGAGGCCTGCCTGCTGGCAGCCAGAGGGGAGGAGTCCTCAAAACCCAAACGTCCAGTGCCTGACATGGACTCCTCCTCCTCATGATTCTCCTCCTCCTCATGATTGTCCTGCTCCTCATGATTGTCCTGCTCCTGTTGAACCTCCTCCGCGGACTCCGGCCTTGTTGGGGGGGCCTCATTAGGCTGCTGTCCTGGGGTTGGTGCAGTCAGGCCAGATGGCCCTGCACCCTCCTGCACATCTGTGGATGACACAAAACATTCACAGGTTGGAGGATCCACACACTTGCCACATATTCCCTTTCACCCCCTCCCCCACACATGCTACACACCTGATATTAAAAAAAAAAAACTTACCTGGCACCACAAGCTCCGGACTTGAGTCAAAGCCGGGCAGGTCCTCAACTTCATGCCGATGAAAGGTCAGGGCCACCGCACGCTCCTCCGCTGTCAGGCTAATACGGCATGGTGGGCCCCCTCCTGTGCCCCTGGCATGGGCATGCATTCTGGCCAACTTCTTTTTGACCAGACACCGGAGGTCATTGATTTTTTTGTCAATCCCAGACCTGGTCCGTGTCTCCCCCTGCCCCGCTGAATTCACCTGGTCAGTGATCCTATCCAATATCTCCCTCCTCCTGGCCGGGGTGGTGTTGGCACTCTGTGGGCCGTGGAGGTAACGCCCATACTCGCTAATGGCCCGGGCAAGAATCTGTTTTTCCACAACTGTAAAATTCAGCTTGCGTTTTCTCTCACTCATCCTTCCAAAAAAAAACAGTCCCAGTCAACAAAATTCATGCACACAAACAAGCCCAACCAATCACAAAAAAAAAACACACAGAGAGAAAACGACTGAGCAAGAAACAGTCCCCAAAAAACAAAACAAAAATACAGCAGAAAAAGAAACAAAAATAAATATATCAATCAAACAAACAGTCTCTCAAACACTTATCAAAAACCACTTTCAAAAATCTACTAACAACCACTTGATCACACAGAACACTAATCTGACAACTACAAAACACACCGCAACGAACAACAAGAACAAAAGCACTTTGTTAAATGGGAAGGGACAAAGGGATGTACTTTTGCAAAGGAAGTGCGTTTGTGTGTGTCTATTTATGCTGTTTGCGTAGTTCACAACGTTGCCCTAGTCCATTTCCAATTTCACTGATTGCGCCACTCCCGAGTTGTGAGCATGCGCACATCGGAGCTGACATGGTCTCGTTCAAGCGCGCATGCGCGAGCCGGCCGGCCCTTCATTTGCATGGGGTCACGGCTCATTTCAATGTAACACGCCCACGTCCTTCCCAATTTGTATTACTCCTCCTTACGCCTCTGGAAAAACATTACGTATGCGCAATTTCCTGTGCAAAAGCTACGAGAATAGGGTGATTACGCGGCAAAACTGCGCAAGTCTAACGTAAAGGCGGTGCGCTATGCCGGTCCAATAATGCGCAGATGTACGTGAATCTGGGCCACTATCTCTAAAAAGTATTAAAAACACACAGGTGTGAACCAAGCCTTATTTCCCATAGGAAACCATGTTAAATGGACTGTAGTGCGTTTCTGCAAAAATCATTAAAATCACATGCGATGTCTGTGTGATTTCAGCCATACAGATAGTATGGCTGATATTGCATCGCAATCGGACCAAACTCGCACATGACCATTTTTTAGTCCTCACTAATTGATGTCCAAACTGTTAGTTCGCAGTGCGATATGCAAGCTAAAATGGGGGTGTCATTAACGATGTATTGACACTCCCAACAGTTCACATAGGGCAGTGTGAACTGCCATGCGAGTTGGCTGTGATGCGGGAACCCACAGTGGATTCGGAAGCTTCCAGCATTGCACAATGATGAACCGACACTGAAGGTGTCAGTTTTTTATCCACCTAATGACTAATCTATCACGGAATTACACAATCTATTTATTGATGGTCATATGACCATCTCATTAGTATTTTAGTGTGTAAAACCCCAGCTGGAGAGCGCCAAAAACATGTGTTTATGTTGTATATTTCTTCTCAGAACCCCCCCAGACTTTCTTTATCTAAGTTGATTAACACTGGCTCTGACTGGATAGACTGTGCCCAGATCTAGCGGAAGTTCATGTTTATGCTCATGTTCCTATGGTCACCAAAGGTGCCAAGGAGGACAGATGCCAGAAGGACTAATTGAGTGCTGGCCCAGCTAATCAGTATAAACAAAACATAAGCATACCTTGTAGGAGCCAGTCACACAATGCTTAATGTGGTTTGAGACCAAAAACCAAAAATGTATTATATTACAGCTTACCAATCATTAGATGTGGCGGCTGCATCAGTTTACTTTTCTATTGCCTTGGATACACGATCGGTTTTCCCAGCGGTAAAAAGTCAGTGGGGAAAACCGAGAACCTGCTTGGTAGCTTTCCCCCCTACACATGGCCAGTTTTCCTGGCAGGAAAACTGTCATGAGAACTTTGGTCGGGAAACCCAGCCGTGTGTGTGCTCCTTTCCCCGTAGAAAAACTGATGGCTTTAAAACTGCCAGGAATTCTGGCGGGAAAAAAGAAAACATGTTCTCATTTTTCCCCTCAGGATTCTCTGTTGGGAAAACTGCTATGTAGCAAACACATGGCCGGTTTTCCCAGCCAAAAGCTGTAATGGCAGTTTTTCCGATGGGAAAACTGGTCGTGTGTACAAGGCATATGGGTTTTTTCCCTCTGTTTTAACCCGGTGATCTGGCCAGTAACACACCTCCTGGTCAGTATCTATTAGTGAGATCTATTAGTTACTGCTGACGTCCACCATCACAGTAATGGGCTTCTTTCTCTTATTTAGACCCCTTGACATGCTCCTTTTTTCCTCTGGTGCAGTATCTGTGAACTCAACATTTGAGAGCTCACTCCTTTGGTGGTGAATGTGAGTAGTAATGACTAGGCCTCAGTTAGACCCCTTTCACACTAAGGAGTTTTTCAGGCGCTACAGGGCTAAAAATAGTGCCTGAAAAATGCCTCCCCTGCAGTTCTAGGGTGAAAGTCAGAGGGCTGTCACACTGGAGCAGTGCGCTTGCAGGACGTTAGAAAAAGTCCTGCAAGCAGCATCTTTGGAGCGGTTTAGCAGCGGTGTACATAGCTCCCAACTGTCCCTGATTTTGAGGGAATGTCCCTAGTTTAGAGCAATGTCCCTCTGTCCCTCTTTCCCATCATCTGTCCCTCATTTTGGTCTGATCTCTATAGTTGTATATAAAATGCACTTTTTATCTTTCTAAAAGAGTTTCTTAGACCTAAACTTTTCATCCAATTTCTAAATTGCGGCATTTGTACATTTTAAAAGCCAATATAAAGAAATAGAAGTTGTAAAAAAAGTCTTTGTGGATTTAATTAACCTTTTTTTGTTCTCCTTTAAGGGGGTGTAGCAGAGGGTGTGTCCTATGCCTACATACGTTTGTTAGTAGGTGTCCCTCATTCCCATCTCAAAATGTTGGGAGGTATGGCGGAGTATACACCACTCCTCCACCATCCCTGCCCATTGAAATGAATGGGCATCGCTGCTGAGTGCCTACAAAGCACTTTGACAGTAGCGCTTTTCGGGCGCATTTAACCCATTCTTCGACCGCATGCGGGGGTTAAAAGTGCCCCGCTAGCGAGCAAAAAGCGAAGCTAAAACAATGGTAAAGCACCGCTAAAACAGCGGTAAAGCACTGCTAAAACAATGGTAAAACGCTGCTAAAACTAGTGGTGCTTTAGCGCTAACGCGGCACACTGGCAGTGTGAAAGGGGTCTTAGCAACATCCTAGCAGCCTCCTGGGGGGTATTTCAGTCAGGCTTTGCATAAATGGCTTACACCTATAGCACAGTGTTGCCAACCAACAGATTAAAGTTTACTGGCACGACACCCGAAATGTACTGGCGCAGCCACGTTTTTACTGGCATTTCACAAAAGTTACTAAATTTAATTTTTAGGTGCAAATTTTAGTATTTAGGCTACAAACAAGTACGCTAGGCAAATAGTATTGTGATTTAAGGTAGATATTAAGGTAAAAAAAACATATTTTTGTTATTTTTGTTATAATAAGGACAAATTATTTAGTCACATCACCCCCTGCCGCCATCCCCCTCTGCCACCAACACCCCCTGCCTTCAACCCCCTCTGCGGTGCCACAATCTCCCCCTGCCTCCAATCTCCCTCTGCCTCCAATCTCCCCCAGGCCCCCTGCCTCCAATCACCCCCTGCCTCCACTGTCCCCTGCCTCAATCCCCCTCTGCGGTGCCACCAACAACTCCTGTCTCCATCCCCCACCCTCTGCGGTGCCTCCAATCACCCCCTGCCTCCAATCACCCCCTGCCGCTAATACCCCCTGCCTCCATCCCCCTCTGCGGTACCACCGCAGCCACCATCACCCCCTGCCTCCAATTACCCCCTGCCTATAATCTCCATGCGCAGTTCCAAGCCGAACCGATCTCGGCTATTTTTACTGGCACATTCCTGCAACCACAGACATTTACGAACTGGGGAAAAAAGTGCCAGTTTTTACGAACTGTCCGTAAAAAATACCTACCGTTGGCAACACTGCTATAGCATGGACATTAGTCAACTTTAGTCAAAGCTGCAAAACTGTTTGTTTTTATCTACATACACCCCTTATCTGCATAGGCAGTTTTTTTGTAAAGGTGAAGTAACTCTTTAAAAGCTAAGAAAATATTTTTGGTGCATACACTAAAGTCTAGTACATATGGGCCGAATATCTAGTGGCATTGACTGGTTTAATGTTCAACTCGGCCTGTGTGTACTGGAGCCAGTCTGACAGAAGCCAGATGGGGCATGACTGAAAGAGGTCTGACGGTCGGGTCCTAACCAGAATGTTCTGGCATTGGGGGGGGGGGGGCTGTCAGAACACAATAGCACAGCAGGGGAGATTTCTGTACTAAAAAAAAAACTGGTATGTACTAGACTTTAGGTGCAAATGTGACTTTCACCAAACATTCACTAGTGGAGAATCATTGACGTTTTTTTTAAGACAAATGGACCCAAAAGTGAATGTTTGATGGATGTCAGATTCACTGCTTTATAAAAAAAAATCTTAACCAATTCAGCCTCCAAAGATTGCACCCCCTTCATGACCAGGCCATTTTTTACTATTTAGTAGTGATGAGCGGAATACGCCATATTCGATTTCGCGATATTTCGCGAATATTTCGAAGAATATTCACGAATATTCGTTAATATCGAATATTCGTGATATTTTATAAAAAAAAAAAAAAAAAAATGCGAAAAATGCTAATGCGAAATTTCGCGATTTTTTTTTTTTATAAAATATCACGAATATTTGATATTTACGAATATTCAGTATATTTTATAAAAAAAAAAAGCCAAATTTCGCATATGCGATCGCGAATATTCGTTAATATCGAATATTCGTGATATTTTATAAAAAAAAAAATTGCGAATTTTCGCCAATGCGAATTTTCGCTATTGCGAAATTTCGCGAATGCGAAATTTATTGCGAAATTTATTGCGAAATTTATTGCGAAATTTGAAAAATATGAATATTCGAAATAGCGAATATTCGCCGCTATATTCGAGTTATTCGCGAATACTCGAATATGCAATATTCGTAGCGAATATTCGCAATGCGAATATTCGTGAGCAACACTACTATTTAGCACTGCACTGCTTAAACTGGTAATTGCACAGTCATGTAACTCTATACTCAAATACAATTTAAATCATTTTTTTAACACACAACAAGCTTTCTTTTGATCACCACTGTTTTTTTTAATGCTATAAACAAAATAAGACTGAAAAAGCAAAACAAAAAAACAACAACATTTTTTACCTTGTTATAAAACATTTCCTATAATTTTTTTTTCTTCTTCATAAATTTAGGCCAAATGTATTCTGCTCCATGTTTATTGGTAGAAAAAAAAGTGTATATTAATTGCTTTGTGTGAAAGTTATAGCATCTACAAACAATAGTATATATACTGGAATGTATTTATTTTATACTGGTAATCAGTGGTGGTGATCAGCGACTTGTAGGACTGTGATAGTACGGTGGACACTAACTGATGCTGGGGGGATGCTGGGGGGAACTGACCAACTGACACTGACATCACCAGTGGCACTAATACAGTGATCAGTGCTAATGATATACTGTACACTGTCACTGAACTAATGACACTGGCTGGGAAGGGGTTAACATTTAGGGGCAATTAAAGGGTTAACTGTGTGCCAAACAATGTTTACTGTGTGTACAGTGTGTTGTTTTTACTAAGCAATGTGCTGGTAAAATGGCACATCACTGCTGTCTGTAGAGAGCCCTGTGCTGCTTACCAACACAGGGCTCTCTTATGTCATTCCCTACTCATAATGAAAGTAGGGGGAACGCAGTGGCGCCCCCTACCTATGGGAATAGGGACAAATCAATAGGGTACTGCACTGTAAATTTAAAAAATAATGTACAGTTATTATTGGTCACTTACCTGTCAGCTGACATTTAACTTCTAGTAGATTCTACAGTTGTTATAAGTTGGCTGGTTCGAGCATTTAAAGCTGAACCATTGGTATGTTAATTTATGTAAGGTAAAAAATATTATATCGTCAAAATAAACATCGTTTTTTTATTGGTTATGTATCGTCATACCAGTATTAAAGGGGCCGCGGCCAATCATACCACAGTTTAAAGTGGAGGTTCACCCAAAAATCAACTTTCTGACATTAGATCCAGCATACTGCTAACATCTGCAGTATGCTGTTTTTTTTTTTTTGTTTTTTTTTGTACTTATCGTTTTATGAGCCGTTGTTATCCGGCTCCGAGCGGGGAATCCTGCGGGGAATGGGCGTTCCTAAGCCAAGAGGAGTTGATTGACGGGCTGCTAAGGCGAGTCACGCCTTCCGAAAATACCCGAAGTGACTCGGGTATTTTCGGAAGGCGTGACATGCCTTAGCAGCCCGTCAATCAACTCCTCTTGGCTTAGGAATGCCCATTCCCCGCAGGATTCCCCGCTCGGAGCCGGATAACAACAGCTCATAAAACGATAAGTACAAAAAAAAAAAACAGCATACTGCAGATGTTAGCAGTATGCTGGATCTAATGTCAGAAAGTTGATTTTTGGGTGAACCTCCGCTTTAAGATTATTTGTTTTATTATATTTAATATAATTCAAGCCTGATATAAAATTGAATTTGGTCTCTAGTCCCATGAAAAAATCACATACATGTACACATAGTTCCCAACTGTACCGGATTTCAAGGGACTGTCCCTGATTTGGAGCAATGTCCCTCTTTCCCTCTTATCTCCTCATTTGTCCCTCATTTTGGTCTGATCTCTATAGTTGTATATAAAATTCACTTTTTATCTTTCAAAAAGTGTTTTCCAGTGCTAAACCTTTCATCCAATTTCTAAATTGCTGCATTTGTACATTTTAAAAGCCAATATAAAAGAATAGTAGTGATAAAAAAAAAGTCCTTGTGGATTTAATTAACTTTTTTTTATTAATTCTCCTTTAAGGGTGTGTGGCAGGGGGTGTGTCCTATGCCTACATACGTTTGTTAGTAGGTGTCCCTCATTCCCATCTATAAATGTTGGGAGGTATGATGTACGTAACCCAGTGCTGCAGGGCCGCCCTGCTGCAGTATAAGTGCGGTGGGCAGTCCTGAAGTGGTTTAAGTGGAACTAAACCTTCCTATCCAAGGAAGCTGCCATCTTAAAGGCTCTGTTTGAGCTGCAATTACTATGGCACTGCCCATGTGATCAGCCATTTACTAGCTTGACAGTTCTGTTAGGAGGTAACCTGGCCGCACTAGCAACTGTAACAATTATAATTTATGGTACACCTTAAATGTAACTGTTTGGGAACCCATTAAATCCATGGGTTTAATTTCTACTTGGATAGAAAATCCTGGACTGCCACACTCCTTAAGGCTGGGTTCACACCTATGCGAATTGAGTGCGGCTTATACCGCATCCAATATGCAGAACATTTCTAAATACATTGGGCCAGATTCACGTACATCGGCGCATTTTTTGACCGGCGTAGCGCACCTCCTTTACGTTAGACCGGCACAATGTAGTGGCGCAATCACCGTATTCTCGTTTGATTTGCGCAGAAATTAGCGCCGGTGCAACGTAATTTCAGAGGCGTAAGGCGCAGTAATTCAAATTGGGAAGGACATGGGCGTGTTACATTGAAATGAGCCGTGACCCCATGCAAATGAAGGGCCGGCCAGATTGCGCATGCGCGCATGAAGCAGACCATGGTCAGCACCTCTGTGCGCATGCTCACAACTCGGGAACGGCGCAATCAGTGAAATTGGAAGTGGCCCCAGGCAACTTAGTGAACTACGCAGACAGCATAAATAGACAGACACAAACACACTTCCTTTGCAAAAGTACATCCCTTTGTATCCCTTCCTATACAGCAAGGTGCTTTTGTTCTGTTGTTTGTTGCGTTGTGACTTGTCTTTGTGATATTTGTTGACTGTTTGATCTAGTGTTTTGTAGAATATATTTGATAGTGTTTTTTGGTGACTGCTTGTGAGACTTTTTGGTTGATAGATTTTGGTTTGTTTGTTTTGTTGCTTGATTTTTCCTGCTTGTTTTTGTGAGTGATTTTTGGTGATTGTTTGGGAGAGAGTTGTTGTATGAGTATGACTGAGAGGAAGCGTAAGTTGAATTTTTCTTTGGGGGAGAAACAAATAATTGCCCGGGCCATTACCCAATATGGGCGTTTTCTGCACGGCCCGGAGAGTGCCAACACCACCCCGGCCAGGAGGAGGGAGATTTTGCAGCACATTAACGACCAGGTAAATTCAGCGGGGGGGGGAGAGACCCGGACACACGAGGGGATCGAAAAGAAAATCAATGATCTCCGGCGTTTGGTCCGAAAGAAGCTGGGGCAGATGGCAGCCCATGCTAGGGGCACTGGAGGGGGCCCACCATGCCCTGTTAGGCTTACAGCGGAGGAGCGTGCGGTGGCCCACACCTTTAATAGACAACAGGTGGAGGGCCTGCCTGGCTATGACTCCAGTCATGAAGCTGTGATGGCAGGTAAGGTTTTTTTGCAAGGTGTGTAGCATGTGTGGGGGGGAGGGAATATGTGGCAAGTGTGTGGATCCTCCAACCTGTGAATGTTTTGTGTCATCCACAGATATGCAGGAGGGTGCTGGGCCATCTGGCCTGACCGCACCATCCCCAGGACAGCAGCCTGATGAGGACCCCCAGACAATGCCGAAGTCCTCGGAGGAGGTTGATGAGGAGGAGGTTGAGGAGGAGGAGTTTGAGTAGGAGGAGGATGTCATGTCAGCCAGTGGATTGTTGTTTTTGGAGGAGTCTTCCTCTCTGGCTGGCAGCAGCCAGCCCTCCACAAGGGCTAGCCCCTCCCACTCCTCCCCCAACAGGGCTCCCCTCCCAAGGGGCTCCCCTTCTCCCCGGCCACAAGCCTCAGCTGGAGGCAGAAAGTCATCCCAGAAGACCATGGGGGTGGCCGAGGTTCTGCCCGCCAATCTGAGAAGGGACCAGGCCCTTCAGACCCGCCATCTGGGACAGGTCAGCCAGACTTTGGTGCGGATGGAGGAGAGCCTGTCCTCCATAAAGCAGAGACCAGGGGCTGCTCCTCCTTCCTCGGATTACCCCCCCATGAGTCTCCCCTGAGGAGCCAGGGCCGTGGCATTAATTTGTTTCCCCCCCTTTTTTTTTCAGTTTTTTATTTTTGGCTTTTTTTTTCCTGGAAATTTTCTTTTTTTGCTGGACACTTTTTTTTGGTGTTGTGAATGATTTTGGAATGTGGGGGTGATATTCCTGCCGGAAAAGGGGTGTCATCCTCAGTTTTGGTGGAGAAGGGTTCCCCACGACCAGGGAGAAGTGATCCCCAGGTGCGTGTAAATGGTGTATGAATGTACAGTGACATAATTGGAGTCCTGCATGGTGGGCTTGTGCTAGCCCAATTTGATGAGGATGTGATGTGTCTGTGCTAGGGACCACAGTGGTGTGCATGCATGCATTCTCATTGTGCCATGATTAATGGGTGTGTTTAACGTGCAAAGATGGCTAATGTGAGCTGTCTCCTGGCTGCTCTTCCCTCAGAAGACGGGGTAACCTCGGTTAGGGGGGATAGTTTGGTTCAGGGGTCAGGTCATCACGTAGGTCAATCTGCATGCCCTTTCTTACTGCGAAGTTGTGCAGCAGGCAACAGGCACCGATGATCTGGCACACAAAGTTTGGGGAATACAACAGGGTCCCCCCAGACTTATCCAGGCATCGGAAACGTGACTTCAGGAGGCCAAAGGTGCGCTTCACCACAGCACGTGTTTGGGCGTGGGCTTCATTGTATCTTTCCTCTCCTGGTGTTTGGGGGTTCCGGATAGGAGTCATGAGATGGGGTCCCAGTGGATATGCAGAGTCACCTGTAAGGGAAAAGACAGGAGGATGTTAGTAGTGCATGTGCCCCTTGTGATGTGTGCATCATGGGGGGGGGGACAGTCATGCCTGCCACCCATGTCACTCACCAACCAGCCAGGTGTCCCCATACACGTTCTGTTCGAATTCCATTCGAATGGGGCTCTGATTGTAGATGTAGCTGTCATGGCTGGATCCTGGGTGTTTGGCACGGACGTGCCATATGAGGCCTTGGGCATCGACTATGACCTGTACGTTGATGGAATGCCAATGCTTCTGATTGCGGTATATGTGCTCTGTTTCATGGGGGGGCTGGAGTGCCACATGTGTGCAATCAATGGCCCCCACGGTGCGTGGGAATCTGGCAATTCTGTAGAAATCTGTCATTGCCTTCAGCCGCAGGTCCTCAGTGGTGGGTTTGATGATTTGGTTGGCCATGCATCTGAGGATTGCTGGGATAACCTGGTACACACATCTGCTCATGGAGGATTGTGACATCCCAGCCACCACTCCACTTGTTCTTTGAAAAGAGCCACTGGCAAGGAAATGGAGTGTTGCCAGGACCTTGACCAGTGGCTGCACTGCATGTGAGTGGTGTGTTGGGCTGGTGATGTCCTCCTGCAGGGTTATGGTTAATTCCAGGATGGCATGAGGGGTGAATCTGAAGATGCGATACACCTCAGAATCAATCATGCCAAAGATGTCTATGCGTATATCCTCTCCCGTGTCCTCCTCCATGACCTCCTCCGTGCCCTCCTCCTTCTTTGCTCCTCTAAATTCAGTAGTATAGCTATGTGCGACGATGCCCCTGGCATGTTGGCATACAGATTGTTGTGCAGCAAGTGTGACTGCTCAGCTCCTCACTAACAGTGTTGCTTTCTCTGACATGTAGACGGATTGTCTAATTTTATACCACCTTTTATATGGTCTAATTTTAGACAGGACGTGCAGCTGTTGCGCACAGCGCGTAGCCTGCGCTGCAACAACGTTCTTTTGTGGATCCCCGAAACTCCCTCATTTGCATATTTGAAAAGCAAATCAATGGTGTGTCTAGTGCAGTTTTGCGCAGACGGATGCGCCTGTCTATCGAAATTACGCCGGTCAAAAAAAAGTAGATTTCTTGCGTATCTCGTTTTGGGGATGCGGCGCATCGAAACGCATGCGCAAATTTAGTCTTACGCCGCGCATCTCCTGTAACGCCGGCGTAATCGCTCTGTGAATCTGGCCCCTTGTTTTCAATGAGGCTGGTTCACATATGTGCGATGCATTCACACTGCGCATTGCAGAAAAAAACATGTGCGTCTTTTAGGCCTCTACTTGTGACATTTCTGCAATTTTCTATAAGTTTATTATTGTTAGAATACCTTTGTATGTAATTACAATGGTAACGGGTACATGTAACTACTTGTTTTCCATGCAGCCCAGGGTTGAACAATGTGAGGAATGCCAGAACGGACTTGAATCCTGAAAAGATGGATCAACAGACAGAGGAAGTACACACTAAATAAAAAATTGATTTATTCATAGAATGTGTATACAAAAATGATTCAACTAAAGTGAAAACTGGTACAACAAGTATGGCAAACAAATGATGAAACAATTGAAAAAGAACACACAGGAGCCAGAAATAAGGCTACAGTATATACAAGTGATGCATACCATGTTGTATAGAAAACCAAGTCCAAGTAACGTAGTGACATACACTATATTTCCAAAAGTATTGGGACGCCTGCCTTTACACGCACATTAACTTTAATGGCATCCAAGCCTTAGTTCGTAGGGTTCAATATTGAGTTGGCCCACCTTTTTGCAACTAAAACAGCTTCAATTCTTCTGTGAAGGCTGTCCACACACATTAGGAGTGTGTATATGTAAATGTTTGACCATTCTTCCAGAAGAAGTCCTGTCTCGCAGTATCTGCCTTAATTCATCCCAAAGGTGTTCTATCAGGACTCTGTGCAGGCCAGTCAAGAAAATCACACATTTTGTGTTGACATCAGAACACTAATGGAGGAGTAATCTCCCAATGGGGGCACTAGTTCTGGTGACACACTGGGATTCACTTTGGAGTTATCTCCGCTTACTTCCTGTTTTCACTATTGGACAGAAAGTAAAGGGAAATCTCCCCAATGGGACACAGATAGCAAAAAAAAAAAATGACAAGAGTTATGATCCTTCCTTACTAAAATTGTAAAAAATAAATAAATAAATGTTGCCTTTAGTTACACTTTAACCACTTCAGCCCCGGACCATTATGCAGCCAAATAATGGGCCATTTTTTGCGATTCCGCACTGCTCTGTTTTAACTGACAATTGCGCGGTCGTGCGACGTGGCTCCAAAACAAAATTGACGTCCTTTTTTCCCACAAATAGAGCTTTCTTTTGGTGGTATTTGATCACCTCTGCGTTTTTAATTTTTTGCGCAATAAAAAAAAAAAATAGAGCGTCAGTTTTGAAAAAAAAATCAATATTTTTTACTTTTTGCTATAATAAATATCCCCCCAAAATATTTTTTTTTTTCTTCAGTATAGGCCGATACATATTCTTCTACATATTTTTGGTAAAAAAAAAATTGCAATAAGTGTTTATTGATCGGTTTGGGCAAAAGTTATAGCATCTTCAAAATAGGGGATAGTTTTATGGCATTTTTATTTATATATTTTTTTTACTAGTAATGGCAGCGATCAGCAATTTTTATCATGAGTGCGACATTATGGCAGACACCTCGGACACTTTTGCCACATTTTTGGAACCATTGTCATTTCACAGCGATCAGTGCTATAAAAATGCACTGATTACTGTGAAGATTACACTGGCAGTGAAGGGGTTAACCACTAGGTGGCGCTGTAGGGGTGTAAGTGTGCCCTATTGAGTGATTCTTACTAGGGCACAGTGAGAATCACTTACTGTGATTCCGATTACAGGAATCAGTGATTACTGTCATTGTCACTAGGCAGAGCGGGGAGATGCTTGTTTACATCAGCATCTCCCCGCTCTTCCTTACCGTGAGACGATCGCGGGAATCCCCGCGGTGATCGAGTCTTCGCGGTGGGCATGTGTCCACAATGCCGTGCTCTTAAAAGGGATGTATATATACGTCCTTCTTTCTCTCCGTGCCATGCTGCCGACATATATAGTCGTACGCTGGTCGGCAAGCAGTTAATATCAGGCAAAGATAGGTAAATTGCAAACTAGGTGACTAAGTTACAACAAGGTAACATACCGGGTAGACATGTGCAGACTGGAATATTTTGTTTCGTTTTTTTTCGTTTTTCGTTGGGGAATAGCTTTCGTCCGAAAATCCAATAATACTTGGTTTCTGTCGAATGGTCAAAAGAATATTCGACGGAACTTCGAAACTTTATGTCGAATCGTACATTTCCGGTCGAATATTCCGCCAACAAGAATTCTAATGTTGTATGACTAGTAATAATGCCGAATCTATTCTCTATAATGTCAAATCTATTTTCTCATACTTCCAACAATATAAGTCCAGGACAGTTAGGAGACAAATGGAGTCAGGGAAAGCACCTGCTGACAATATTCACAATGCATCATCACCATCAGGAGAATGAGAAGTGTTGGATGATTATATACATTATATATACAGATGCTAACAGATGTGGTGGAGCAGGTATCTATATTTTACTCCACGCACACAATTATTAAAGGGTAACTCCACTTTCATGGGGAAGAAAAATAGCAAATACAAAAATAGAAAATAAAGAAATAATATAGTGTGTACAATTGTGATACAAGTCATATTGTAATTGAATGTTATTAACCACCCCGAGCCTGTTTTTCAGATTCAGTGTTTACGAGACTAAAACATTTCTTTTTGCTATAAAATTACCCCCAAACATTATATATATTTTTTTCTAACACCCTAGAGAATAAAATGGCAGTCATTGCAATACTTTTTGTCACACCGTATTTGCGCTGCGGTCTTACAAGCGCACTTTTTTTGGAAAAAATTCTCTTTTTTTAAATTAAAAAATAAGACAACAATAAATTTGGCCCAATTTTTTTACATATTGTGAAAGATAATGTTACGCCGAGTAAAATGATACCCAACATGTCACGCTTAAAAATTGCGCCCGCTTGTGGCATGGCGTCAAACTTTTACCCTTAAAAATCTCGATAGGCGACGTTTAAAAAATTCTACAGGTTGCATTTTTTGAGATACAGAGGAGGTCTAGGGCTAGAATTATTGCTCTCGCTCTAACACCGTTTTCATATGCGGGCGCTACTCGCGTATGCGTTCGCTTCTGCGCGCGAGCTCATCAGGACGGGGCGATTTAAAAAAAAAATGTGTTTTCGTATTTATTTTTATTTATTTTACCAATTTTTAACACTAAAATAAAAAATAAAAAATAATTATCACTTTTATTTCTATTACAAGGAATGTAAACATCCATTGTAATAGAAAAAAAGCATGACAGGTCCTCTTAAATATGAGATCTGGGGTCAAAAAGACCTCAGATCTCATATTTAGGCTTAAATGCAAAAAAAAAAAAAAATGTAAAATGTAATTTTTCTAATGACTTAAAAAAAATGTCTCTTTAAGACACTGGGCGGGACTGACGTTTTGACGTCACTTCCGCCCAGCAGAGCTACGGGGACGGATGAGGGAAATTTTTCCCTCACTCGCATCCCCACTGAGCATGGGAGAGGACCCGAACCACTTGCCGACCGCCCACCGTCGTTATACGTCATCACTTTAAAGATGGATATCTTGGTAAGGGCAGCAGCTGCTGCCACAACCGAGATATCCATGTCTTCAGTGGGCGGTCGGTCAAACGATAACGGCGGTCTCCGCGGCGGATTCGCCGTTATCGGTGGCGGGCGAGGGCCCCCCCTCTCGCTGCACTCCCGCGCCCTCCACCGCTTACCGGAGCCATCGGTAGCGGCAGAGGGCGCGGGAGTGCAGTGGGAGGGGGGGCCCTCACCCGCCACCGATAACGGCGAATCCGCCGCGGAGACCGCCGTTATCGTTTGACCGACCGCCCACTGAAGACATGGATATCTCGGTTGTGGCAGCAGCTGCTGCCCTTACCAAGATATCCATCTTTAAAGTGATGACGTATAACGACGGTGGGCGGTCGGCAAGTGGTTAAAAACAATCTTTCCTTTTCAATCTGCAGCTGCTGCAATTTTCTGTAAATGCAATGCAATATGGCTACCTAGAGTTGTTCTGCACACAGTGTATGTACTGCCCACTCCACAGAAACATAATTTCCTGCTTGTGTGATTGGCTCACCAATTTTCCCAGAAGTCTGCCAAAGATACAAGTCGGATTTCAGGCATCCCATGCAACAAAAATCTAATTTTTGGTGAGATATTTCCAATAGGAAAGGGGTCTAAAGGGATGCAGGCCCAGCAGCGTTCCTCATTGGTGCCCTGCAGCTGCCACAATTATGAAACCACTCCCATTAGACCCATACACAGAGACACAGACAAACGCACAGGGATTTCTTCAGAATAACAAAAGGCAGGAATCTGCAACCAAGGTTGTTAGAAACCTTGTAATGTACATAGAGCACCCAGAGTGGGATTTTTTTCTTCTCAACAAAAGTGGAGTTACCCTTTAACCACTTCCATACAGAGCATTTTCACCCCCTTCCTGCCTAGACCAATTTTTCGTTTTCAGCGCTGTTGCACTTTGAATGACAATTGCGCGGTCATGCAACACTGTACCCAAATGAAATCTTTGGCCCAGATTCAGGTACATCTGTGCATTATTGGACCGGCGTAGTGCACCGCCTTTACGTTAGACGTGCGCAATTTTGCCGCGTAATCACTCTATTCTTGTAGCTTTTGCGCAGAAAATTGCGTAACGTTTTTTCAGAGGCGTAAGGCGGAGTAATACAAATTGGGAAGGACGTGGGCGTGTTACATTGAAATGAGCCGTGGCCCAATGCAAATGAAGGGCCGGCCGGCTCCCGCATGCGCACTTGAAGGAGACCACGGTCAGCTCCGCTGTGCGCATGCTCACAACTCGGGAGCGGCGCAATCAGTGAAATTGGAAATGGACTAGGGCAACGTTGTGAACTACGCAAACAGCATAAATAGACAGAGACAAACGCACTTCCTTTGCAAAAGTACATCCCTTTGTTTCCCTTCCTATACAGCAAGGTGCTTTTGTTTATTAGCGTTTGTTTATTTGTTTGTGACGTGTCTTTGAGATATTTGGGGACTGTTTTGCAGAGTGATTTTTGTCTTTTATGTGTTTTCTTTGTTGTTATTTTGTTTAAATTATATTTTTGCTGGGGCATTTTTTATTTTTGCTCGTCATTTATTTTATTTTTTTGGTTCTGTTTGTGTATGATTTTGGAATGTGGGGGTGATATTCCTGCGGTAAAAGGGGTGTCACCCTCATTTGTGGTGGAGAAGTGATCCCCAGGTCCGTGTGAATGGTGTATGAATGTACAGTGACATAATTGGAGCCGTGGCATGGCATTGCAGCTCACAAGTCCTGCATGGTGGACTGGTGCCAATCCAATGTGATGAGGATGTGGGGTGTGTGTGCTAGGGACCACAGTGGTGTGCATGCATGCATTCTCATTGTGCCATGATTAATGTGTGTGTTTAACGTGCAAAGATGCATAATGTGAGCTGGCATGAGATGGGGTCATGAGATGGGGTCCCAGTGCATATGCAGAGTCACCTTGAAGGGAAAAGACAGGAGGATGTTAGTAGTGCATGTGCCCCTTGTGATGTGTGCATCATGGGGGGGACAGTCATGCCTGCCACCCATGTTACTCACCAACCAGCCAGCTGTCCCCATACATGTTCTGTTCGAAATCTGTGGGGATGGGGCTCTGATTGTATATGTAGCTGTCATGGGTGTCATGGGTAGTGCCATGTGTTGGGCTGCTGATGTCCTCCTGCAAGGTTGTGGTAATTCCATGATGGCATGAGGGGTGAATCTGAAGATGTGAGACACCTCAGAATCACTCATGCCATAGATGTCTATGCGTGTGTGATATATCCTCTCCCGTGAACAGTGAAGAGTGAGGGGCTTGTATCAGATAAGAATATTGTATTAGATTAGATTAAATGGTAAAGTTTATATAAGCCAAAAAAAGTTAAAAAAATAAATAAAAATCCCGTGCCCTCCTCAGTGCCCTCCTCAGTTCCCTCCTCCTTCTTTGCTCATCTAAAGTCAGTAGTATAGCTATGCGCGACGATGCCCCTGGCATGTTGGCATACAGATTGTTGTGCAACACGTGTGACTGCTGAGCTCCTCACTAACAGTGTTGCTTTATCTAACAAGTAGACTTTTTTTCTCTTTTTAGACCAGCTTTTATATGGTCTAATTTTAGACAGGACATTTTGCTGTTGCGCACACTGCGTAGCCTGCGCTGCCCTAACCTTCTTTTGTGGATCCCCGTAAGTCCCTCATTAGCATATTTGACTAGCAAATCAATGGTCTGTCTAGCGCACTTTTGCGCGGACGGATGCGCCAGTCTAACAAAATTACGCCGGACAAAAAAAAGTAGATTTTTTGCGTATCTCGTTCTGGGGATGCCGTGCATCGAAACGCACGCGCACATTTCGACTTACGCACGCGCATCTCCTGTTGCGCAGGCGTAATTGCTCTGTGAATCTGGGCCTTTATGTTTTTCCCCTCACAAATAGAGCTATCGTTTGGTGGTATTTGATCATCTCTGCGGAAGAGCAACAATTAAAAAAAAACACCATATTTTTTACTTTTTGATTTAATAAATATCAACATTTAAAAAAATAAAAAATGTCCACAGTTTAGACTTATTCTACGTATTCTTCTACATATTTTTGGTAAAAAAAATCGCAATAAGCGTATATTGATTGGTTTGCGCAAAAGTTATAGGGGATAGATTTATGGCATTTTAATTTTTTTAAATTTTTTTACTAGTAATGGCGGAGATCTGCGATTTTTATTGTGACCGTGACATTGCGGCGGACGTATCGGACACTTTTGATACGTTTTTGGGACCATTCACATTTATATAGCGATTAGTGCTATAAAACTACACTGATTACTGTGTAAATGTGACTGGCAGAAAAGGGGTTAACACTAGGGGGCGCTGAAGGGGTTAATATGTTCCCTGGGAGTGATTTCTAACTGTAGGGGGGAGGGGACTCACAAGTGGAGGAGACCGATGTGTGTTCCTCTGTTCTGGGAACACACATCGGTCTCCTCACCTCTGACAGGTGGTGGATCTGTGTGTTTACACACACAGATCCACACTCCTGCCGAGTTTGCCGGTAATCGCGGCTGCCCGGTGGAGATTGCGACCACCGGACACACACACCGGGTCGCAAGCTTTGCCGCGGGCGCACACGATGCGCCGGCGGCGCACCCCTAGCACCCGCGATGCACAGGACGTCATATGACGTCCACTCTGAAGGACGTACAGTTCCTGCCGACGTCATATTATTATGGCTCGGTAGGGAACTGGTTAAGGTAAGAGTTTGAACTTGTCGATTTTGTAAAGTAGTAAAAGAATGTCAAAATAAATTGCATTGCTTGCATTCTTTAAAGCAAGTTTAATCTGCTTATTTTTCGCCTTTCCAGGTTTCTCCCCAACCTCCTACACATGTAAACACGCAAATTAAATTTTTAACCACATGACCACTGGAACAATTTACCCCATCATGACCAGGGCATATTTTCTTATACAGCACTGGCAATTGCTCAGTCTTGCACCAATTCGCCCAAATGAAATGTGTGTGTGTGTGTGTGTGTGTGTATATATATATATATATATATATATATATATATATATATATTTAAACCACTGTTTATTTATTTTTTTTGCTATACAAACAAAAATATACTACACATTTGGGGAAAAAAAACAAGTTTTTCTTGATCTCTGTTATAAAATTTTACAAACAAACATTCTTTCGTCATAACTTTAGGCCAAAAATGTTTCTGCTATATTTGTTTGGTAAAAATAACCCAAAGCTGTGTATATTATTTAGTGTGTGTGGAAGTTATAGAGTCCATAAACTATGGTACAATATATATATATATTTGAAAGTTTAATCAATCCTGATGTACTGACGGCCTATCTAATTTCTGGCTCTAAAATGCCAGGCCAGCACAAAGACCCCTTTTTGGAAAGTAGGCAGTCCAAGGTATTTAGCAAGAGACAAGGCACGTTTTTTGAAGTTATAAACAATTTAGGAAAGCTTCATTCAGTAATTTTCTTTCAAGATCAAGTCAATATGATTTTGAGCTATTGCTCGATGGGCCATTAAATGGTGGGAGACCAGGCTGGGAACCGAAGAGGATGACGTGGACGCGGCCGGGAGTTTCGAACAGTCAGGTAAGTAAAACGGGGACTCGGGGGGGGGGGGGCGGTGCTGTGAGAAGTTTTTTTACCTTAATGCATAGGATGCATTAAGGTAAAAAAAAATGTACCTTTACAACCCCTTTAAGTTGTGGTTGATTGACCTTGCATCCATCCATTCATCCATTGGATGGTACTTGCAAATCTGGATCTAAGGGCACTTGGCAGTTCTGGTGGCAAGTATAATAATCTTTATAGCTGTCTGTGAGGGAGTCTTTGACCACCAATGTAAATGCATGCTTCCCACTGACCCTGGATGAAGACTTTTTTTAAAGGGTTCCTCTAGGATAAAAAAGTTGAGAAAAGCTGCTCTAGACACTGTGAGCATAGCAAACGGTTTCTGGAAAGGCTGCTTCCTCCCCCTTCTTGTGTCCCACTATTAACCATCTATGTTATGCTAAGCATCAATGAACAATGGTGAGGCACAGCAGGGGATGAGGCTAAGCTTCAATTTCCTAAACTGATCATATATTTACATCATCAGCACATTCCACACTCCACAGTGCTTCACAGAACACACAGACAATTCACATCAGTCTCATCACTTGAAGTAGCTGCAATGGGGGGGATTTATCAAAACTGGAGCACCCACAATATGGATCTGCTGTGCATCTTTTGTCTACAGCATGATCCGGTAGGGTTCTTTTAGATTTATAAATGGTGGGTGGTAAAAATGCACCGTTGAACAGTGTTTAACTGCCTCCAACGACCCCCTTCCTTCCATGCTGCAGCTGTGGTACTTAGCAAAAATTACCCCCCCTCACATTTTGCATTCAGTAGCTTAAACAAATGCAATCCACACAAACAAATGGAACTGCGCCACAGCTGAACCACAACTGTGTGCAATATTAGTGGTTGTGATGGTGCAGCATTTACAGGTTTAAAACAGGTAGTGAGAAGGTAATATACCGCCTCCTTACTGCCTGTAAAAGCAATCCAAACACAAAACTCTTTTCAGCGGCACAGCAATCTTCCCAAACAAATAAGTGTAGCCTTAACCAATTAAGCCCCGGACCAATATGGAGCCAAAGGACCACGTCCCTTTTTGCGATTCACTGCGTCGCTTTAACTGACAATTGCGCGGTTGTTGCTACGTGGCTCCCAAACAAAATTGGCGTCTTTTTTCCCCCACAAATAGTGCTTTCTTTTGGTGGTATTTGATCACCTCTGTAGTTTTTATTTTTTGCGCTATAAACAAAAATAGACCAACAAAATAAAATAAAATAAATATATGTTTTTTTTTACTTTTTGCTATAATAAATATATATATATATCTATATATATAAAAAAAATATGAGTTTAGGCCGATACGTATTCTTCTACATATTTTTGGTAAAAAAATCGCAATAATCGTTTATTGATTGGTTTTCGCAAATGTTATAGCATTTACAAAATATGGCATAGTTTTATGGCATTTTTATAAATAATTATTTTTTACTATTAATGACGGCGATCAGTGATTTTTTTTGTGACTGCGACATTATTGTGAACACATCGGACACTTTTGACACTATTTTGGGACCATTGTCATTTTTACAGCGAAAAGTGCTATAAAAATGCACTGGTAACTGTGAAAATGACACTGGCAGTGAAGGGGTTAACCTGTAGGGGGCGCTGAAGGGGTTAAGTGTTTCCTAGGGAGTGTTTACTACTGTGTGAGGGCGTGGCTTTGCGTGTGATGTCACTGATCGTTGTTCCCTATGACAGGCGATCAGTGGCAGTCACACTAGGAAGAACGGGGGAAAGGTTTATTTACACTTACCTCTCCCTGTTCTTCAGCTCTGTGACCCGATCGCAGGACATCGGCAGTGATCGGGTCCGCAGGTCCTGCGGTCATGGAGCACATGTCTAACTGGCAGTAAATTTTGCATGACTAATCATTTGGCCATTATTCAGGCTGATCCTTTGTATTATGTAATGTCTTTTAATTCTCCTTATTATGTCTAATGTATATTGTTCTGGAATGTATTTCTTCACCCCTCCCCCCCTGCACATCTTCTGCACTACGTTTATATACTGTATATTATTATTAATAATATTATTATTATCATAAAGGATTTATATAGAGCACAGAGCTTTACAACATACCACATATAATAACCATATACTGTATGTAATTAATGCCTTGTACACACGAGCGGAATTTCCGATGGAAAAAGTCAAACGAAAGCTTTTCATCGGATATCCTGTCCGTGTGTATGCCCCATCTGACTTTTTCCATTGGAAATTCCAACGGAATTAGATAGAGAACATGTTCTTAATTTTTCCGATCTGAATTTCCGTTCGTCTGGATGCAATTCTGACGGACTAAGAACCATGCATGCTCAGAATCAAGTTGAAGCATTGAACTTCATTTTTCTTGGCTCTTCGTAGTGTTATACGTCACCGCGTTCTTGACGGCCTGTATTTGGTGTGACCGTGTGTATGCAAGACGGGAAAACCGGACGTGTGTACGGGGCATTATTGTTACTTTGCAAACATCTTCTGCAAACGCATTTGCAAAAGGGAATACTAATATAGTCATGCAATGATTACACTTCAGTACAGTAATATTATTTATATTATATACCTTAAAATGGTCCTAAAGGCTTAAAGGGACACTAAAGTCAGGTTTTTTTTTTTTTAAATAACAAACATGTTATACTTACCTCCACTGTGCAGTTCGTTTTGCACAGAGTGGCCCGGAAAGCTGTCTTCTGGGGTCCCTCGGCGGCTGTCTGGGCTCCTCCTCGCAAAAGCTTTCCATCTTCATGCGAGGGCGCTCGCACAGTGGAAAGCTTTTGCAAGCGCGCTCCCGTGATACAGCGGCGGCCATAGCCGCCGACTGTATCACTCGGCCCCTGCCCCCCTGCGCGCCGCGTAATCCGCTGTGATTGACAGAAGCGCTAGCCAATGGCAGCGCTGCTTTCAATCCGCCCAGCCTATCAACGACCAGGCTGGGAACCGAAGAGGATAACGTGGACGCGCCCGGGAGTTTCGAACGGTAAGGTAAGTAAAACGGGGACTCGGGGGGGGGGGGGCGGTGCTGTGAGATGTTTTTTTACCTAGGATGCATTAAGGTAAAAAAACTTTTACCTTTACAACCCCTTTAAGATTTTTTTTTACCTTAATGCACTTTCTGCATTAAAGTAAAAATACCTTCTGTGCCACAGGATCCACACTAGCCACCCCTAAAGTAACCTGAACCTGGTTTCAATCAAACACTGTGCCAATGTCTCTGCTCTCTTCCCACTCACAGGGCAGATTGATAGATTGATTGATGTCAATCAAATCCTATATTTTTTTTAGCACTGATCACTGTATTGATGTCACTGGTCCCCAAATAGTGGCACTTAGTGTCCGCTTTGTCCTCCGCAATGTCGCAGTCCCACTATAAATCGCCGATCGCCACCATTACTAGAACAAATAAATAAATTCCCATAAAAATATCTTAGGCCGCGTACACACGATCTAATCTATCTGCTGGAAATGGTCTGACAGACCGTTTCAGCAGACAGATTCGATTGTGTGTACGGAAGGACAGACAAATTTTGCCAGCAGACAGATTTTAAAGCATGCTTTAAAATCTGTCTGCTGGGAACCCCTCCGTCCGACATGTCTGCTGGTTAGTATGCTAACCAGCAGACATATCTGCCCGCACATGCGTCGAATGGATTCATAGCATGCGCGGAAGTGTTTTACTTCCTGGTGCGGTGATGTGGCGGCGTCAACATCACCGCCACGTCACCGCGCTGTCTGCCGGCGGGGATTTTTGTTTGATCGTGTGTACAGCGATCAAACCAAAATAGCCCAGCAGACAAATCCGAACAAATCGGTCTGTCAGACCGATTTGAACGGATTTATTTGGTCGTGTGTACGCGGCCTTATAGTTTATAGATGCCAATTTATTTTATTGGGTGTGTTATATAGCAGAAAGTTTTGTTTATAGCGCAAAGAATAAAAACCGCAGAGGTGATCAAATGCGACTGCACAATTGTCAATCAAATTACCACAGTGCAATATAGCAAAAAATGGCCTGGTCATGAAGGGAGGTAAACCTTCCGGAGCTGAAGTGGAAATAACTCACAGTCTGTAATGTAAAACTAAATAGCACTGATGTTTTTTACAACAAGATAAATTAACTAACCATTTTTCATGACGTGAAAAATTACATTTTTTAAATTGGTCATTAAAAACGATCATGTGTGGGCTCCAGAGCATTTTTCTTGTCGTGAAAAATGGGCATTAACCACTTGACAACCGAGGACGTCATATGACGACCTCGAATTTGTGCGGTGATATCTGAATGATGACTGCAGCTACAGGCATCATTCAGATATTATGGTCTTCAGCCGGCGATTCTGTGCACGATAAGAATGATCAAAGTGGCAGTTCCTCCGTTTGATCAGTCTTATAGGCAGCGGGAGGGGACATCCCCCCCTTCCCGCTGCCATCCGGTGCTTCTCGGGGCTTTCCCATGCCATCGGGGGCCCAGAGAATGAATCTGCCGGCGCTGGCTGGGAAGCATAGAGATGACTGGTGACTAGAGGCCTGGGCGCAACGTTATGATGTCACGCCCGGGTACCCGGGAAAGTAAACAAAGCCGCAATTGCGGCTGTCGGCATGAGAATGGTGAATTTTTTTTCACAATCCCATGCTTGTAAGCCAAGAGGAGAGATGTGGGGTCTTATTGACCCCCATATCTCTCAATAAAGAGGACCTGTCACAGTAATTCCTATTACAAGGAATGTTTACATTTAGGCTGGGTTCACACTAGTGCGGTGCGTATTTCAGCTCTTTTATCTCTGCAGATAGATAAGGGAAGTGTTCAGCAGATTAGCTCCGTTTTTGCTGCGAATTTGGAGACCTGGGAGAAGTTCCGAGTGAGAGGAGAGTGGGGGAGAAATGTATTGAGCTGAATGAGAGAAATTCCTGAAGAGAACTGAACACATCTGCGAATCAGCTGCGTACCCATAGAAGATAATGGGACTGAATTCGCACCTGAGCCGCACCACAAGGCATAAAATCCGCATACGTTTTTACTGCAATGCGCAGTGTGAATGCATCGCACATATGTGAACCAGCCTCATTGAAAACAATGTATTTAGAAATGTTCTGCGTATTAGATGTGGTTTAAGCCGCACTCAATTCGCATAGGTGTGAACCCGGCCTTATTGTAATAGGAATAAAAGGGATCAAAAAAAAGTAAAAAAAAAAGTAAAAATAAAAAAATTATGTAAAATAAAAATCAAATGAATTTTTATTTATTTATTTTAAATGCCCTGGTCCCCGGTAGCTCACGCTCAGAAGCGAACACGCATGTAAGTCCCGCCGACATATGTACACGCCCTTCAAACCCCACAAGTGAGGTATCGTCACGTGCGTTAGAGCGCGTGCAACATTTCTAGCACTAGACCTCCTATGTAACTTGAAAATAGTAACCTATAAAAAAAGTTAAAGCGTCGCCTATGGAGATTTTTAACCACTTGTCATTTGCCCACCGTCAAATGACGGCGGGCAGAGGACTCCATTATCCTGACATCACGTCATATGACACGATGTCCCTTTAAAGCCGCACGCGGGCGCGCGCGCGCACCCGCCGCTCTGCGGGGATCCCGTGCGAGTGCCTGGCGGCAACGATCGCCGCCGGGCACACGCGATTGCTCAGTAACTGAGCGGGGACGTGGAGCTCTGTATGTAAACACAGAGCTGCACGTCCCTGTCAGGGAGAGAGGAGATCGATTGTGTCCCTTGTACATAGGGACACAATCGGTCACCTCCCCCAGTCACCCCCCCCCTCCCCCCACAGTTAAAACACTCATAGGACACACATTTAACCCCTTTCTCCGCCCCCTAGTGGTTAACCCCTTCACTGCCAGTCACATTTATACAGTAATCAATGCATATTTATAGCATTGTTCACTGTATAAATGTAAATGGTCCCAAAAATGTCAGAAAAGTGTCCGAAATGTCCGCCATAACGTCGCAGTCCCAATAAAAAAATCGCAGATCGCGCCATTATTAGTAAAAAAAAAAAAAAAATTGCCATAAACTATCCCCTATTTTGTAAACGCTATAAATTTTGCGCAAACCAATCGATAAACGCTTATTGCATTTTTTTTTTACCAAAAATATCTAGAAGAATACGTATCGGCCTAAACTGAGGGAAAAAATATTTTTTTTATATATTTTTTGGGTTATTTATTATAGCAAAAAGGAAAAAATATTGCATTTTTTTAAAAATTGATGCTCTATTTCTGTTTATAGCGCAAAAAATAAAAACCGCAGAGGTGATCAAATACCACCAAAAGAAAGCTCTATTTGTGGGAAAAAAAGGACGCCAATTTTGTTTGGGAGCCACGTCGCACGACCGCGCAATTGTCAGTTAAAGCGACGCAGTGCCGGAAGCTTATATTTTGTCTGGGCAGGAAGGGGGTGTAGGTGCACAGTAGGCAAGTGGTTAAGTACCGAAGTGACATGTTATCTATTTACTCGGCGTAACATCATCTTTCACATTATACAAAACAATTGTACGCGGCTTTACTTTTATTTTCTAACAGCATCACATCATAGTGATTCAGTAACCAATTGTTCTTTCTTAGTAGTTGCATTTTTCACATCGCTAACTAACTTTGGTAAGTGGTTTTAGTTATAAAAACACAGGGCCAGATTCAGATACACTTAATTTTGCGCTGCGTAATCGAAATACTCTACGCTGCCGTATTTTACCAGGCTCTACATCGAATTCTGGTAGATTTTTGCCCGTACGCTACGGCGGCGTAGTCTATTTCTCGCAGCGTAATCGAAATACGCGATTAGGGGGCGTGAAGCATTTAAATTAAGGGCGTCCCCGCGGCGGTCTAACTGCGCATGCTCCGTTCAGAAATTTCCCGCCGTGCATTGCGCGAAATCACGTCGTAACGTCATTTTGTTTTTGAGTAGCGTCGTTTACGAACATTCCTATTCCTGGACGACTTACGTTAAAAATAATAAAAGACGTCGGAAAACGAAGAAATTCGACGTGGGAACGACGGCCATACTTAACATGGGCTGTCTAATATTAGAGCAGCAAAAAGCTGGTATAGTGTTACGCAAAAAAAAGATGACTAAAGATGCCGTAAGAGATTGCGATTGAACATCGTAATTTCGGGGATCGCCGGCAAAAGCTCATTAGCATACCCCGATGCGGAAAAAGACGGCCGCAATTTTATTGCAGCGTAGATCCGAAGGCATACGAACACGTAATCCAGTCGAATTAAAGCCCCCAGCCGTCTATTCATGGTTTGAGGTTTCCGACTAGCTAAAAAACACGCGTAATTTGAAATTACTCCAGTCTAACACCAGTTAGACAGGAGTTACGGCTCTCTGAATCTGGCCCACAGTTTTTAGCAGCATTGGCTGGCAATTTAGATTCTAGTTCTTTAAAACAACATCATTGCATTTCAACATTCTCTGATTATTGCCCAGATACTACACCTTGCTCTGCCATTCTCATACAGGACATTATGGCCTAGCATCTGCTATGCAAAAGTGCAAACAGAAGAAGTAAAATAATAAAAACATCACTAGCGTGAGCATTGTATACTTTGCCAGTTTGGACTTTTGGTAATGCATAGACTGCCTAGAAAATGTATGCAATATGAAGCCTTTCATTCTTTGATTTCCCTTTTTTTAGGCATTACAGTGGAACCTTGGTTTACTGATAAAGCGGTTAACAAACATGTTGAAAGACTAGCAACTTAAAAAAAAAAATCCTGACTCGGTTTGCGAGTGTTGCCTCGCAAAACTAGCAGAATTCAAGCTACTGGGTTTTGGCCAGTGGTGCAGGGGCGCCGGTGACACTCGGAAAACGGTTCCTAGCTGTTCGGAAATACTCTGTTAACAGGTGTTTCCGAGCCTTTCCGACGGTTTCCGAGATCAGCCGAGCTGTCCCCGAGTATTACGAGGCTCTCCGGCGCCCTCTGGCCACATGCAATATTGCATGCCATAGAAGTCAACGCGGAACAAATTATCTTTGTTTCCATTCACTTCTATGGGAAAACCCGCTTTGATATGCAAATTCTCCTGGAACGGAGTATGCTTGTAATCCAAGGTTCCACTGTATATGGATTTACTAGGCATCCTTTAGAATGCCTAAGTTCACATATGGATTTGATAGAAATTCTTTACAACATGACAATAAAAACATCACTAGCACTAGTATTTTATACTTTGTCTTTTGACATTGCATAGAATGCCTAGGAATTTTTTTTTTTTAAAGCGAAGTTCCACCCAAAAATGGAACTTCCGCTTATCCCACTCCTCACCCCCTTACATGCCACATTTGGCATGTAATTTTTTTTGGGGGGGAGTGGGGGATTCAGGAGGAGTGGGACTTCCTGTCCCACTTCCTCCTTCCGCCGAGGGGCTGGTTAGGCGATTAAGCTTAATCGCCTACAGCAGCCCCTCCCTGTAGGCGACCACCTAGGACACTGACAGGTCCTAGACAATCGCCTGTCCAATCAGCGGCGGGCCGTGGCGCGCGCGCATGCGCAGTGCCGCTCGCGCATGCGCAGTGGGTCCCCGGCCGTGAAGCCGAAGGCTGTCACGGCCGGGTGCCCACAGTTAGAATGAAGACGCCGGCCGGGGAGGGGGGGGGGAGGAGGTAGCCCCGGCCGGCGTGTCGCTGGAATGCTGGAGCAGGTAAGTGAATGTTTATTAAAAGCCAGCAGCTACACTTTTTGTAGCTGCTGACTTTTAATAAACATAATATTTGGCTGGAACACCCCTTTAAGTATTCCTATAAGTACTTTCTGATGTGCCTGATACGCCTGCAATGAAAGCTGACAATCTTGCTCTAAGTTTTTAACAGCACTGGTATAGCATTCTTGTTCAGTGATGCTGATAATAGAAATTATTTAAATTCGATGCATACATACGGTCCTCCAACTATGGGCTTTGGTTTTTCATCATGGAAATACTTGAATTCAATGGGTCATTATAAAATATGGATGCCAGTAAATGTTTTTTTCTGGGGACAACAAAACCAAAGCCTGCTTAGTCACATTGAAACTTCCTACAGCATCACAATGAGCATTAATCTCTTAAAGGGGTTGTAAAGGTAATGATAAAAAAAAAATCCTAAATAGCTTCCTTTACCTTAGTGCAGTTCTCCTTTACTTACCTCATCCTTCGATTTTACCTTTAAATGTCCTTATTTCTTCTGAGAAATCCTCACTTCCTGTTCTTCTGTCTGTAACTCCACACAGTAATGCAAGACTCTCCTGTAGTCCAAGGGAGGGGTGAGTACGACACTCCACACCAGGGAGAAAGCCTTGCATTACGGTGTGGAGTCACAGACAGAAGAACAGGAAGTGAGGATTTCTCAGAAGAAATAAGGACATTTAAAAGCAAAATCGAAGGATGAGGTAAGTGAAGGAGGACTGCACTAAGATAAAGGAAGCTATTTAGGAAAAAAAAATGTAACCTTTACAAATCCTTTAAGCCAGAGGCTTCTCCAGACACTGACTAAAAAGAAAACATTTAAAAAATGGAATTGTTGGTATTCTTATTTTGGAAGAATACATAGAGGCTTCTAGATAGTATTTTATGCAGAACGTAGAAGTGGTTTTGGTGATATAATAGACAGGGCTGTGATCGAAGGCATTGCACATGACGTCAAATAAGGATGTTAACTCTTGACATAACTTTCCGGCCTAGGGGAACCCTTGCTAATATTTACTTTATCCACAGCTTATGGTAGATTAGCATGCTGGTCACTGGAAAGAATGTTCCCTACATTTGTGGTGATTGTAAATAATCCACCATTGCAGATAGCTTAAAATATTATTGTCAGTGAATACCTATCTGAGAGGCAGAAATTCATTGCTCAAGGAACCCCTAGCAACCTCTGGAGGAATTGCAGGGTTCCACGAAATCCTGGTTGAGAAAGGCTACTCAATGTTCTTCTCTCCTTGTAGTACTGCGCAATTTCATTGTAAAGCAGGTGAAGACAGTGATGTACTGATGCACATGGGACTCACTAGAGGAAATAAGAGCAAAGGAAGAGCTTAAGTATACAGCAGTTGTGGGTTTTTGAAAATGGCCATGGTTAAAGTGGATGTAAACCCAAATTATTATTTCTACGTTTTCCGTCGTCTTTTATTATTTTTAACGTAAGTCGTCCAGGAATAGGAATGTTCGTAAACGACGCTACTCAAAAACAAAGAGATGCTTTGAGATCATTCAGAATTTATTTACAGGTGCATTTAACCTGCAGGTGACCCATTCTGATCTATATTTGACCTGGATTTTACCCTCCTTGAGGTGAACAGCAGTCCATCAGCACCATCTTTTAGTCACTTAAATAGGTTAAAACACTTAAATAGTTTAAAACAACAAAAGTGTTGTGCTATGGTCTGCATTCAAATATATCCATCAGGTGAATACAAATCAACATACATATGTGCATAATAATTTCAAATTATTAAACCAAAGATGACAATATTAATAACAATAACTGAAAAAATCCTTCCCAATGCATGCACTATTGTTTTCATAAATTCAAGTCCATCAATAAGTTTCCTTTGTGAAATTCTTATTTAGAATAGATCCTTGTGGTGTGCACCCCCGTGGTATTATCCTCACCTCAGGGAATGTGATCTCAAAATTAAGTTAGATAGACAGAACACGAAAGACACATATATAAGTATATAAATAGTAAAAAATGGGGGACAGACCATACTGGCCCTATTAAGAATGAGGAAGAAAATCTTGTTACAAAGGATGGGGAGATAGTAAAGGTATTGAATTTGTTCTTCCCCTCAGTCTACACGAGAGAATCAGGGGGCTTCAGTTATCAAAACTGCAGTATTTATCTCATGACACATCACAGGAAGCACCCTGATGGCTAAGTAGAAATAGACTTGGAAAACCTAACATTAATAAGTCACTGGGACCAATGGCTTGCACCCGAGGGTACTTAGGGAACTCAGTCAAGTAATTGCCAGACCATTGTTACTAATTTTTACTGACAGTCTACTAACTGGAATGTTACCAACTGATTGGAGAAAAGCCAATGTAGCTTCAGTATTTAAACAAGGGCCAAAATACATCCCTGGGAATTACAGACCAGTTAGCCTAACATCAATAGTATGTAAGCTCTTGGAGGGGATGATAAGGAACTATATACAAGTTTTTAGTAATGAGAATGGTATCATTGGTAGTAATCAGCATGGCTTCATGAAGAATCGTTCTTGCCAAACCAATCTATTAACATTTTATGAGGAGGTGAACCGCCATCTAGATAAAGGAAGGCCTGTAGACATGGTGTATCTGGATTTTGTAAAAGCATTGACACAGTTTCCCATAAACCTTTACTGTACAAAGTAAGGTCCATTTTCATGGACCATAAGGTGACTACATGGATTGAAAACTGGCTACAAGTGCGAGTTCAGAGGGTGGTTATAAATGGGTAGTACTTGGAATGGTCTGGGGTGTAAACTGGGGTCCCCCAGGGTTCTGTGCTGGGACCAATCCTATTCAATTTGGTCATAAACGATCTGAAGGATGGAGTAAACCGCTCAATTGCTGTATTTGTGGACAATACTAAGCTAAGCAGGGCAGTGACGTCTCCACAAGATGTGGAAACCTTGCAAGAAGATTTGAACAAATAATTAACTGGTGGGCAACTACATGGCACATAAGTTTTAATGTGGAAAAATGTAAAATAATGCATTTGGGTGGCAAAAATGTCAATGCAATTTACTCACTGGGGGGGAGAGCTTCTAGGGGAATTAAGGATGGAAAAGGACCTGGGAGTCCTAGTAGATGATAGGCTCAGCAATGACATGCAATACCAAGCTGCTGCTAACAGAGCAATCAGCATATTGGCATGCATTAAAAAGGGGATTAACTCCAGGGATAAAACAATAGGTCTCCCACTTTAGTCTGGCCTCACGTGGAGTACATGTTTTCCTCAGGGGGATTGCTGACAGTATCTATTACTTAAATAAATAGATCCCAATTATTTTAGTAACATTTTGAAAATACATTTGCACTGTAGAACTAGAAATAATAATATGCATATTTTATGGAGACCATAGGATAAAGTGACCCAGCAAGGAATACTTGGTTTCTGTCTGACCTTTTCAACCCCTTCACGCCTAGGGTAAAACAAATGTAAATGCACAATTTTGCAACTTTGACATGTGTTAGTAAAATTGGGCAAATCATCACAACTACTTTTTGTATCCAGGTGGATATACCTTGTTTTTTTGTTTTTTTTCAAAACAAATTGGGCTTTCTTTTGGTGGTAAATGGAATGTATATCTTCTGATTTTTTTTATATCAAAGGAAAACTGGACCAAAATGTAGCTGTATATTTCTTGCTGTTATCGTAATTTAAACAAAGAACAACCTAAAATAAATGATCCTGTTCCTTACATTTTAGCGATACTACATATGTGTATGTTATTTGTTGTTTGTACCCGTAGTACAGCCCAGAAACAATGGTGCACCTTTCGCTTTTATTTTTATTTTATCCTACCTAAAACACACTGACACTAACTGACACTGATATCAATTAAAAAAAAAAAAATTCTACTCAAATTATGCTGACCTTGACTATTGGCCCCCCAACTTGACCCTAATGCCCTGTACACACGATCGGTTCATCCGATGAAAACGGACTGATGGATTTTTTCATCAGATATTTAATGAAGCTGACTTTCATCAGTCTTGCCTACACACCATCAGTTAAAAAAACGATTGTGTCCGAACGCAGTGACGTAAAACACAACGACGTGAAAAATTAAGTTCAATGCTTCCAAGCATGCGTCGACTTGATTCTGAGCATACGTTGATTTTTAACCGATGGATTTCCCCACAGATGATCGTTTTTTTCTATCGTTTTTTTAACCATCAGTTAATTTTAAAACAGGTTCGAAGTTTTTATTTACCGATGGAGGAAAATAAATGATGGGGCCCACATACGATCGGTTCGTCTGATGAAAACGGTCCGTTTTCATCAGACGAACTGATCGTGTGTACGTGGCATCACACTAACCCTGTTAAACCTTGATTTTGTTATTTTTTCCTTTTTTTTTTTTTTTATTCTTTTTCTCTAATTTTCATAAAAAATGTTTTACACACTTTGGTTTTTACATTTTCCTCTTCTACAACATATCTTTCTCTTCATTCAGAAGATAAAGTAAACACAGGGGCGGGCTCATGTGACTGAATACCGTTATGGCCAATTAGAGGCTATCACAGTGATCAGGTGACGTAGAACCGAAAGTCCTGGGTCTCAATCGTTAGTACAAGTCTTGAGGCTCTCAGTGAGAGCCTGATCCCTGTGCTGGATGCACGCTATGTGGCGTGCTCCCAGCACAAAGCGACATACGCATATATATGCAGCCCCATGGAAAAAAAAAAAAAAAAGAGAGGGGTTAAAAGGGATGTAATGTAAGTAGCATGAGAAATCGTCAGAGGACAGAACACAAAATCCAAGCTTGTTAACTGGCCATTGGCCAATACTCACCCTGAACAAACAGAATGATTGTGTAATGTACAGTAGCTCTTTGTACTTAGCATGGATAACTTCAGAAGTACGATGAGAGATTAAAAGCAACAATAGATTGAGGAATCCAGCTTGGAGACAAACAGTTAATCATTTTAAGGGCACTACTGTTCCTGTTTTGTCTATTTTTTTCCTTAACTGGAATTGCTGGCAAAATAAAAATAAGCGGATCTCTTAAACCAGACAACTCTTCCATGTCCATTCTATTGTAAGATTGTTTGCAGTCAGTTTGAGACATGTTGTGCCTGTGTCCAGCCCGATACTGACAGCTGTGACATGAAGAGTTGCTCCAAAGCATTTTAACTCACATTTTCATGACTGTTAAAGGCACATTAGCACCATAAACAGTAAAGACCACCACACGTGTCGTGTTCCATTTTTTTACAAGCACTAGGACACATGACAGCAACCCATCTGTGTTGCAGTGCGACAACTTGCATTGCATTCCTAAAAAAGAGTCAGAAATTTGGTGCCTTGGGAGATCATTCAAAATGAATAGCCAATCTTAAAACATGGCATGTCAGTGCATAACATGTGTGCAATAAACTCTTTTCACATAAAAGCGCTGTTGTTTTTTGAAATTCCCTAGTTATGTAATATGGCTAGTCAAAATGCAAAAATAAGTGTTTGACAGAGTTCACATTTACTGTAAGCTGTCATTTACATGCTCGAAAACATTGCCTGCTTGTCTCTTGCACAGCCAGACGACAAGCATTTTTTACTTTTATATAGACATCAGATACAGTCTCTGATTTTAGTGTTGTTGTTTTATTAGGCGTGATAACTTGGATGAGGGATAGAAATTATGGGATGCCCAGCTTGACCGAAACAATAAACTGGAACAACTTCCTTCCTATGCACAAGATTCTGAACTGTCCTCCTTCCTGGACACTGAGGCTGGGTTCACACCTCCGATGAATGCGGCTCACAGCAGGGATCCAGTGCGTCCCTGTCCTCCGTCTTCAGGGGCAAATCAGGGCAACATTTTTGCCTGAATTTGGACCTGAAACGAAGCCCAGTGTTCCTGTGCAAGCCGCACCGCAGCCTCAAAGGAGATATATGAACCGGCTCCATAGAGAGTCGGTCACAATCTCCTGTCATGTAAATTGGATGCAGTGAATTCCACATCCAATTTGCATAGGTGTGAACCCAGCCTGACAGTCTTTGTTGATCAAAAGCCCCTTGAGGACTAGGAACTCTCAGTCCCTTAGAAACCAACATAGTGTGTTGTAAACTGTATTCTGGAGTTCCTTCAACTCCACCATACCAACTATTCCCAGCTCTACTGCCTGCAGGAACTACCAGCCCTCCTGACTGCTTATCCACCAGCCCATCTGGCTGCTCTGACGATCTCCCAGGGCAAGGAATAGAAAGGGTCAAGCACAGTGATGTCCTGAAAAGCTTGCTGCATGTGGCAGTCCCTCCCCTTGAATCCCTGGGTATGCTGATGTACTCACATTGTCCTTCTTGCTCCCTGCTGCTCCTTAGGCAAGATTCCTCCTCAAACCAAGATACTGATAGGATCCCAATCGAGCCTGGAGGTGGAGCGCCCCCAAACACAGGGGTCCCCTCCTTAGATCACTGACAGTCTCCTCAGCACTCCATCTTCCACCCAACTCTCCTGCTAACATGGCTCCCCCATACTGTATTTTAGGGCTGACTGGGCCACCCTGCCAGGACATTCTGAATGGGGATAGGCCAAGTTCCCTCAAATATGCAGATCAGTCCTCCTGGCCTCTGCCCACTAACTTCTAGAAGTTTCTCCAAACTTCCAGATCCAGGGGGAGGTACCAGAGACCTGTATCTGTATACTTGTCTAGCCTGAAGTACAGTAAACCCTGACCCAATTTCAGACTCACAAACGAACCATGAGTTATAACATAAATTTGCCTGCACTAGTACCTTACTAAGGTGCTACAGCTATAGGAACAGGCTTAATTGTAAACATGCCCATGCACACATATAATGATACTATCAGAGCTACAAGTAGATGTGCCAATCCCTGCTCTGCCACTTTTTTTCCACTTCACCACTTTGAGGAACTTTGCTGAAGTTTAAGAGTGATAATGATTTATTACGAAGAAAGATTGTTGGTAAAAATGTTGAAGCCATAACCTGCAAAAAGTCTGCTTGCCCACTAGATATCACAATTTCCACATCCTATGACCACAGGCAGTCATGGACACCTCCACTGGGGGGTTGCATCCTCGCACCATACTCCTGCTCAGAATATCGCTCTCACATTATTACACATCATTTCAGTTTAAGTTTAGATGTTGAGACAGGCCATTCCGTTAACTAACTCAGATAAAGGAAGTGGGAACCCCTTTTGTCCTATGGTCAACCCTAGCGTTATGATAAGAGGAAAACTGCCCCACTTTTTATTAATAATTTTGTAAACCTTTAGGACTGCAGATTGAAATATATAGGTTATTTCAATAATAATGAATTATCAATTGGCTACAATACCAATTATACAATAAATGTCCTATCAATTGTGTAAATACAAGTGAAGTTTTCCTTTTGGACTTTGATTTAAAATTTACGGTTTGAAGTAAATCGCTGCATTCATTTTTTCTATGAAAAATGTTCTATTTTACTAACAAACAATTTTTTGATTATTTTGTTTTTAAATGTATTTTTATTGTAATTTTCGACTTTTTTTCCTGTTGTAATTATTGCTAACTTTCTCAATTAGCATTGCATTATTAACCAAGTACAGCCTTAGCTCAGATGCTGCAGACAACATTAGACATGTGCTTGCCTTCCGGCAATGCTAATCGAAGTCTCCAGATGTTTGGAACTGTTCTGATGTATATGCAGATATTGTAGCCTGTGTGTTTGTGTATGTACTTTATTTATATGTAGTTAATTTTATTACTGGTGTGAGCTGCATATACTATATTGAGGAGCTCTGCATTTCCTGAAAAGGTGGTCAGAGTTATTGTATTGTTGTATTCTGCTAAATACTGCCAAAGACATAAGAGATCCTTCAGGAAAAAATAAATAAAAATTGGACTGTTATTGGGCCTCAGGACAGTAGGATTTTAAGGTTTGGATTGAAATGCCTGTGGCAAACCACTAGTTACTATGCTCCTATCTCTAAGCGGAAACATGTTACCTTGTGAAGCTCAGGATTTGTGTGCTTTCTCCACACCAGCTGGCTACAATGGGCACTTGGGAGATCTTATTAATTAAACCTGCATACCAGACAGGAAGTATCTGCTTTTGTGAGCACCAGCGGCCATTTTGGAAAGGATGCTGGACAAGACTACGGGATATATTAAAAAGCAGACAAATACAGGCACATTCAGTCTGCTTAGATTCTCTTACATTTTAGAAATGATAAACTTACCCTGCAGCAGGTATAGAGGGTAAATTAATGTGAGCCTCAATCCACACTGTGGGGTTGATTTACTAAAGGCAAATCCACTTTGCACTGCAAGTGCACTTGGACGTGCTCTTGGAAGTGCAGTCACTGTAGATCTGAGGGGAAGATCTGAAATGACGGAAAGCTCTGCTAATTTTGTCATCCAATAATTTACAAGCAAAAATGCTCTTTTTTTTTCTTGCATGTCCCCCTCAGATCTACAGCGACTGCACTTTCGAAGTGCACTGTAGTGCAAAGTGAATTTGCCTTTCGTAAATTAACCCCCAACCCGTGTGCTAGCAGCTCACCTCATTCCCTAGACATGAAGGTCTAAAGCATTTAGGGTGTAAGCAATTCCTGAAAAACACTGAAACTAAAACATCAATTGCAGCCTCACTGTGCCATCAGTTGGAGCCACTGTGCCTATCATATTCAGCCACTGTGCTCGTCATATGCAACAACTGTGCCCATCATATGCAGCCAACTGTGCCCATGAAATGCAGCCAACTGTGCCCATCATATGCAGAGTATGTGCTCCTCATATGCAGCCAACTGTGCACATCCTATGCAGCCAACTGTGCCCACCATATGCAGCCACTGTGCCCATTATGTGCAGCCAACTGTGCCCATAATATGCAGCCAACTGTGCCCATCATATGCAGACTCTGCGCCCAGCAAATGCTGCCAAATGTGCCCATAATGTGCAGCCAACTTTGCCCATCATATGCAGACTCTGTGTCCATAATATGCAGCCAACTGTGCTCATAATATGCAGCCACCTGTGCCCATCATATGCAGCCAACTGTGCCCATCATATGCAGCAATTCTGCCCATAATATGCAGCCACCTGTGCCCATAATATGCAGCCACCTGTGACCATAATATGCAGCCAACTGTGCCCATCATATGCAGCAATTCTGCCCATCATATGCAGCCAACTGTGGTTATCATATGCAGACTCTGTGCCCATCATATGCAGACTCTGTGTCCATCATATGCAGCCTCTTTGCTCATCAAATGCAGCCAACTGTGCCTGGCACTTACCCCATCGTGGTGGCATGTCAGGCAGCTGGTTAGGTGGCAAACTGTGGAACGGCAGCATGGCAATGGATGCTGTGTCCTCTGACTTCTCTGTGCAGGTCTTCTTTCTGTATTCTTTTGGCTCCAATGAGATCACCTCTGCCTTCAGCCAATCGGGTGCCCGGTATTACAGCCACGCCTCCTGATTGGCTGAAAGGCGGTTCTGCGGTGCAAACACACCTGGGTGCACTGTTTTTGAAGCCTATTAGAGCCTATGATTCTAATGAGGTACTTCAAAAACACCCACTCACAGCTGTAATATGGGCCCCCTGGTGCTTGAGAAGGGGCGGATGCCTGAATAGGGGGTGTCTACAACACCCGTGGATAGATTTATGCAATGCATAAATGTATCCATAATGATACAGAGGGGGAGGCTATGCGTTTCATTAGAGATGACGTCATCCAGGGGCACTTTGGAAGACATCATCTCTGACGAAATGCGTATGAAGGAGTAACGCGGTAACATCACCCTCGTGTCCCAGAAAGATGGGTTGTTTGGATGTGCGCCAGCTGGCACACCAATCTCAAGGAGATTTTTTGTTTGTTTTCTGTAGGTGCAATACTTTTTATTCTAATAGAAGTTTAAAGTTTTGTTACGCTATGTGGAGCCTTTTGTCTTTTTGGTGCATACCATCCATCCTAACAACTGGCAACCCGGACATAGGAGAGCTGCATAACCAGGAGAAAGGTCCAGGCTGGGGTTTATGCCATAGGCGTTGTGTGATCCCTTGTTTTATTAAGTAATAGTGCTTGAATTATACACAATATCAATATTTGTCTAAAGAAGTAGCGCGATTCTATTTTTATATTATCGTTAGGACAGTGTGGATAACTCATCCAATGTACAGATACAGCAATGCCTCCATGGACTTTAAAAGAGGAAACTAATATACAGTAATAGGTATTTAGATTTTTTCAGGTAGTAACATTTTCACTTTTTTGAATGCAACACCACTGACTGCAGTACACGACATGCACATTACTGAAACATACATGGATGTAAAGGTCCCATGAACATTATTTCTAAGAGGGATATAATTGTGGTAAAAGTTTTATTTCAACCATTATTTTGCCTCTGTGGAGTAGGAGTATCGGAGATATGACACTTCTAAATTGGGCCGATCAGATGCCGATTGCAGCTGTGTTTCCAACATGCCCATTTGACAGAAGCCGGACACTCAGCCGGCTTCTTTCGGGCAGGCTGCTGTACACACAGGCTGAATGTCGGACAGATTCTGTTGAACTGGCTGATATTTGACACATGTGTACCAGGTGGTACATGGTTCTTGCCTAAGCAAAAATTAGCTTTGACCACATCCCACTTTACCACTTTGGCTGTGAGACATTGGGAAGTCACAGCCCGGTCCCATATCCAAGATGGTGTACCAGAGAGCCAAAGCACATCAAAGACTTGGCTTGAAGGAAGACAGTGCTAGACTCAAAGGACGGCCTAGTGCCTATATCTTGAAAGTCAGCAGCTACAGTACATTAATTTAATATTAATTTAATATTTTTTATAAAATTTGAAAAACGTTGTATAACTTTTCCTCTCACGGTTGGTGTGTGTGCTATCATCTATTAATATTGTCTCCTTGTGAGAGCAAAAATGTCAGGCTGGCTCTGGCTGTAAGGCCCCTATAGAGGATGACATTTCTCCTGCATGAGCTCAGGACTAAAACTGGCATTCTATCTGGGCTGCAGGAACATTTTTGGTTCATGTAATCCTTACAGTTTCTATAGTTATCAGGTAGGAGATAGGAGTATCTGACAGCCTGAAACTTCTGATAATCGGTGAGAGATAAGGAGGATGATTTACTAAAGGCAAGAGGCTGTTCACCTTGCAAGGAAAAAAATCAACCCCATGGCTTCACTATTAAAAACATTTAAGATGGGAGATTTTAGATTACTGCACTTGCTAGTTGCTGATTGGATACCCTTAAGGACTAGTGCATACGTGCCATTTTTTTCTAGAGTGATCATCACCCATAATCTCCCTGTGAATAATCGCTGGCTATCACTACACATAGGGAACAATGGAGTGTAACATGTAGTAGTGGATAATTGCTAATGGCAGCACAATTCTCCAAATTTGTGTGCAATCACTGCCAATTAATCATGGGCCACAGGCAATTATGTGTGCTTTTAGTAGCCATGTGTGCCCAGCCAACAGAATATTGCATTGGTTTTGGTTTAGATTGGTAAGGTCAGGCTAGATAAGATTTTTTACCAAGGGTGCCAACCAGTGTTAATTTTGGCAGCAAAATTTTGATTTAGTTTTAGTCTCAGTCTTAGGACTAAAATGGCATTTTAGTTTTATTCCCATTTTAGTCTTCTGCAATTGTTTTAGTTTTAGTCGGATTTAGTCAACTTTTAGTCAACTAAATCTCCAGTACATTTTAGTTAACTAAAACTAATTTTAGTCGTCTAAAATTGAATGGTGTAATTAAATTGTAATGCATTAGGTAACATTTCTCTACAGTGTCCAAACTCATTATATACTGCTGGAGTGAATTTTAATGGCATATTATACCCAAGGAGAACTCAGGCTCACTCAACGAACACAGCCTCCAAATAGGTGTTCAGAACAGTGGATTTTAGTTGGTTTAATTGAAACAGGCACTCAGCCAAAACATTTAATTGGTAAGAAAGAAGAAGGAAGCCACATAGCGTAATTCCGTTAAGAACTCGATAAATATCTAATGAATAAAACAGAGGAATTATACTCACATTTCTGCAGTAAAAAAGGGCTTGTAAAAGGACAGTGACAGTGGTATCATCATAGCTTACCAACGCGTTTCACCTTTGAAGACATCATCTGCAGTGCTGATCCACTGTAGCCACTGTGTATTTATATAAAATAGGTAGGTTTAGTGAGCCTGAGTTCTCCCTGAGTATTATATACCATAAAGCTTGATTGACCTTTTGAAAACATCAATTCTGACTAAACTGGTCAGGGCGGTTGCTATGCGTTGACGTCTCCACACTCTCACATGACCCTGGAAGCACGGGCGTTCGTTCTTTTAAACTTTATTCCGGCTGTTCTATATTTTTTTATGTTTGTTTGTAAATGACCTGCCAATTTTTTTAATACATTTTAAGAGGTAACGCACATTGCTGCCCTTTTTTTATCAACATATGGTCAACAAATTGGTCCCCTTTTTGGAGGAAGTGTTATACCCCTTTTCCTGCCGACTTCAGTGGAGGAGATTCTGAGGTTTTGGCGTGTGGACCATCCGGCTCTCCGCATAACCGTTACAAAGGTTCATATCTGCTCAGGCGCTCATGACCTTTACAATTGAGGTCCTTCTCATCTGGTAAGGGTCCCACTATCTATGTGTGTGACACCGGAGATTTCATCAGTGTGGTGGAGGTTCCCAATAGTCTCACTGTCTATCCTGACACTTTCAACCATTTTTCCTGTGGAATTTGGACTATTATTCTTCATATTCATTTGTGTTTTAACACAATTCTTATTGAGACATTTATGTTTGTTCAATAAGGTCACTTATCATGTTTTTTTCACGTACTTGGGACTGAGTTCAAAATATTCTTCTCCCAGTACTTCCAGTTTTATTTTACTTGAATAATTTTTTTTGATATACAGGTTATTTCAGTATTGTCAATATATTATATCTGTTTATTTTATGTATAGAGTAATTTTCACTCATTGGTGATATATATCTTTTATGTACTTAGCGCAACTATAATTATCCTTTTTTCACCTATCTGAGTTCAATCCGGTAAACGTTTAGGGCCAGATTCTCTAAGAATTCCGGCGGCGTAGCGTAAGCCATATACACTACGCCGCCGCATCGTACTAGAGCAAGTGCTTTATTCTCAAAGCACTTGCTCCGTAGTTTTCGCCGGCGTCGCGTAAATCGCCCAGCGTAAACCCGCGCAATTCAAATGGGGCGGCTTGTATTTAAATTAAGCGCGCCCCCGCGTCGAACGAACTGCGCATGCGCCGGCCGGGGAAAAAGCCCAGTGCGCATGCTCCAGCTCACGTCGGAAAGCGTCGTTGAAAGCGACGTCAAAACGACGTGAGCGTCATTTACGCAACTCCCTATTCGCGAACGAGTTAGTAAAACGACGTAAGCGACGGAAAAAGCCGACGCTGACCCGACGCCATACTTAACATGGCATCCGACGGCACCCAACGGCATCCGACGGAACTTCGTAAGGTTACTCCACATAGAAGCTGGGGTAACCTTACGCGGACGAAAACGGCGTACGCGACGACGGGGCGGCGTAAAAGAGATCGGGAATTGGCGTACTAGCCTCATTTGCATAGGCAAATGAGAAAACAACGTAAAGGCCACCTAGTGGCCGGAGTTGTCATTACTCCTACGATCCGCAAGTGTAATGGTTTTACACTTGTCGGATGTTGCAGCGTATCTATGCAAAAGTGATGCTTTGCATCACGCGCATAGATACGAGGCAAAAAAAACGGCGATACGACGGGGTATCTGAGATACTCCATCGTATCGCCGCTGAGAATCTGGCCCCTCGTGTTTCTGGTGGTGGATCTTCTATCATTTGTTTGATACAACGTTTTCATTTATATTTATGATCAAAGCGTTTGTCACTAATCATTTTTGCATATATTTTATATTGGAATACTTCCAATTATTTCACTTGCAAGGACATTCAATGCTTTGGACTGTAATTATCACTAATGGACAATTTTGTTTGTGTTTGTGTTCCCTTAAATAGTACAATATCAATAAACCTTAAAGTGGATGTAAACCCTCCATACACCCAGTAAAGTGAACAGCCTCAGATGATACACTCAAATAAACCAAATCTCCCTACATAGGTTATACATCTATTTCTGCTGTCTTCACATTTATATACTGTTTAGAAAGTTCAGATCGTTTTAGGAAATGTTCTCTTCCTGTTTAACACAGAGGGGGTTATTTCCGAAAGGCAAATCCACGTTGCACTGCAAGTGCACTTGAAAGTGAAGTCGCTTTTAATCTGAGGAGGTAGGTCTGAAATGAGGGGAAGCTCTGCTGATTTTATCATCCAATCATTTGCAAGCTAAAATGCTGTTTTTTACTTTCCTTGCATGTCCCCCTCGGATCTACAGCGACTGCACTTCCAGGTGCACTGGCAGTGCACTTTTAGTGCAAAGTGGATTTGCCTTTAGTAAATAACCCCCAGAGTGTGATGTCTGGGCATACAGCCAATATAGCTAAAATTTCTGATTAGAGAAAAGGCACACACCCCCTCTCGACATAGGCAGAGACTCTCAGAGGTGTTTTGTAATAGGGACAGCTCCCTGCTAATCTATTTTAGCAATCTCTGTCAACAGAAATTTCAGACTGCTTTTATCTGACGTGTCCGAGAATTTGTCAGGATTTATCAGGCTGATAACAGAGAAATGGTTCAGGAGAGAGCTACGGGACTTAGCTCTTTGAAGAGAGATAACAAAATATTGCAGATATATGTGCCCAGCTCAAATTTCATTAATTGGGTTTATATCCACTTTAACTTTGCTCCAGGTCAGTCCTAACATGCCAACCACAGTTAAGTGCTTGCACAGCACATCGCTGGCAATCAGTTTTAAGAAAAATGGATACAAAAGCCTTATATAGTCATAAACCCATCCTATGTGGCAGTTATAGATTCAAACTGGACAAGGGTTCGTATCCCAACGTACAAAAGTCCACCAAGATAAAAAGTAACATTTATTTCAGTAATCTAATGCCGTGTACACACGTTTAGGCTTTTGCCGGGCCAAATCACATCGGTTATATCTAAACTCCGATGGAATTCATTGGAATTTCCGATGAAAAAAGTATTGATGGGGCTACACACGATTGGAATATCCGATGGAAAAAGTCTGTCTGACTTTTTCCATCGTAAAATTCTGATCGTGTGTACAAGGCATTAGAGTATGTTTCATGACCATAAATGTGAATTTCTAGAGGTTAAGGTAAAAATAAATATATTATACTTGTTTTACGTACCTCCAAGTAACATAAATCTATATAGATGTCAACTTGTATAGCAAACAATTAATTATCCTGAGCTGAGACCTTTCTGCGTACATATTATGTGACACAATGATAGCAATATCTCAATATCACCCCCATGTGGTGCTATAATATGTAAACCCCCAAAAAGTTTTAAAGATTGTAAAGGCAGAAGTTTTTTTATCTTAATGAATTCTATGCATTAAAATGAAAAACCTTCTGTGTGCAGCAGTCAACCCTAGTACCCTCTAATACTTACCTGAGCCCCCTCTCTGTCCAGTGATGTTCACGAGTGTCTTGGCCATCCAGGACTCTCCCTCCTCACTGGCTGAGACAGCAGTGTAGCCCCATTGGCAGGAATTAATAAAACATTGAGAAAATTGAAGGTTCTTATTATTCTGACTAGGGCTGTTACTGATTAAAGTTTCTGTGTTTGATTAATCAATTTTTTTTCCATCGATTAATCGACTAATTTTGATTAATTATAACTGTAATGTCATCATCTCCCCCACTGTAATATCGACATCTCCCCCGCTGTAATATCCACATCTCCCCAACTGTAATATCCACATCTCCCCAACTGTAATATCCACATATCACCCCACTGTAATATCCACATCTCCCCCACTGTAATATCCACATCTTCAATACTGTAATATTCACATCTCCCCCCCACTGTAATATCCACATCTCCCTCACCCCCACTGTAATATCCACATCTTCAATACTGTAATATTCACATCTCCCCCCACTGTAATATCCACATCTCCCTCACCCCCACTGTAATATCTACATCTCCCCCACTGTAATATTCACATCTTCAATACTGTAATATTCACATCTCCCCCACTGTAATATCCACATCTCCCCCACCCCCACTGTAATATACACATCTCCCCCGTCAGCGTGCCACTCTGTGGAGCTCATCTAGGCCGCTGCCGGGTGTACCAAGATGGCCTTTCGTATGGGCTCAATCTGCGGATCATGTGGTGTGCCGATCCGCGGAGAGGTGAGTACCGATCAAAAGAATTTTGATCGATCAAAAAATTTAACGACTAATCAAGCAATTAATCGTTCATTTCCGCAGCCCTAATTCGGACTACTGAAAAATAGAATAATACAAAAAAGAAATACACTTAAATTTTAGCCATTTATGTTTGCTTTGGGAATACTTTTATTTGTCTGGAATGTTTATTTGTAGATGTTGCCTTTCCAATAGTTGCGGCTTTCTTCGCTCTAAAAGCTTCTTTAATGTTTTGCATTTTTTCTGCCACTGCAAATCAGCCAGAACAATGTTTACTCTGTACAGGATTTGACCCCATTTTCCTACTTCCATATTTCAGTGCTGGTTAATTTAGCCTGTGTCCATATCTTCTGATTCTGTGTATTTTATAAGCCCGGAGCCCTAAATATGCAAGGCTATGCTCCTGTCCAAACTTTACGCTGCACTTGATGTGATCTGTAAATTGTTTCTTTAAACTAAAGGCATCTGGTTTGCTGGGCAGTGAAATCAATTATTACTATTAAAGTCACAGGCCTGTTAGAGTCCTCCAGACCATAGGAATGCATTGTAGCCATTACTGCGCTTTACATGCTTCTCCTGTTAAAATAATAAAGCGTGCCACGTAGAACATTTCCTAGCTGTAGGCTAAATTTTATGCTTATCTAGGTTTAGTCTGTGTTTGCATGCAGTACTTCGTGACTGCTGTAGTATCGTCTCATTCTATGACGCAGAGATGCTTTTAGCAGCACCCTATTTGTGGACAGTGCTTGTCCAGGGTCGGAATTGGAGACCTAGTAAACCTGACAGCGATAGCTTAGAGTCTTAAGAGCTAAATGTAATGTAAAAGATTTAGGTATGGATGCTTTGAGAAGATTTTTGGTTTAAAATGCTACATTACCCACAAAAGCATAATACCGTCTTCATGGAAAGTTTGCTCTGCTTAACAAAGATACATAGAGATAGATAAAGGTACTGAATTGTGCTTTGAAGGGTTTAGTTGTTGTGATTATTTAGCATTTTTAATAGCCCTTTCTTTTGAAATAGGTTGCTTATTATATTCAGACATAATTTAAATGCCAACTCCAGGATTATTTCACAGGCTGTTTCTCCTCCCTGCATACCTTCCCACTCCTTTTCTGTATTTAAAAAAATGACCAAACATCCTAAAACTGGTTAAAAGTAGCAGTCCCTGGATGTGGGTTGTTTTGAACATGACTTGGCTTCTTACATTTGGATGTACAGTTGGAAGGAGGGGACAGCATAGGGCTGTGATGGCGAACCTTGGCACCCCAGATGTTTTGGAACTACATTTCCCATGATGCTCATCCACTCTGCAGTGCAGTGGAGCATCATGGGAAATGTAGTTTCAAAACATCTGGGGTGCCAAGGTTAGCTATCACTGGCATATGGAACTTGTAGTGATTCACATGTGGGCTAGCACCATCTCATGGCCGGAGGCCAAATTATTTCACTACCACCCCACAAAAAAAAAAAAATAATAATTAAAAAAAAAAAACAGAAGGATCATGTCTTATCACTTGCTTTACTGGCTCTGACTACCAAGTCATTTTGAGGAAGCAACAAGGCAAGGTAACTTCCAACAGCTCGTGACACACACATTATATGTGACAATGTCCAGCCTTTATGGCCAAGAGTGGAGCCACCACTGTTAAAGTGGTTGTAAACTTTTACATATACCCAGTGAAGAGACTGGCCTCAGGTGATAAGTTGTACCTGTTTATCTCCAGGCCTTTCTTCTCTACATCAATACAAAGTGCAGTATTTACACAGGATTCAGGGCCTGGACAAGGGGGAGTGGGCAAAAGGGGAAGAAGCCCTTAGTGGCATAATTTACTATAGGGGGGCGCAGGTGAGGGGAAGTGTGCTGCTAATATCTTGCTTTACCTGGGCTGGACAAGTACACTGCCGCTGGCCACGCTACAATATTTGCAGAGCCAGAGTTGCAGCACTGTGCCGAGAGTGCTCTCACAACCAGCACAAGCCTAGTGCCAACCCTTTACTTGCCTGTCAGACAGAGTGATCTCCATTCAACAGTAGCTTCCTAGTCCTGGCTTGCCTTGATGTCATTGAGAGGCTGGGAGGATGGGAGAGGAGACTAGAGTGCAGGGCTTCAACCTAGAGGAACCAGTGTGTATTGAACATCATTGGCAATTAACCAAATGTTGACCCGCTGTGTTACATATATGGTGCCTGGGAGGCAGCTACAGGTATGTTGCTGCCTTTTAGGGTTTCAGGCACATGCACATGCTCTAGCCCGCCTACTCCCCTGTAATTTGACTCAACGATTCATGGCGGGAACCTGCTGTTTGGCTGTGTCGAATCACAATCCATCACACCCCCCTTCACACAGCACATAGGCATAGAGTTGAGGCAGTCAAGTGCTGGAGGTCCTTCCCCTGTTATCTTTTTTCTCTTGGTGTCATTATCAGTGCAGACGGATTGAGACCCATTGAGAATGCCCACCCATGACCACCAGGGCTGCCCACCCATGACCACCAGGTATGCCAATCAGTGCCCATTAGGGATCATCAGTGATGCCTACCAGCGCATCTTGATCAGTAGTGCTGCCTAACAGTGCCATCTATCCGTGCTGCCCATCAGTGCCCATCAATGCTGCATATAAGTGCACACCAGTTCCACTTATGAGTGACCATCAGTGCCACCTATAAGTGCCACTTATCAGTGCCCATCAGTGCTGCATATCAGTGCCACCTATCTGTGCCTATCAATGTTGCTTATCAGTGCCTATCAGTGCTGCATATACGTGCCTCATCATCAGTGCCAATCAGTACTGCCTCATCAATGCCAATCAGTACTGCCTCATCAGTGCCCATCAGTGAAGGAAAACTTACTAATTTAAAAAGTTTGTAACAGAAACAAAGAAAACTTTTTTTTTCAAAATGATCATTTTTTTTTTATTTGTAGCAAAAAAAAAAACAGTGGTGATCAAATACCACTAAAAGAAAGCTCTATTTCGTTTGGGTAAAGTGTTGCATGACCGCACAATTATCATTCAAAGTGCCCTGTATTGATGTGGTTAATACCACTTAAACATCCTGGGCCAGATTCACAAAGCCCTTACTCTGGTCTATCTCGCGTTAGACCGGAGTACTTTCAAATTACGCGCGTCGTTTCATTAGTCTGAATCCTCAAACCATGAAACGACGGCTTCGGGCTTCAATCCGACTGGCTTACGTGTTCGTACGCCTTCGGATCTACGCTGCAATAAATTTGCGGCCGCTGGGTGGAGTTCCCGTCGTTTTCCGCGTCGGGGTATGCAAATTAGCTTTTTCCGACGATCCACTAAGTTACGAGCGTCATTCGCAATCTCAGCATCTGTAGTCATCTTTTTGCCGCGTAACGTTATTCCAGCTTTTATCTGGTCTAATATTAGACAGCCCATGTTAAGTATGGCCGTCGTTCCCGCGTCAAATTTCAACGTTTGTTTTTATTTTTCACGTAAGTCGTCCGGGAATAGGAATGTACGTAAACGACGCTACTCAAACAAAAAATGACGTAACAGCGTTATTTCGCGCAATGCACGGCGGGAAATTTCTGAACGGAGCATGCGCAGTTTGATCGCCGCGGGGACGCGCCTAATTTAAATGCTTCACGCCCCCTAATCGCGTATTTCGATTCCGCCGCGAGAAATACACTACGCCGCCGTACCTTACGGGCCAAAATCTACATGAATTTGTCGTAGAGCCAGGTAAAATACGGCGGCGTAGTGTATCTCTGATACTCTGCGCCAATGTAATTGTATCTGAATCTGGCCCCCTGTGCCTCAGTCTAGCAAAAATACCCTAAACCTTTATTAACAGTTTAAAGCATACAAGAAATCCCAAAAATGTATGCAAGAAACACCTTTCCCATAGTTAATTCAAAAGTAAGAAAAATCTGTTTATTAATTCTAAATCTAAAGAGTCCCCCCAGCGGGAACATGGACAAAAACAATAACTTGACAAAGGTACAAATCCTTTATTTAGATTAAAGTGTATCTAACCCCAAAAACAAAAACAAATATATATCAGCTTACCATTCCTTACCAGTATTGGTTGCAGTAGCTTTCCTTTTTCTGAAGTTTCTCTTTTATTTTCACCCGGTGATTTGGCCACTGAATCTGTTATTTTTCAACTTTCTTTGTCAAGCTGTCCAGCAAAAGTGGCAGTTCAATAAATAAAGTATATTATTTATTGAATTGATGATTGTGGAACACAATTGATGATTTCATCAACCTGTAATTATTTAAAATTCATTGTACATAGGTTTAATTACACAGGAGTTAGGCCCGGTTCACTCTGATGTGATAATCGCTCTGACTTTGGAAGCATTCTAATCAGTGCGACTTGAGTTGCTCTGACTTAGAAAAAGTTTCCTGCCCTACTTTTGGTTCAACGTTGGTACGACTTGCATTGACTTCTGTTAAAGAAGTCGCATGCAAGTCGTGCCGAAGTCGCACTAGGGTCTGCGCAATTTTGAAGCCAGGGGCAGTGTGATCCCAGGCTTGGCGTGGAAGTGTTATATATTTAGTCTTTGCAAAAGTGGCAGTTAGTGGGTTAAGACAAACCATTTGACAACAGCAGGAGGGCTTACAATGATTAGCTTTTATTCATTACGTAAAACTATCATCCCAAGAGGAAAACAAATGTTTATGTAGCTGCCTAAAAAGTGGTAGCTGGAGTTCAGCGTTAATTTATTAGTCACTTATGTAAAGTCTATCTAAATCTACTAGTTCATCAAGCTCTGCCCTCTCTACAGGTTGACAATGCTTCTCTTCAGAGATGGCTCCTCCATAGATACAGTGTAAAAGAGAAATGAGTGTAGCCATCCTAAGACGAGAAGTGTTACTGGCTGGATCACCAGGTGAAAATATAGTATTAGGGCGAGTTCACACCAGACGTAGTTCCGTGTGCTTTTTTTCTGCACAAAATGCATGCACGGTGTTTTTACATGTATTCCAATGGCTCTAGTTCACATCATGCAGTCAGTTTCCGGTCATTTTTTTCACTAGAAACTGACTGCAGTTTTTTCCTTGCGCCCCTAGACAAATCAAGCAGTTAACCCATATAGCGCGGGCACAGAATACATTTTTTCATGGAGTTATGCTTGAGGCCAGGTTCACACTTGTCCGACAAATGCTCCGACATTGGGAGCTCATGTCGCATGACGTGTGAAAATCAATGTTTCCCTATGGGAGCCGTCTTAACTGGTCCGACACATGTCGGAGCGACTTTGCAAATGCTCCCTGTACTACTTTGGTCCGACTTTAACAAGGGGGCCCCCAGATACCGGTCGCCCACCCTAGGTGAATGAGTATGGGGTACTTCGTACCCCTAACCATTCACCTGGAGGAAAAGTGTCCAAAAAAATAAACACACTACACAGGTTTTTAAAATATTTTATTAGTCAGCTCCGGGGGTATTCTTCCAGCTTCTCCACTCCCCGGGGGTCTTCTTCTGACTTCAGGGGTCTTCTTCTGTCTTCTCCACTCTCTTCTTCTGCTCTCCGCGCTCCCCGGTTCTACTCCCGCTCTCCGGTGCCTCCTGCCGGGCTGTGCTGCCGCTATCTTCTAGCGGCGGCCAGCCCGGTCTTCTTCTGTTGCCTTCTTCTTCCCTCTTCTTTTCTTCCGGTGTTGACTCGACGCTCCCTCCAACTGATAAGAGGCCTATATAAATCGCTGTGCACCGCACACTCAGTATTACAGCGGGAGGAAGCGTTGAGTCAACACCGGAAAATTAGAGGGAAGAAAAAGGCGACGGAAGAAGACGACAAGGAAGACCGGGCTGGCCGCCGCTAGTGAAAGAGCTAAGAACCCATGCCGGGAAGAAGAAGGCGACAGAAGCAGACCGGGCTGTGCCACCGCTAGTAAGAGAGCTACAAAGAAGATAGCAGCGGCGCAGCCCGGCGGAAGGCCCCGAAGAGCAGGAGAAGAACCGGGGAGCATGAAGAGCAGAAGAAGAGAACCCATGCCGTTTAAAAGTCGGACTTCAAGTCACAGGGCAAAGTCGGATCAAAGTCGTATCCTGTTCATGAAAGTCAAATGGATGTAGGACCAATGTAGGATCAATGTAGGGCCAATGTCGCAAAGCAAAGTAGGATGAAAGTCGTGTAGTATAGTGTGAACCCAGCCTGAAGCAATTTGTTTATCTATAGCTTTATGGATGTGTAAGGATTTATGTTTAAAAATTATGTATGTTCAAATTGAAAAATTTGATTAAATGAATTATTACATAAAAAAAATTATAAAATAAAACGTTATTAAATGAATTTATACATAAAGTTCTAAAGAAGGGAAAGGTGTTTATGTTTGGAATTTTTTTTCATGTTTGGAGAATTTTAACATTTTAATTCAGAAGAAAAAAAAAAGGATTGTTATTACCACGGGGTTGACAAATAGCTGTATTGAATAGCTGCCTCTTGAGGTTTTTGCTAAACTGGTGTTGAATGCTGAAACCATCTGTTTTTCTGGACGTTTGTCAGGGTGAGTGTGGCAGAGGCAGCTGTCTGAAAAGGGACGCTTTGGATGATGAACCAGCCCATTGTCTCAAAGCAATTCACTTGTATTCAGAGAGTCTACCCAGGCGTAATATACAGCAATCAAAATCAAACTATTGTTTATCCCAATCATATTGATCTGAAAAGAAGGTGGTGGGATGACCCTATTCTACAATCAGATAGCGATGGGAAGCAGCTGTACATTTGCTGTTTAGAAATCCAGCAAGACACACATTTGGAAGCTAGAGGGCTCTCTCTACTCTTCTGGGGAAAGCACAGTTCCAGAATGAATTCACACACCAGATTCTTTACAACCTCAACACCCAGCTAGCATTCCAGACATTTGGATTTACACAGTTTTACAGCAAAGAAATAATTATAACGTAAAGCAAAAAGCAGTTCAAATTTGAATAGGTTTATAGAGTATTTACAGGCAAACACCAGAAAAGAGCTGCAAAGATAAAAGATTTTCTCTACAGGCAATCCCTGGGTTACAAATGAGGTTCTGTTGGTTTGTTCTGATGCCGCGTACACACGATCACTTTTCAGCATGAAAAAAAACGTTGTTTTTCAGCATGTAGAAAAAACAAAGTTTTTCCAACTTCATCTTTAAAAACGATGTTGCCCACACACAAAAATTATGAGCAAAGCGCGGTGACGTACAACGGCACTCTAAAGGGGAAGTTCCATTCAAGCTCCCGTCTTTTAACGTCGTTTTAGCCCACACACAATCATTTTTTTACAATCCAAAAAACAACATTTTTAAAAACAACGTTGAAAAATTCAGCATGCTCGAATTTTTTTTTTTTTCGTTTTTCAGAAGACGAAAAACGACGTGAAGCCCACACACGATAAATTTTAAATGACATTTTTAAAAACGTTGTTTTTTTTTCATGACGAAAAATGATTGTGTGTACGCGGCATTAGAGTTCTGACTAAAACAAAAAAAATTAAAGTCAGCAGCTACTAATACTGCAGCTATCGGACATCTATGCCTTGTACACATGATCGGAATCTCTGATGGAAAAAGTCTGACAGAATTTTTTCATCGGATATTCCGACTGTGTGTGTGCCTCATCAGAGTTTTTCCATTGGCAATGCCGACGACTTAGAATGAAAAAAATTCGGCAAAAATCGGAAATTCCGTTCGTCGGTATGGAACTCTGAAGGAGAAAAAACACGCATGCTCAGAATCAAGTCGACGCACTGCTCCTTTATATATACAGCACAGTTATCCCTTGTACACACAATCGGAAATTTTCGATGGAAAAAGTCAGACAGAATTTTTTCACCGGATATTCCGACAGTGTGTGCCCCATCGGAGTTTTTACATTGGAAATTCCGACGGACTTAGAAAGACAACATGTTCTCTTTTTTTTTATGAAAAAAAATTCCATTCGTCTGTATGAAACTCCGAAGGAGAAAAAAACATGCATGCTCAGAATCAAGTCGACACATGCTCGGAAGCATTGAACTTAGTTTTTCTCGGCTCGTCGTAGTGTTGTACATTACCGCGTTTTGGACAGTAGGAATGTATGCAAGACAGCTTGAACGGAATTCCGTCAGAAAAATCCATCTGAGTTTATCCCGACGGAAACTCCGATCGGATGTACGGGGCATTACCTGTTCCAGATTCCTGCGATGCAGGGGAACGAAGCCCAGCTTCTCTCTCTCTCCTTTCCACGGCACCAGAATTGTCACTGTGGGAGCCCAGGCGTGGCTTCACAACTGGGCACACAAGCCGCATTGCACACTGTGACTGGCCAGGCAATCATCTGTGACCTGTGACGTGTCCCAGATGATTACCGAGAGAGAGAGGGAGAGGTGAACTTCCTTCTGGCACCACAGACCCCCGGGAGGAAGTGGGAGCTGGAACCCTCTAAAAAGAGGGTTTCCGCTTCCCCCCAAAAAATGACATGCCAAATGTGGCATGTCCGGTGGTCACCTTCCCTTAAAGCGGAAGTTCCATTGTTGGGTGGAACTCCGCTTTAATTTGAATTTGTATGTAAGTTGTAACAGGTAAATTTTTCAAAGAAAAATTTTTTTTTTGTTTTTTTTTGGATAGCATAGGGAAGGGTTAATACCCCTCTGTAACATTTGTTTTGCTGTCTGTGCCCCTGTTCAGAAGATTTCACATCACTTTCTGTCCCTCCCAGATAGCAATCAATTGAGCTGCACGTTTATAAATGACTTGCTAGGCTATTGCTAGACTTGTCAGGCTTCACAAGATTGTTGCACAATTGCAGCAAGTCCGCATTGCATGACTCCAGATCAACTTTCTTTGCAAACATTCTGCAAGTCTGCTGCATGTTTTGGTTCAGTTATGTTGTGCAATCATCATCCCACCACCAGGGGTCACTGTTGCTGAATTTTTATGCTAGAGTGACTTGCACAGCTCTTGCTGTAGACTCACCACTGCAACGTTGCTCTTGCTAGAGGCTTGCCATGCAAATTTGCTACGAATTGGAAAAGTGTCAACTAAAACTTGTGCTTCAAGTGCTCTGCAAGTGTACAACTTGCCAGTGAAAATGTGTAGCAAGTTAACAGACTTAAAATTTAACACTGCCAAATGTGTGGCAAGCTATGCTTTCTATCTGGGCTGTGACAATTGCATTATGAACATTTTGGCTTGTCGTGGAAACAAGGATTGGTGATAGAGCCTCAGATGAGACACCTTTATCCCATGATAACTCTCAGGCGGCGTACACACAACCGAGGTTTTTGCTGGAAACCAGCGAGAACCTCGCTGGAAGCTGCATTCCAGCGAGAACCTCGGCCGTGTGTATGCTCTCGGCGAGCATCCCGTCGGGAATGCCGTCGAGCAGAAATAGAGAGCATGTTCTCTATTTGCTCGACGGCCCGCCTGGATGAATGGCTAGTTGCCATTCCCGACGGGCGGGTCGCCGAATCTGATGGCCAGCAGAGAACCTCGACGGGCGGAACCTCGACGGCTTCAGGCCGCGTACGCACGATCGGTCCAACCCGATGAAAATGGACTGAAGTCCAGTTTCATCGTTCCAAACCGACCGTGTGTACAGCCCATCAGTCTGTCGTCCTTCGGACCAAAGTTTTGAAACTTGCTTTAAAATCAGAACTGATGGACGCCTGACCATCGGTCCAAACCGATCGTTAGTACGCAAAAGCATCGGTTCAAAAACCCCCGCATGCTCAGAATCAAGTCGACGCATGCTTGAAAGCATTGACCTTCGTTTTTTCAGCACGCCGTTGTGTTTTACGTCACCGCATTCTGACACGATCGGTTTTTGAACTGATCGTGTGTACACACATCAGACCATCAGGCCACTTCAATGGTGACCCGATGAAAACGGTCCGTCGGACCATTCTCATTGGGTTGGACCGATCGTGTGTACGCGGCCTTACAGGAGTAAATTTCCCTAACTAGGAGTAGATTTCCTGTCACTTCCTGTTGTCTCCCTCCTTTTGTAGGTAGGAGTCTTATGCAAGTCAGATGTTTGGAACTCAGGGACTGCCTGTTTTTGGAATAGGAAGTTCTGTTCCATAATATTTAGGACAGGCTACAAAAGCATCAGCCTTCTTCTATGGCTTTCTATATTGTATACTTGCCATTGCACGCAATGAAATTCAAACAAACTTTAAGGGTCACTTCACACTTGAGGTGTGATAATACGCATACGTTAACTCCCATTGCTTTAACCACTTCCGAACCACCCACTGTATTTATGCGTCAATACTTTGACGTTAAATATCGGGGTTATGGCAGCCATGCATTTTTTTAAAGAGTAGGCGAACCGGGATTCCCATAAAAGTGGTCCCAGCAGCAGATTCGCCACGGGATTTTTAAAGGCAGCAGGAGAGATGCCCCCCTCCCACTGCTTTCCAGCCATTTCCCCGATTACCAGAGCCAGAGCCATTGGTAAAGGGGGAACAATCCGATCCCCGGAGCGATGAGCTGGAAGTCGAGAGCAAGATTTTTTTTTTTTTTTTGTTGCTTTTACTTAAGTGTAAATGTTAACCCCAGATCTCACCCTTTAAGAGGCCCTGTTCTGCCTAATCATATTACAAGGGGTGTTTACATTCCTTGTAATAGGAATAAAAATGAACAAAAAATATATTTTTAAAGGGACAGTGTAAAAAAATAAAAAATAAAAAGTAAAATAAATAATAATAAAAAAAATTATTGAAAGCACCCCGTCCCTCCGAGCTCGTGCGCAGAAGCAAACACATATGCATGGCATGCCCACATATGTAAATGTAAATGTACAAATACAAGAAAATCCTGCGCCTATCCTCCCACCTCGTGGAGCACAATAAATATAAAAAGTGACTACTAAATACTATCAATAAAAAAAAGCTGCAACCAAAAAGGTCCGAACCCCTGACACAAACATAAATAATAAAAGAAAGATAATCAATATACTGTATTTACTTGAGTATAAGCCAAGTTTTTCAGCAAATTTTTTGGTGCTGAAAATGACCCCCTCGGCTTCTACTCGAGTCACCTTTTTGCATCTCATCTTCCGGACTTTGGGGACCCGGTATCGGCCGGCCGTAGGTCCTCTGGACCCCACACATATAGCTCCACTCTTCCTCTACAAGTGTGAAAAGTTTGTTGTCCGGAGGACCTACGGCCAGGGAGCACCAATTTTTCAAACCTCTGGCACCCCTTCCATAGACTCACATGTTAAATGGTAATTTCTTCAGTAACTTTGGGGACCCGGTACCGGCCAGCCGTAGGTCCCCTGGATAGCACACCTGTAGCCCCAGTTATCTTCTACAAGTCTGTAAAGTTTGCTGTCTTGGGAAATACGGCCGGGAAGCAACGATTTTTCAAAGCCGGGCACCCTTTCTATATACTCCCATGTTAAACGCAAGTCTAGTCATGGACACAGTGAGGCATGGGCACAGTGAGGCATGGACACAGTGAGGCATGGGCACAGTGAGGCATGGACACAGTGAGGCATGGACACAGTGAGGCATTTATACTGGAAAGGAAGACTGGGGGAGGGATTTGTGCTGGGAGGGGGAATTTAGGTGAGGAGGGGTGTAAGAAAATGTCCCACGCTCCGCTTGAGTGGTTTTGTGATATACCGTTTCCTTCCAGTCTGAATATAGATATCAGATCTTCCAACAGCTTGCATCCACAAACTAGGCAGTACTCGTTTGGCTGCTGACCATGAACTGTTTTATTTTAACACAGGCACACAGGGATATTGAAACTTCTCATCAGTAGACTGTCCAATCTGCAGGGAGAGCTATTGAAGGAATTCCCCCTCCCTCCTCACAGTAAACACACATGCACACCCAATAATACTTTAAGGCAGACAGACACAATAGAACAATGGGATACAACCACACCTAATGAACACATAGCAACCCCCACCACACCTCAAACCATCTACCAATAGTCTCTGATAAACGGTGGACTTTATCTTGATATATTCTTAAGTTCAGACTGGGGTTCTCGGTCACCCTGTACCCCTAATAGACACATGGTTACACATAGGAGGGCCTGGGTAAGCTGGACAAGGAGCTTCCAGTGCTCTCCAAGGTAACCTGGGTTCCACAAGCTCCTCGTCCAACTGCCGTTCTTTTGAATGGCAAGAACGCGGTGACGTCATCGACAACTAGCAGTGTCTCGTCACATTCAATGCCATTGCCTCCATCTTGCTACACCCCACACTAACCTTGTATGCTGTTATGAAGCATGCATGCTTTTTCACCACATACAGACGACCGATTTTCTCGGCAGGAAACACTCTGCCAGGAATCCCGACAGGGCAGGGTTCTCTATTTTCCCGTCGGGATTCCTAGCTATTTTCCTGATGGGATTCCCTGCTAGGGAGCATACACACGGCCAAGATTCCTGGCCAAATGCTCACCTGGCAGATTTCCTGCCGGGAAAAATGGTCGTGTGTACGAGGCTTCAGTGATGGCAGTAATGAGATGGATAACCATGATGGCGACTGTTGCAAATACTATGATTATAATAAAGTGAGGGATCTTGCCCTCGTATGTACAGTGTTGAAAACTTCCGACCATTTGCTTACTACAAACACATATACCGTATTTATCCCCGCTTCCCGCGCTGTGTTTGAACCACTCCGCCGACATATACCAAGCGCAGTACACTCGGGTACACTCGGCCAAGTGTACTGCGCTCGGTATATGTCGGCGGAGTAGTTCAAGCACAGCGTGGGAAGCAGGGTTCAGCTGAAAAACACAGCGGGGAGGACACCACGATGGCCGCAGAATGACGCCGGACTGGACAAGGCCGCCGATGGATGCCAGGCAAGACACCGACGAGGGGCATCCAAACTGTAAGTATTTCTTTTTTTTCCATGAATTTTCCTTCTAGGTTGGGGGTGCTCGCTATACGCCGTGGGCACGTTATATGAAGATAAATACGGTATATCGTTTGGCCTCCATTTACCGTTTAGACGATTCTTGGGTCCATTGTATTAGGATTTACTTCTATACTCACTTTCATTCTGAGGGTCTCTCCATCACTTGTCCCTTATTTGTCTTCCTACTGCCTTGGAGGTTGTGACTTGCTTTCTCTATCCATGTTTTGTTTTTATTATAATATTGATGTTTACAATATCTGTTATATCTGAGATGATGAAGTCCTGAAGAAGCGGTGGTGACCGTGAAAAGCGTTGACCGTTGCTGTTTAGCTATATGTCCCTTTATTACTTTTCATATCATGTCTAGTTACTTTTTATGCGTATTTATCTTTTATAATACTGGATTAGTATTGATGATTTTAAAGAATGGTTTGTTATGTTGATACCGGTGGGTCATCCTTGAACACTCTATCTATCTGTTTTTGTTGTTGCATTGAACTTTTTGGGGTTGATTACCTACTTGTACTGTGTATCAGATTGTTTAGCTTTTGTTCCCTCCACATACTATTGCTGATTTGGATAATGTACTGTACATTCTAATATGGTCTGAAATAATAACAAATAACAATGATATCCTAAATTAAGAAGACATCACTGGCTCTTTTGGAACATATGAGAGCATTAAAAGAAAAATAGATAAAGAAGGGTAAAGAGAGAAATGTCGACATGTAGAGAAATTTGGCCCTCCACAAAGTGAGTACAAGGTACCATACAGCAGTCATGCCTGACTCGTACAATGTAGTTTATGCCAAATAAAGTTACCACTCTCATTAAATGTGGAAAGAGGGATGACTACAGTTCACAAGCATGTTTTTTTTTTAGTATATTAGAAAATCTTGTTCACCCATCAAGAGGATGAATGTGGCCCACTATACTTAAACCAGCCACATTGCTTTTTCTTTTATATTGACTATAAGTTATTCTTATAACATAACATATGGAAAGTTAAAACATTGGGACCCCTGTCTATACATCCTACTAAATTGTCAAAGTTGGACAGGTATGAACCAGGAGTGGTTTTCTTCAATGAAAAGCAGCTTCTTGTGTCAGCCAGGATAATGTTATGGTTGCTCTGGCTCAAACACAGCTTAGTGCCTTCTGAACTCTGATATTTTTAAGTAGGATAAAATAATGTAGCTGCATAGCTCAAAAGGTTCCTTTTTTGTTGTACCCTTTTTTGATCCAGCTTGTCTTTTCATAAAATTAGCCACCAGAAGTTCAGTAATCCCAATTTCCTTCTTACATGTGGCTCAACTGCATGTAATGCACTGTACACACGATCGGAATTTCCAGTGGGCTTAAATCCGATGGAATTTTCACACTGTCAGTCCAAATTCCGACAGTCCAAAAAAATGCTTCAGAGTTCAATGCTTCCGAGCATGCATTGAGTTGATTCTGAGCATGCGTGTTTTTCTTCTCTGTCGGAGTTCCACACAGATGATCGTAATTCCCGATATAAAACATGTTCCATTTCTAAACCGACAGAAAAAAAGTCTGATGGGGCCCACACACAGTCAGAATATCCGATAAAAACATTCCGTCTGACTTTTTTCATCGGAAATTCCAATCGTGTGTAAAAGGCATTAGGTGCATGCTCCCAGCCGGGTATATGCAGAAACTATATAGAAGCCCTACATCCCAAGCCACTTCCCAGGTGTTTTTTGTGGAATCTGCCTATATAGTACATGTCTTCATGGGAAAGGACTACAGATTGCATGAGGCCACACAGTGCATTCTCCTCGCTTGGACGTTCAGGGAAGAGCTGCAGAGAACAGATTGAGTAAAACCTAGATACTACCAAAATGTAAGACTTTTCTGCACAATAAAAAACAGTTTTTGCTACTAATTGCACTAAGCAGAAAAGGCAATGTCTGTCTAAGGCCCCTTTCACACTTGTACGACTTGTCCCACGATTTGGGACTGCAAAGTAGCATGACTAGTCGTTCCCCATGAGTTCTAATGACAACCATTAATATTAGTACAACTTCAAGTTGTTCCAACTTCAAAGTAGTCCCTGCACTATTTTGGTCTGATTTGGATGCCAGTTATCCAGGCATTCCCTGAAATTGGGGGCCGCAAATCGCTGCTGTAAAATCGCACAACTTTAAAGTTGCAGTAGTGTGAAAGGGGCCTAAGAGTTTAAATAACTTTAAATCATATACAGTATGTATTCAGTCAGGGGCGGACTGACAACTCATGGGGCCCCCGGGCAATAGAAGATTATGGGGCCCCTGGGCTTACTGATGGTCACCACGCCAAGAGGCAGTGCAGAGGCGGAGCAGCTAAAATCTCGGGGTTTTCACATCAAAAGCATGTCGGTTTCGGACATATCAGGGACAGATGTAAAAAAAACACTGATTTTGACATACTATCCCTGGTTTTACTGAGCCTGGCAACCCTGATGGGGCCCCCTAGTAGCATGGGGCCCTCAGGCAGTGCCCGAGTGACTCAATGGTCAGTCCGCCCCTGTATTCAGTTCATTTTTTGTAAAGTGGCAAGATTGTTTGTGCAAGCACATCTTAGTTATTTTTCAGTACACCCCTAGAGCTCTGAAACCTAGAGCGCTCCAATATGCAAGTTCTGATTTTCCTCCGATGCCTGAAAAGTTTGTTATAAAAATCTAGCTTACTGCTCTGCTTCTGTATTAGCTTCACTGGCTGTCATTATAGGATAGATAGAAGATAGGAATCATCAACTTTCCCTCCTAACAACAGAGTAAAGAATTAGCATAGATGTAGTAAGGGTGTGAGTTTATGAAATGTAATCATCAGGGGAGGACTGAATTTAGGAAGCATAGGGGGCATTTTCCCCATGGGACAGTAGAGATAATGGGCCAGATTCTGGTACAATCCGCGGCGACGTACCGTAAGCCCTTTACACTACGCCGCCGCAACTTACTGGAGCAAGTGCCGTACTCTCAAAGCACTTGCTCCGTAGTTTGCGGCGGCGTAGTGTAAATGGCCCTGCATATCCCCGTGTAATTTAAAGGGGGCGGCTTGTATTTAAATTAAGCGCGACCCCGCGTCGATCGAACTGCGCATGCGCGGGCCGGGAAAAAAGACCAGTGCGCATGCTCCAACTCACGTTGGAAAACGTAATTGAAACCAACGTGAAAACGAAGTGATCATGACTTACGCAATGCTCTATTTGCGAATGACTTAGTAAAACGACGTAACCGGCGGAAAAAGACGACGCTAACCCGACGCCATACTTAACATGGCATACGACGGAACTTCGTAAGCCTACCCCTCATATAGCAGGGGTAACCTTACGCTTACGTAAACGACGAGGCGGCGTAAAAACGTTCGGGAATCGGCGTATTAGGCTCATTTGCATAGGCAAATGAGAAATCAACGTACAGGCCACCTAGCGGCCAGCGACGTAATTACATCTAAGATCCGACGGTGTAAGTGTTTTACACCTGTCGGATCTTCGCTGTATCTATGCGTAAGTGATTCTAGGAATCACACGCATAGATACCCGGAGAAAAAAACAGAGATACGACGGTGTTTCCTGCGATACACCGCCGTATCTCTTTTGAGAATCTGGCCCAATATATTTTAGGTTGGTGATATTCCCCAGACTCTAATCCAGGGATCTTCAAACTACGGTCCTCCAGTTGTTCAGGAACTTAAATTCCCATCATGCCTAGTCATGTCTGTGAATGTCAGAGGTTTACAATGCCTCATGGGATGTGGTTCCCCAACAGCTGGAGGGCCGTAGTTTGAGGATCCCTGCTCTAATCAGAGCAGTGACTGTGCTGAGCAATATGTAGTTATCTGCTTCCTGTTTAGACCTGAGATCACAGCTCCTGGGGAAAAAAAGTCTTTCATCATTGACTTCCTTTGCAGCTTTAGGATGTTATGCAAGTAAATGCAGAGAGCCAACTATGAATTGTGTTGTGCTTATTTGTTAAAGAAAGCTGAGTGATAAGGATTATTTGTGATAACTGCATCATACTTTTTCCGATTCCTCCCTTGGTATTCATAACCAGAAGAATAGATGGGCTGGTATCAACTGTTGAACTAGAAAAGCTGAACTCCTTGTATTATTTCACTTATTGTAAGGCTTTCTGTGATTAGAGGATGGGAGGTTATGCTATCAGCCCCTCCTCCAATCACAGAAAGTCTTGCATGTAGTTTAAAAAAACAAGATACTTTCTGAATGGAGGAGGTGTGCAATCAATGACCTGCAATGATGAGTGTACTACATGCAAACTATACGTTTCAGCACCAAAAATTCAACGTTTACAGTACTGTGGGGAAATAAGTAAATTGTGGTAATATAATCTTACACAGAAAAATCCAAAATTATTTTTGAAGATCAGTTTTAAAGTAGTTTTAAAGTAGAATTCCAGACTAAACATAACTAATCTTAAAAATGATCCATTCCCTCCTTACTAACACCTATGCTGACTAACCTGTTTAAGAAAAATACATATACTTATTTTCAGATGTTCCAGTTAGGTCATCTGATACCTTGTGTCAACCAGCTGAGAGCACTTGACAATCACTGCTAAAGCCTAGAGCAGTGAGATCAGCTGTAGACTCCCATGGCCAAGCCGATGTCGGCACTCCCTCCTCTCCCATGCAGCTGCCACTGACTGACATGACCAGACTGGAATGGGCAGGAAATAGTTAAGTATCATATTTGCCGGCGTATAATACGACTGGGCGTATAAGACAACTCACTATTTTTCCAGGAAAATTGTTGGTTTTGGAATATACTCGCCGTATAAGACTACCCCCTTTCTACTTGTCTTACTGGAAGCTGAGGGGTAGCCAGAACAACCGCTGACAGGAACAAACACTGACAGAAACAGGCTTTTTTCAGATCTCACTGTGCCATTACATTACATGCCTCACTGTGCCATTACATTACATTACATGCCTCACTGTGCCATTACATTACATTACATCCCTCACTGTGCCATTACATTACATTACATGCCTCCACTGTGCCACTACATTGCATGCCTCCACTGTGCCATCACATGCCTCCGCTGTACCATCACATGCCTCCGCTGTACCATCACATGCCTCCACTGTGCCACCACTGTGCCATCACATGCCACCACTGTGCCACCACTGTGCCATCACATGCCTCCACTGTGCCACCACATGCCTCCACTGTGCCATCACATGCCTCCACTGTGCCACCACATGCCTCCACTGTGCCTGCACATGCCTCCACTGTGCTAGCTAAGACGATCTCCCTACCTTACGTTCTTTTCACATTTTGGCTTCCAGGCTGCCGGCATCCATGATTCAAAAGCCGCGCCTCCTATTCAGACTGTTCCGTAATGGGCGGAACACTAATTTTCCCAGCAGGGCCTCCGTTCAGTATTCCGCCTATCACGGATGTCCCCTCGTCCGAGGATGAGAAGGCATCCGTGATTGGCGGAACACTGAACAGAGGCCCTGCTGGGAAAATGAGTGTTCCGCCAATCGCGAAACAGTCTGAGGAGGAGGCGCGGCTTTTAAATCATGGATGCCCACAGCCTGACGGAGACAGATCTGGCGTATAAGACGACCCCCAACTTTGGATGCTTTTTTCTGTATCCAAAAGTCATCTTATACGCTGGCAAATACGGTATATACATATTTTTCACACAGGTTAGTCAGCATAGGTGTTAGGAGGGGAAGTGAGCCTTTTTGAAGACCATTTAGGCTTAGCCTGGAATTCTACTTTAAAGTGGTTCTAAAGTCAGAAAGTTTTTTATCTTAATGCATTTTATGCATTAAGATAAAAAAAAAACTTCTTGTGCAGCCCCCACTTGCTGTGGGGGCACTAGGCAGGAGGGAGGAGCCAGGAGAAGAGGAGTGTCTAGGCTGCTCTGTGCAAAACCAACTGCATGTTGTTTCTAAACTAAAACTAAAAAAAAAATGAGACTTTAGTATCACTTTAAGCTATCTACAGACATTCTAGTACCTGAATCATACATGAGCTAGTGACTGTAAAAACCTTAAAAATTGAAGTTTGTACGTTTGAATTGGGCGATCATATTCTAGATATCACTTTCCTTCCTCCACTCTATGGAGAAACCAGCAGTGGACTAAAGAATCCATCTTGGCCAATTAAATCTCCCCATGGTTAAGGAGGACCTACAGGAACATGAAAATTAAATGAATAGAACAGGCAAAGTGGTCACTTTATACCTTATTGTTATGTTTTTTTAAAGATGCTTCATACATTTGGCGCATGATTCACGCATGCTCAATGACATGAGCTTGTTTTTAATTTGAGATAGATAGTCCCTTTAGTTCAACCCATGTTCCCCAATAGTATAGGGCAATTGAAGTACTATAAGTAGAGCTTTATCACCTTTATTTACCATGCTAGATAGAATAAACAAAACCTGGTGACCTTATAAGAACTCGTACTGCAGACACATTCATTTATAAATATGAATTGTTTATTCTGGCATTTCAATACGGGACATTTTATTAGTAATGAAGCTCACTGGAGTTGGTATTTTTAGAACAATTAGCTGTCATTATAGTGTTTCAAGCTTTGTGAGTGAGCATGTGCCACTTACTCCATTAGTTTATTTTCTGGTGTCCTTGTCACTTCACTATATGCATACTAATATCTTCACATAGGAAATGTAATCTGTCCATCCTAATGATCAAATTAGTTTCTGGAAGATATCTTTCATTAAGCAATTAACAAATCTCTCTAACAAATCGAAATAAGCATATGTGTTTATATTTAATAAGTATTTGTATTATCGAGTAATTATATTATGCGATGTAGCCTGGCTACGCTTTCATTAAGACCCATTTCTGCTTGGCTATAAGCAAACATGAACACGTTTTAAATCATTTCAGACACAAATCAAAGTGGATTATGTGCAGCACCATTTAAAGCATCATTAACAGAAAAGTTTGATCAATAGAAATCTGATGTTTGATAAATAGAATGAGAGGAAATGCAAAAAGATGGCTCCATCAAGATCATAGTAAGGTCCCAGCCACTGTTTTATGGTCCACTGGTAGAAACAAATTCATTGTGTCTGTTTCCTGGTGAAGATATTTCATTCAGGAATTATAAATAGTATATGTTTATGGACAGAGAAAAGTGAAATTGAGAGTATTCATGTCTTCAAAATGTTGTCAAAAATGGATTCAATACGGAAGATAAAATTAAAGGATAAGAATTACCAAAATGTACCCCTCTATATTCTTTCCATGCTTAAAAGCATGTTTCAGCAATATATATATATATATATATATATATATATATATATATATATATATATATATATATTTTACTTTTTTCTATTGGGAGAAACAGTTTTTATTACTTCCTGTAATGTCATCAGTTTGCTTTTAAATTAATTTTTAGTGGCAGCTGCAGAGAGAAGGGGATCAGCAGGGTGTCCTAGGTTAGTCCCTATTGACTTAGGCATGCCCCAAACAACTACAGTGTGTGGGCAGGCACATAGAAGTCAATGCAGCAATATTTCTTGCTGGGAAAATATGACTAAATGCATGTGGGGAGGAACACAGAGGGCCAGGGATAGGCAAGGTTTTGTAGTCTGAAAAGTCTAAAAAGAGGAAAAGAGGGCCTTGTGCATTACCAATGATAACATTTATAAAAAACTGTAACAGCAGTAGTCATACTCACAAATGAACGTATACAAAAAAGCTTGTCAGTCCACCAGCAAATGGAACTGCATCTCTGGACACCTGCAACCTGGACAGGATATTGGAGGGGCCAGGTGACATCGCAATCGGCTAACGCATTTCAAGGGCAAACCCTCTTTCTCAGAGCCAAAGCGGTGAAGGGAATTTTGTGAGGTGGGCAGCAAGACCACAGGAATTTTACTTTCTATCCAGAGGGTTGGCTACACAACTTACCTATAGACCAAGCAACCAAGCGCAGGAGATTGTGTTGTGTTGTAAGATTTTGTAGTCCACAGATGAGAATTTAGGCTAAGCTGACAATGCTTCCAAGAGAATCAATGCACCTGTGGCAGTGAAGTTACCTAACAACAGGAAGTAAGGAGCTTACTGAATTTCTGGAAGGATCGTCGGGTCTATTTCTGTACTTGCAAGACTAAAACATGTAAAAATGTGCATGCATTGCAGAATTGTCCTCCATTTGTTTGGCCCAAACATACACTTTAAGGCTGTACATGGCTCGAGAATTATGGAAGCTCCTTTCAGCTTCCCTAGATCCGTTCTTATGTCAAAATTGGCCCCAAGAGTCCCATTATTTTAGGAGAATACGCAGAGTGATTTTTTTTTTAAATAAAACTAATATTAATAAAATTAAAAAGTACACCTATAACAAATGCACACATATAAAGCTTGACATACAACAAAATAAACTAAATTATCCTATATGCACTTTCCAAAAAACACACTCCTAAATCAAGAAAAATATAGCAAAACTTTTTATCAAACAGATTTTGCCAAGAAGCTCAATCAGCAAAATTGGGATTTACTGCTTGGTTAGTCTTAGGCCTCGTACACACGATCGGACATATCCGATGAAAACGGTCGGCGGACCATTTCCATCGGATATGTCCGATCGGGAGTTTGATCCGATGGCGTGTACACACCATCGGATCAAATTCCCCGCCGCCGGACGGCGCGGTGACGCGGCGGTGACGTTGACGCCGCCACGTCACCGCACCAGGAAGTTAAACACTTCTGCGCATGCGCCGAATCCATTCGGCGGCGGCGCGGCGGCGGTGGGGGACGACATGTCTGCTGGTAAGTGTACTAACCAGCAGACATGTCGGGCGGACAGATTCCACCGGATGGATTTCAAAGCATGCTTTGAAATCTGTCGGGTGGAGAAATCTGTCCGCTAGCCCATACACACGAGCGGAGATGTCTGCTGAAACGGTCCATCGGACCGTTTTCAGCGGACATATCCCCTCGTGTGTACGAGGCCTTAGATATTAGTCACAAGCTGCACTGGAATCAATTGTCAAACCAGGTGGAAAAACTAATATCAGGGTCCTCTTCAGCTTCCTCTCTGTTGCAACAAAGACAAACCACAACGCAACTAACAACAGAACAAAAGCACCTTGCTGTATAGGGAGGGATACAAAGGGATGTACTTTTGCAAAGGAAGTGCGTTTGTGTCTGTCTATTTATGCTGTCTGCGTAGTTCACGATTTTGCCCTAGTCCACTTCCAATTTCACTGATTGCGCTGTTCCCGAGTTGGGAGCATGCGCAGAGAGGTGCTGACATGGTATGCTTCAAGCGCGCATGCCCGAGCCGGCTGGCCCTTCATTTGCATGGGGTCACGGCTCATTTCAATGTAACACGCCCACGTCCTTCCCAATTTGTATTACTCCGCCTTGCGCCTCAGAAATAACGTTGCACAGGCGCTAATTTCTGCGTAAAAGCGACGAGAATAGGGTGATTGCGCCGCTACATTGCGCCAGTCTAACGTAAAGGCGGTGCGCTACGCCGGTCCAATAATGCGCAGATGTACCTAAATCTGGCCCTAAGTTTTTTCCGACCTGATTCTTGTCAAGTCTGCCTTGCCTACACATGATCGTAAAAAAAAAAAAAATGTTTTCAGGGATCTATGCCCTTCTTCGCGATTCAAGCAGTACTGATACATAAAGGTTTGGCAAACCCCCCTCATTAATTGGCAATTACCATTACTGTACAAGCCTATCCCTCTGTTCTCTTTTCAGAACCAGTCCTAACCCTGTGTATAGTTACATAGTACATAGTTAGTCAGGTTGAAAAAAGACACAAGTCCATCCAGTTCAACCATAAAAAATAAACAAACAAAATAAAACACAGTACATCCCATACACCCAACTCCATACCCACATTTGATCCAGAGGAAGGCAAAAAACCCCAGCAGAGCATGATCCAATTTGCTACCGGAGGGGGAAAATTCCTTCCTGATCCCCCGAGAGGCAATCGGATTTACTCCGGATCAACTTTACCTACAAAACTTAGTACTCAGTTATATTATGTGCATTTAGGAAAGAATCCAGGCCCTTCTTAAAGCAATCTACTGAGCTGGCCAGAACCACCTCTGGAGGGAGTCTGTTCCACATTTTCACAGCTCTTACTGTTAAGAAACCTTTCTGTATTTGGAGGTGAAATCTCTTTTCCTCCAGACGTAAAGAGTGCCCCCTTGTCCTCAGTGTTGACCTTAAAGTGAATAACTCAACACCAATTTCACTATATGGACCTCTTATATATTTGTACATTTTGATCATATCCCCCCTTATTCTCCTCTTCTCAAGAGTGAATAAATTCAGTTTTTCTAATCTTTCCTCATAGCTGAGCTTCACCATGCCTCTTATCAGTTTAGTTGCCCTTCTCTGCACTTTTTCCAGTTCTCCAATATCATTTTTTAAGCTCTGTGTAAGATGGTGTTGGAGCTTTCAACCGGGTTAACGCCTTTCAGCTCCTGGTCATGTGTCAATGTTCTGGCCTGGTGATAGGCCACTTATTTCAGAGCACTATATCCTCATAGAAGATCACATGCTCCTCCATACCCATAAGCACTAGGAATTTTTTTAAAGTTATGATAGAGCAAAGAAGCGGTAGGACAGCACAGTCCTCAGACTCCATTCACACAGAAAAAGAGATTCTGTACATAATCTCAAATTGTGTGGTGATCGCTGCATAATGCATTTTTAGATGAGGTTATCACTTAATGGCACCCCAAACATGTGATTCTGATGCAATTGTCAATTGCAGAAAATCGTGCCTTGCATTAAGCTTGTCGTCTGAAATGGAGCAGGGTATTCTTTCCGTATGACAAATGCACTTAAGGAAGCCCAGTCAAGTGAATGGGCTGGCCCTATGAAACACACAAAATTGCAGACAGCGCGGTGACGTGGCGGTGACGTTGACGCGGCGACGTCCGCAAACAAGGAAGTAAAATGCTTCCACGCATGCGTCGAATCCATTCGACGCATGCGGGGGATTTCGGTCCGCTGGTTAGGTGTACTAACCAGCGGACATGTCCGATGGACAGGTTTCCAGCTGACAAGTTTTAAAGCATGTTTTAAAACTTTTGTCCGCTGGAAACCTGTCCGCTAGGCCATACACACGATCGGATATGTCCCCTGAAACTGGTCCGCAGACCAGTTTTAGCGGACATGTTCGATCGTGTGTACATGGCCTGATGGTGAGTATCGGTGGACAAAGCGATATACAATATTGTCACTAAATCAAATATTTTATTTACAAACTTTGGGCCAGATTCAGGTACACGTACATTTGCGAAGCGTATCCGAGATACGCTACGCAGCCGTATTTTACCAGGCTGTCTAACGAATTCTGGTAGATTTTTGCCCATACGATACGGCGGCGTAGTCTATTTCTCGCCGCGTAATCGAAATACGCGATTAGGGGGCGTGAAGCATTTAAATTAGGCGCGTCCCCGTGGCGATCGAACTGCGCATGCTCCGTTCAGAAATTTCCCGCCGTGCATTGCGCGAAATAACGTCGATACGTCATTTGTTGTTTGAGTAGCGTCGTTTACGGACATTCCTATTCCCGGACGTTTTACGTCAAAAATAAAAAAAGATGTCGGAAAACGTTGATATTCGACGCGGGAACGACGGCCATACTTAACATGGGCTGTCTAATATTAGACCAGCAAAAAGCTGGTATAGTATTACGCAGCAAAAAGATGACTAAAGATGCCGTAAGAGATTGCGATAGAGGTTTGTAATTTCGTGGATAGTCGGCAAAAGCTCATTTGCATACCCCGACGCGGAAAACGACGGGAACTCCACCCAGCGGCCGCAATTTTATTGCAGCGTAGATCCGAAGGCGTACGAACACGTAAGCCAGTCGGATTGAAGCGCAAAGCCGTCTTTTCATGGTTTGAAGATTCAAACTAGTGAAAAAACGCGTGTAATTAGAAAGTACTCCAGTCTAACACCAGTTAGACAGGAGTTACGGCTCTCTGAATCTGGCCCTTTTTTTCTATTAGGAATGTCAAAAACACGTCATATAAAAAAGTAAACTTGTACAGTAATATTACAATGTACATATTGAGATAAGGCCAAAGTCTTAAATTGTTGTGTAAGGGCAAAACATATAAAAAGCCCAGATACAATAGACAAGAAGAACTTTTGATACATTATATTGTATTAGTAAAATATCACATATATATGTATGTACAGTGAGTTATCTGTACAGGAGTAACATCAATAACATACGTAAAATAAAGGGATGGATATACCAATGTGTTGCGTATTGGAGACAAAGGCATATCCCAGTAAACCCATTTGTAAACCCATTTGTGGTTGAATATATGCATAGTAGGGCTGTTACTGATCAAAAGTTTTGTGTTCGATTAATCGTTTTGTTTTTTAATCGATTAATCGACTAATTTCGATTAATTATAACGCACATACAGATCCAACTACTTTTAGCTGATCTCCTTGCAGGCCAATTGCAGCTACCAACCACTGGAAAAATGGATAGCAGGATAAAAAAAAACACACAAAGGCAGCGCTCGATGGGAATAGCATTAAGGGCCAGATTCAGGTAGATGGGAGCATCTTTGCTCCAGAGTAACGCTTCTCATTTACGTTACTCTGACGACCCTTTGACGACCCGACGCAAGGGGAAGTGGGTGTGATCATATGTAAATGATGGGCGGAGCCCAGCGCAGAGGCTTACGTTCAGCGCATCAACCACGGAGCATGCGCAGTGAGTGAGGCTCCACTCGCCCCCTTTGTGCGCATTCTCACAACTTCCGTCGGCACCACTTCACGGGAAACGTCAGCGCAATGCCTTCCGTTGGGCGTTTAAATGCGCCCGTAGAAGCGCCATTCCGGCACTAAAGTATATCCTGCTCCCCCTCCCCGCAGTGATGTTACTTTTGTTCTGAGATGGCTGCTCCCGTTCCCCGCAAACACACAGGAGAAAGCTGAACTTTAATGGCCAGGAGCTGTCAGCCGTCATCTCGGCTATGGAGACCTATGATGTCTTCCTCCATGGCTGTAAAATTTGACAGACAAGCATGGACAGAGGTGTTGTCCTGCAAGTGGGGGTGCTCCGCTAGCTCTTATCGTCGGTAACGCTGCTGTAGCTGCTCTCCTGCTGACCTGTGGCCGTCTGGAGTAAAGATAAAGCAGCTATTTGTAGAAAAAACTTTGCGCCGGACGGACGAGATACGCGCGGCGCATGTAGCCAGCGTATGGTGCTAATCCGTTCGTGAATTGGGAAAAATCCCTCATTTGCATATTTGCAGGGGAAATCAATAGGCGCGACTGATGCGCCAAGCGAAATTAAGCGCTGACGATACTCTGGCGTCGGAACGTTCCGCCGGTCGCAAATGGCCCGTTATTGGGCGCATCTAGTTTGGTGGGTACGGGCACATAGAAACGACGGCGCATCTTCACAGTTACGCGGCGCATATCGAAATACTCCAGCGCAAGTGTTGCTGAATCTGGCCCTAAGACTTTTATAGTCTTCAAGTAAGTAACAAAATAAATATTGCACTGGAGATAAAATCGATGTAGCTACATAAACTGTAAAAATGGTGCGCATAATACCAAACGTTGCCAAAAGCAGTCATAAAAACATGTAGCTAAGTATGATACTGGTATAACAATGTGTACAACGATACCACTGCTGAATCCAGATGAGGAGGGGTTAACATCAGTCCATCGGCATGTAGATGTCCCATGAAGGGAACTATCACAACTCCCAGTGGATGGCTATAGAATCCCAGGTTGATAGAGGGAAGTGTAACAGCCCTTGAGTGTGGCAGATAGTAAAGTCCCGCCGGCATGCAGATATGAAGGCACAGCAAAGGAGCCCTTCAGATGGACACGGCAAGGCCGGCCGGTGTCCGTGACGTTACCCGATCTCCGATGGAACTCCCTGAAGGCCCAGAAGCCGGCGGAGAGGTGAGTACCAATCAAAAGAATTTTAATCGATCAAAAAGATTTTGATCGATCAAAAAAATTAAAAATTAATCGATTAATTAAAAGTTAATTTGCACAGCCCTAATGCATAGTATCATAAAGTGTATGATAAATGTGTTCAGATAGTTTAATCATTTCCATTTTAATACAGAAATGTTGGCTTACTGAAAAGTATGTCCATGTACAGTATGGTATGCACTATACAAATACTTGGTCGGGGCTCCTTTTGCATTAATTACTGCATCAATGCGGCGTGGCATGAAGATGATCAGCCTGTGTTACTTTGATAGCTCATCTGCATTGTTGGGTCCGGTGTCTCTCATTTTCCTCTTGACAATACCCCACAGATTCTCTATGGGATTTGGGTCAGGCAAGTTTGCTGACTAATCAAGCACAGTGATACCATGATCATTAACCACTTTAGCCCCGGACCATATTGCTGTCCAAAGACCAGAGCACTTTTTGTGATTCGGCACTGCGTCGCTTTAACTGACAATTGCGCGGTCGTGCGACGTGGCTCCCAAACAAAATTGGCGTCCTTTTTTTCCCACAAATAGAGCTTTCTTTTGGTGGCATTTGATCATCTCTGCGGTTTTTATTTTTTGCGCTATAAACAAAAATAGAGCGACTATTTTGAAAAAAATGCAATATTTTTTACATTTTGCTATAATAAAAATCCCAAAAAAGATAAAAAACTTTTTTTTTCCTCAGTTTAGGCCGATAAGTATTCTTCTACATATTTTTTGTTAAAACAAAATCGCAATTAGCGTTTATTAATTGGTTTGCGCAAAATTTATAGCGTTTACAAAAAAGGGGGTCGTTTTATGGCATTTTTATTATTAGTTTTTTTTACTAGTAATGGCGGCAAACAGCGTTTTTTTTTTCCGGTACTGCGATATTATGGTGGACACATCGGACACTTTTGACACATTTTTGGACCGTTGGCATTTTTATACCGATCAATGCTATAAAAATGCATTGTATTACTATAAAAATGCCATTGGCAGTGAAGGGATTAACACCGGGGGGCAGGGAAGGGGTTAAGTGTGGTCCTGGTGTGTTCTAACTGTATGGGGGGGGGTGGACTCACTAGGGGAAATCACTGATCTTCTGCCCATACATTGTATGGACAGAAGATCAGCGTTTCTCCCGCTGACAGAAACGAGAGGTATGTGTTTACACACATACCTCCCGTTCCCCGCTCTGTAACGAGCAATCGCGGGTGCCCGGCGGCGATCGTACCCGCCGGGCACGCGCGCGGGACTCGGGGGACGCGCGCCGCCGGCGGCGCACGCGCGCCCTACAAGCTACTAAAGGGAGGACGTAGAGCTACGTGCTCCCGCGTAGCAGTGCCACCGCCCCGCAGTAATATGACGGCGGGCGGTCGGCAATTAGTTAAACAAGGTATCAGTACTTTTTTGCAGTGTGGGCAGGTGCCAAATCCTGCTGGAAAATGAAATCAGCATCTCTATAAAGCTGGTCGGCATTGGGAAGCATAAAGTGCTCTTGAATTTCCTGGTAGAGGGCTGCACTGACATTGGACTTGATAAAAACAGTGGACCAACACCAGCAGATGACATGGCTCCCCAAATCATCACTGAATGTGGAGACTTCACACTGGACCTCATGCAACTTGGAGTCTGCGCCTCTCCATTCTTCCTCCATTCTCTGAGACCTTGATTTACAAATGGAATGCAAAATTTCCACAGTCCGTGATGATTTGGTGATCCATGTCATCTGCTGGTATTGGCCCGCTGTGTTTTATCAAGTCCAAAGTCCACGCAGCCCTCTACCAGGAAATTCTAGAGCACTTTGTGCTTCTCTCTGCTGACCAGCTTTATGGAGATGCTGATTTCATTTTCCAGCAGGACTTGGCACTTGCCCATACTGCCAAAAGTGCCAATACCTGGTTTAATGATCATGGTATCACTGTGCTTGATTGGCTAGCAAACTTGCCTGACCTAAATCCCCTAGATAATCTGTGGGGTATTGTTACATTGTTACATAGTTACATAGTTAGTCAGGTTGAAAAAAGACACATCAAGTTCAACCATAAACAATAAAATAATAATAATATAAAAAAATTCCATATACCCAATTCTATACCCACAGTTGATCCAGAGGAAGGCAAAAAAAAACAACAGCAAACCATGATCCAGTTTGCAACAGCAGGAAAAAAAATTCCTTCCTGATCCGCCATGAGGCAATCGGATTTACCCTGGATCAACTTTACCGATTAAATGTTAGTACCCAATTATATTATGTACATTTAGGAAAGAATCCAGGCCTTTCTTAAAGCACTTTACTGAGCTTGCCAGAACCACCTCTGGAGGGAGTCTATTCCACATTTTCACAGCTCTTACTGTGAAGAAACCTTTCCGTATTTGGAGGTGAAATCTCATTTCCTCTAGACGTAAAGAGTGTCCCCTTGTCCTCAGTGTTGACCGTAAAGTGAATAACAACACCAAGTTCACTATATGGACCCTTATATATTTGTACATGTTGATTATCTCCCCTTAATCTCCTCTTCTCAAGAGTGAATAAATTCAGTTCTTCTAATATTTCCTCATAGCTGAGCTCCTCCATGTCTCCTATCAGTTTGGTTGCCCTTCTCTGCACTTTCTCCAGTTCCCCAATATCCTTCTTGAGAACTGGAGCCCAAAACTGAACTGCATATTCCAGATGAGGTCTTACTAATGATTTGTACAGGGGCAAACTTATATCTCTATCTCTGGAGTCCATACCTCTCAATACAGGACTTTACTGGGTTTGGAAACCGCAGCTTGGCATTGCATGCCATTATTGAGCTTACGATCTACCAAAACCCCTAGATCCTTCTCCACTACGGATCCCCCCAGTTGTACTCCTAGTATGTATGACATATGCATATCCTTGGCCCCCAAGTGCATAACTTTACATTTATCAACATTAAAACTCATCTGCCACTTAGTCTCCCAATTAGACAGAGCATTGAGGTCAGCTTGTAAATTGGAGACATCCTGTAAGGACGTTATTCCACTGCATAGCTTGGTGTCATCTGCAAAGACAGAAATGTTACTTTTGATCTCAGACCCAATATCATTTATAAAGATATTAAAAAGTAAGGGTCCCAGCACTGAACCTTGGGGTACACCACTGATAACCTTGGACCATTCAGAGTAAGAATCATTAACCACTACCCTCTGAATTCAGTTTTTTAGCCCGTTTTCTATCCATTTACAAACGAATATTTCCAATCCTGTAGACTTTACCTTGCACTTTACCTTTTGCAAAATACAGGTATACCACATCCACAGCCATGCCTCTGTCCAAGGTTATACTTACCTCTTCATAAAAAGAAATCAGGTTTGTCTGACAACTGTCTTTCATGAATCCATGCTGTCTGTTGCTTAAATAGTTTTTTCTCAGCAAGAACTCATCTATGTGGTCTTTTATTAATCTCTCCAGTATCTTCCTAGCTATAGAAGTTAAACTAACAGGTCTATAGTTACTTGGTAAAGACTTTGTTCCCTTTTTAAATACGGGCATGAGGAAGATGAGAGACACCAGACCCAACAATGCAGACTAGCTGAAGGCTGCTATCAAAGCAACCTGGGCTTTTTCATAACACCTCAGCAGTGCTACATGCTGATCGCCTCCATGCCATGCTGCATTGATGCAATAATTCATGCAAAAGGAGCCCAAACCAAGTGCTGAGTGCATACTATACTGTACATTAACATACTTTTCAGTAACCCAACATTTCTGTATTAGAAATCCTTTTTTTTATTTTTTATTGACCCTATGTAATAGTCAAATTTTCTGAGATACTGAATTTTGGGTTTTCCCTAGCTGTAAGCCATAATCATGAAAACTAAAAGAAAGAAATGCTTGAAATATATCACTCTGTGTGTAACACATTTATATATAATATATGAGTTTTAACTTTTTGAATTAAATTACTGAAATAAGTGAACTTTTTCATGATATTCAAATTTTTTGAAATGCACATGTATGTATGTATGTATGTATGTATATATATATATATATATATATATATATAAAAATATATATATATATATATATATATATATATATATATATATATATATATATATATATATATATATATATATATATATAAATATATATATATAAATAACAGCTGGAACTCACTTTTAAATCCTGTTTTGCCATCAGTGTTAAATGTGAGTTTTATTGTAGTTCCCCCTCTAGTCATGACAAAGGCCAGTGGGAGGAACTCACAATTCACTTAGCAGACCTCTGCAGCTAATGAATGTATGGTTTATTAATCACATTTGTCCCGCTGAAAAAAGTCAAGCACTATTCTGGTACAATTGAGATTTTACCCTTTTTTAACGTTATTTTAATGAGCTGGAGATCAGAACTCAAGCTCTGTTCATGTGTTGATTCCGCTCAATTGCAGTTCCACCCCAGATAGACACAAGACAGATTCACCAGACTTCACAGTCATTGTTACACTTAAATGAAGTGTACGGGCCTTATGTTTCCAAACTAAAGAAAAGGGTTCACATACAAAAAAAAAAGGACTTTAACATTCAGTGTTTTCAATCTATTTTCTTGGTTTCACAAACCCTTTGCACATTAACATTTGCATTCAGTTCTTCTTGAAACCATGCCCTTTCTATTTTGTTTCCCCTGCAAACAGAAGGTTGCAGTTTATGATAGTGGAAGGCAATGAACAGCAATAAGAAGGATTGGATTGTTGCTCTATTATGCAGAAGTTCTTTGTTGTGGTAAAAGTTGTATCAGAGAGTTTGTCACAGTTCTGCCCCTTTTTTATCCATTGAGATTACGTTCTTCTCTAAGCTTATCATTTTGCAGGTATGCCTAAAGGGATAGTTTAGTATACATAAATATATGTTTTATTTAAATAAATGTTAAAGTAAAATTTCTTAAGAATACTAAGCAAATTTGTTTAAGACTTAAGCCCTGTACACACGATCGGTCCATCCGATAAGAACGGTCCGACTGACCGTTTTCATCTGTTCACCGATGAAGCTGACTGATGGACTGATGTGCCTACACACCATCGGTTCATGAACTGATCGTGTCAGAATGCGGTGACGTAAAACACAACGACGTGAAGAAAAAAACGAAGTTGAATGCTTCCAAGCATGCGTCGATCTGATTCTGAGCATGTGTGGATTTTTAACCGATGCTTGTGCATACTAACGATCGGTTTTGACCTATCGGTTAGCCGTCCACCGGTTCGATTTTAAAGCAAGCCATCTGTTTTTGGACCGAAGGATAACTCACCGATTGGGCCTACACACGATCGGTTAGGACCGGTGATAACGAACTTCAGTCCGTTTTCATCGGTTTGAACCGATCGTGTGTACGCGGCTTTAGTTTTCCCATAAATTAAGTTTTACTTATACAGTACAGGGAGTACTATTGCTCCTACTACAGAGTGTCAAAAGTGTCTGATGTGTCTGCCGCAATATAGCATTCACAATAAAAATCGCAAATCGCCACCATTACTGATAAAAAAAATGAATAATACAAATGCCATAAAACTATCCCCTATTTTGTAGACACTATGGGCCGGATTCAGATACAAAAATGTATCTTTCCGGCGGCGTAGCGTTTCCTCTTTACACTACGCCGCCGCAAATATTATGGGCAAGCGCCTTATTCAGAAAGCACTTGCTCCATAATATGCGGCGGCATAGCGTAAAGTGCACGGCGTAAGGCCGCGCAATTCAAATTGCTGAAGTGGGGGCGTGATTCGTGTAAATGAACCATGACCCCGCATAATTGACTTTTTTTTTGGACGGCGCATGCGCATGCGTGAAATCACGTTGCTTTTTCTCAATGTAAACGACGTGAACGTAACTAACGTCGAGCCCCATTCCCGAATGATTTACGCAAACGACGTAACCGACGTACAATTCGACGCGGTCCCGACGTCCATACTTAACAATGGCTGCGCCTGCTATAGCAGGGGTAACCTTACGCCGGTCTCACGCTTACGCAAACGACGTAAAATACGACGCACCGTCGCAAGTACGCTCGTGAATCTGCATAAATAGCTCATTTGCATAATTTACGCGAAGCGCCACCTAGTGGCCAGCGTAAATATGCAACTTAAGATACGACGATGTAAGCGAATTACGCCGCTCATATCCTAGAAGAAAGCCGGTGTATCTTCTTTTCTGAATAGCAAAAAAAGATACGGCGGCTATTCTTAGTATTTACACAGCGTGGGGTAGATTCATGTAGCACTTACGCCGGCATATTTAGAGATGCGCGGCGTAAGTGTTACTTAGCGCCTTCAGGTCCATGCGCCGTACCTACTATACCAGATCCACCTTAAAATAGGCTTCTTTCTACCGGCGTAACTTTTCCATGCCGGCGTGGCTTTGGCGCATCTTTACACGGGACAGATCGACCGTTCCCATGGATTATGTATTCAAATATGCAAATGAGGAAGATCCGCCGATTCAGAAACGTACGTTTGTCCGGTGCAGGCGTTGCCCGGTGCGCGTAACAGCAAATTCCTGCGGAAAGTTACCCCTCATAAAGCAGGGGTAACTTTGCACCGGAGTTGAACAGATCAGCTGGAGAGCAGCTAAAGCAACACTGTTACAGACGAACTGAGCAACAACACTTGCAGGACAACACATCTGTCTGCCAACATGCCAGGGGCAGCCGTGCTCATAGCACTACTGCGTCGACGGGCACGTAGAAGGGCACGGGAGAGGATATTCCGCACGCGCATTGACGTCTTTGGCATGAGTGATTTGGAGGTGTTTCGCCTATTCAGATTCAGCCCTGAAGCCATCCTGGAACTAGCCACAACCCTGCAGGATGACATCACCAGCCAGACACACCGCTCACATGCAGTGCAGCCACTGGTTAAGGTCCTGGCAACACTCTATTTCCTTGCCAGTGGCTCTTTTCAAAGAACAAGTGGAGTGGTGGCTGGGATGTCACAATCCACCATGAGCAGATGCGTGCACCAGGTTATCCCCGCAATCCTCAGATGCATGGCCAACCAAATCATCAAACCCACCCAGGAGGACCTGCGGCAGAAGGCAATGACAGATTTCTACAGAATTGCCCGAATCCCACGCACCGTGGGGGCCATTGATTGCACACATGTGGCACTACGGCCCCCCCTCGGGACACAGAGCACATATACTGCAATCAGAAGCATTGGCATTCCATCAATGTAAAGGTGATAGTTGATGCCCAAGGCCTAATATGGCACGTCCGTGCCAAGGACCCCGGGTCCAGCCACGACAGCTACATATACCGTCAAAGCACCATCTCCACAGAATTTGAACAGAACCTGTATGGGGACAGCTGGCTGGTTGGTGAGTGACATGGGAGTCAGGCATGACTGCCCGCCACCATGATGCCGACATGATGAGGGGCACATGCATGACTATCATCCTCCTGTCTTTTCCTTACCAGGTGACGCGGCATATGCACTTGGACCCCATCTCATGACTCCATTCCGTAACCGCCAAACCATAGGAGAGAAAAGATACAATGAAGCACACATCAAAACCCGTGCAGTCGTGGAGTGCACCTTTGGCCTCCTGAAGTCCTGTTTCCGATGACTGGATAAGTCTGGGGGGACCCTGTTGTATTCCCCAAACTTTGTGTACCAGATCATTGGGGCATGTTGCATCCTGCACAAATTTGCCGTGAGAAAGGACCTGGAGATTGACTTACATGATGACCTCACCCCCGAACCACACAGTCCCCCCCTGCCGGAGGGTCCCCCGTCTGCTGAGGGAAGAGCAGTCAGGAGGGTCCTCATGGTAGGCTACTTTTCACGTTAAACACACACATTAATCATGGCACAAGGAGAATGCATGCATGCACACCACTGTGGTCCCTAGCACACACACACACCACATCCACATCAAATTGGATTAGACCAAAGTACACCACATGGGACTTGGGAGCAGCAACGGCACGCCACGGCTCCAATTATGTTGCTGTACATTAATACACCATTTACACGTGTCGTGGGGATAATTTCTCCCAGACGACTGAGGGTGACACCCCTTACTGGCAGGAGTGTCACCCCCACACATTCACACAACATTCACACTGTAGCCTGCACTCCTCACTGTGTGCAGGGATATAAAAATAAATACAACTCATAACCTGAGTATCAAAGAAAAAATTTCAAAAATCAAGGCCCTGTCGTGGGCTCCGTCTTGTCCCTAGGCTCCTGGGGTGCAGTTGCCTGGGGTGAGCCTCAGGTGGGGGGGCTGGTGGTGGTACCTCCCCCAGTCTCTCCCTGTCTGCCTGGCTGCCCTCCATTGCCATGACTAGCCGGTGGAGGTAGGAATTGGTGGCAGCCTGCACCCGCAGCCGGCGGGTTGTATTGCTGCGCTGTTGTCGCAGTGTCTGCCTCCCCTCCTCACGGACAGCAGATGCCAGGCTCCGGACCTCAGAGACCAGGCCAGATGTTGTGGTGTGCAGGTCCAACAGACAGGACAGAAGGGCTGCCCCGTTCCCAACATTGTCCTGCAGGCTTTCATTTATAGTTGTATTCTGCCCAGCCTGCTGGGTGATGGCCTTCTGCACTGCCACAGTGCAGGCAGCCTGGCTCTCGGCCGAGGAGGCCAGGCTATCTGCGACCCGATGCAGATCACCCGCAAGACACCCAATATGGCGGGTCTGCCTTGTCTGGTCCCTTGCCAGATGGTCCTCAAACTCCTCAGGGACTCCACAGGATTTTTTGGTTGCCTTACTAGAGGCCTGAGGACAGCTGTAGGGGAGGTCCCTTGAGGGGGTATCCCTGGAGGGGATGGTGTCCCTTGATGGGGAATCCCTGAAGGGGATAGTGTCCCTTGATGGGGAATCCCAGGAGGGGATGGTGTCCCGTGAGGGGGTATCTATCATGGGGGGGAGGTTTGGGAGGGCCCAGGTATGGGGGTCTCCTCCAGCAGATACAGAGCATCCTCTTCTACCCCGACGTGCTCCTCCTCAACTTCCTCAAGCAATGAGGTAGGGGCAATCTCCACCATGGATGGGGTGGATCGCCCTGCAACCAATGACAGCCCAGCTCTATCCTGCACATCTGTGGATGACACAAAACAATCACATGTTGGAGGACCCACACACTTGTCACATGTTCCCCCCCACACACATGCTACACACCAGAAAGCAGATAAAACACACTTACCTGTCCTCAAGGGCTGTTCCCCTGATTCGAAGCCCTCCAGGCCCTCCACAAGCTCCCTATCCAGCAACCTGGCCACGACCATGTCCTCTCGCGTCAAGGTGATCCTTGTGGCTGGACCTCCACCTGTGCCAGTGGCATGCTTCCTCATTGCCACTAATTTGTCCTTAACTAGTCTCCGCATGTCATTGATCTTTTTGCGGATGTGCTTAGGCTCCCTGTCTGCCACACCAACAGCATTGACCTGCGTGGTTAGCTCCGCATAGATGCGGGTTTTCTCTGTTTTACCAGTGTGTTGGGAGAGCCCATCTATGATCACAAGAAATGTGTGTAAAAATATTGTCAGATGGCGCTAGGAGAGGTAGATAACAGAACAACCTTGGCAAGTAATCTAAATGTCAGGGTAAGGTGAGTGATTATTCATCAACATATATGTATGCAAAAGTTCATGAGTCCAGAATTGATCCAAAATAACACTTTAGCGGCAGCAGTCCCAGAAGAGCAGAAGCATACTCTGTGCATAGGTAGACAAAGAAAAACAAGGATGCGCCCAATCTAAGTGCAGTAACGTTTTAATAGGAGAAATTAAGATAAAAGGAGACACAGCCAAGTGGCTACTCACACATTTGGGTGGATAATAGGCATATATATAAAAGCGTGGATGTAGCCATCGTCCGGGGCATCAGAAGTTGTCCGCATATGATGGTAAAATGCTGTGGATGGGAGACAGCGAACTGGACAGCCAAAGAACGGAGAGACTAGGGATGCTTGCTGAAGCGCCGTACAAAGCGGCGTTCGTCTCACGATGGAACGCAAGCACGGATCCGTCGCACCGGAAGTGAGGTGGCATAGCTAATACGCGGGGACCAATAGGATGACGCGTTTCACAGTGAGAGAGTGAGTGTAGAGAGCTGCTGCTCTCATGCACTGTGCTGAATCGAGATTGAGTTCAGGTACGTAAAATGGGGGGTGGGCATTAAGGTAAAAAAAGTCAACCTTTAGAACCACTTTAATTATAACCAACGGGCACCCCTTTTCCCCTTAAAATCCATGCCTCCATGCCAGATCAAGGGGCCTGGTATGGTCTTGGAGGGGGAACCCATGCCTTTTTTTCATTTTTGCTTGGGGTTCCCCTTCAAGATCATCACAGCACAAGTCGCATGCCAAAGTCGGATCAGTTAAGACGGCGATCTGACTTTGATCCGACTTCATTTATATTCAATGGACTAAGGTAGGATCAAAGTCGGGCCAAAGTAGTGCAGGGAGCATTTTGAAAGTTGGACCGACTTGTGTCGAACCAGTTAAGACGACTCCCATAGGGAAACATTGATTATCACACGTCATGCAACATGAGCTTCCAATGTCGGAACGTTTGTCATACCAGTGTGAACCTAAAACCTAGAAGCTGATTGATTTCTAAGCAGAGCCGCACCTAATTTTACACTCTCCAGTTTTAGTAAATCAACCCCATAGTAACAATCTTAAAGCGGATCTCCGCCAAAAAATCAAATTTTTGATTATGGGCTCTTTAAATTAGTAATCGCACTGCTGTGCTAAACTCACGGTTTTTGTTTTCAACAGCCGCTCCGCTCTTTTTCTGTCCCAAATAACAACTTTTACTCTGCATGTCCTCGCGTTGCCATCTTGGCTTTGGGCAGGAAAAAGCACACAGGCATGTCACTTCCTGTTTTCGGTGGATGCTGTCCCAGCATCCACCGCTCGATCTCGCGCACGTGCACTGGCAAAGGTGTCCGGCGGCTCAGTATCTGTGCTGTAATGGAGAATTTTCAAACACCCGCCCTTTCTTTGTTTACATCCGCGTCACTTCCTGTAAAATAAAGTCGCGCAATGTCTCGGCTAATAGAGAGAAATATTATAATTAGGGAGCTCTGAGACAGGCTCCCAGCATGCACAGCGAGGGACAGGAAGGAAGGAATAACCTGAGGAAAACCCGACTGCCTGCAGACCGGAAGCCTGTGTGTTTAACAGGTATTATAACACAATTTTTTTTAATAATCGCCGATTAGGTATTGTTTTGCAGCGCTAGTAATATTAAACTAAAGTCAATTTCAGGGTGGCGCTCCGCTTTAACAGCGACTGCACTTTTTATTTTTCAGAACTGTGCACATAGATGATCTGCTCTTTATATATATATATATATATATATATATATATATATATATATATATATATAAATCTGTCCGCTCTGCTTAAAATCCCAACTTGATTGCTTCTTGAGAGAACCATTACCTGCAAGAATAAAAGGCTCATCCCATCCAATTAAACCTCCACAACAAGACCTCTTTGGTTTTGTATCTGCTAAAGTCTGAAAATTCCTATAGACTACTTATTGTTGCCAAGGTACTGCTACAATACAGTACTAGCAGACATTTATGTATACTTTTGGGGAATTTTTGGAAGCTAAACTCCAGGCAAAAAGGTAAAAAGGTTAAATACGCATATGTGAACTTCTTAGCTGTCAAATTGTTTGTTATTCTGACCATTTTTAGTCAACCACATTTGGAGTTCTGTTTTATAGTTTTTTTTGTTGAAGCACAATTGAAGCTACAAATCCATTGACACACAGAGCATGGCTTGACCCCACTCCTTGCTCCCTCCTCACTGGCTGTGTTTGACAGCAGTAGCCAATGGCTCCCACTGCTGTCTATGAGCCTATAAGGAGAGAGTGAGTGTAGAGAGCTGCTGCTCTCATGCACTGTGCTGGATCGAGATTGAGTTCAGGTACGTAAAATGGGGGGTGGGCATTAAGGTAAAAAAAAGTCAACCTTGAGAACCACTTTAATTATAATGCTTAATTTGTCCTGGGCATCTTGGTTTAAATTACCTCTGGTCGCAGAGGGCAAAAAATGGTAGATTGAAGGATTTACTTGTCACAAATCTGCTTAATTGACACTTAGTAAAATGGTCAGTAGACCCATATAATATAGGCAGCTCAACTGTATGCAAATTCTGACTCATCCTGAGATGAGTGTGCTTGGCCAAGCCTCCTCCCATCTCCCGTTCCTCCCTATTGGTTTTTTGATGTGATCATTGGATTGTAAAGCTCTGTGCAAACTGTTGGCACTATATAAATCCATAATAATAATAATAAAAATAATAATAATCAGCCTTTTTAACCAAGAGAATGAAAGCAAGCTCAACTTTTATAGGACAAGTTGATATTTGCATCTAATTTCAGCTGCTTATAAAATTTGATTTAATAATTTTTTTGACAGTTTTCACTGACAATAACCTGTGCTTACTAATTTTCACATGCTCAGTTTAAAATATTAGGTTTTATTACTGTATTTATTGACATATAACACTCTTTTTTTACCCTGAAAATAGAGGGTAAACTTTGCCTGCATGTTATACACTGTGGAAAGTTTTTTTCCTAAAACTTCCCCCTTAAAGTTAGGGTACGTGTTATACGCCTGTGCGTGTTATACGCCGATAAATACAGTATTTTTTTTTAAGTAACTACAAATATAAACACATAAAAAAGGCAGTACGGTTGCTTAGTGGTTTTCTTAGCAGCACTGGGGTCATTGGTTCAAATCCCAGAAAATACACTAAAGGAATGGAACGTGCACTCTCTCCCTGTGCTTCAGCAGGTCTCCCCCCACACGTCAAATTACATTGGTGTAATGTTTAATCTTCAATTGTAAAGTGTTTTAGCAGTTTCTTTTACATTTTGACTATAGCATACCTGTTTTGTTTGTGGTTCTGGGTTACTGGTGCCATTTTTAATAATGCTTTTCAAAGTTAATATTTGAGCATAATAATGTACAGTACCTCATAACAGCCAATCAGATTTAAGCTTTTTGTAGTTTCTGTAGTCCCCAAAGCTGAAATGATTGAATGTAAAGAATTGCTGCTCATATTTGTCTTTTGGTATTGTTACAGTAAAAGCCCACATTTTCTTTACTGTACTGTCTCTGTGTAGCAGTATAACAGTATTTTCATCCTTCGTTTGATGAAAGACAGATTTTGCAATTGGATAATTTATACTGTTTCACATGTGTCGAGAACATGAGAACATTTCCTGGTGCTCAGAAAAACCTCCCAGAGGAACATTTTCCTGTGACACTGCATTCATATGGAAGAGTTTGGACTTGCTCAATGATTCACATAATGTAATGGCATTTTTTATGTCATTTGGAGGCCTGTTGTTGGGAAGTGACACTCCTTGCTGCAGCAAGCAGTCAGTGAGTATATCTGTAGAGCTTCTTTGTGTAAAATAAATTTATCTTGACATTTAGTATATGCAAGTAACTGAGAATATAGTTCATTTTATTTAGCACGCCTTTCTCCAAGCTATTGACATTAAAATACCCATAATATTTTACTGTGGTCAGTATTGAGCATAGTTAGAGTGCAGTAAAATTATAGATCCAAACAATATATTTTTACAAGAAAATTTGTTTCTTGAAAATTTCCTGTTAAACACAATAAATGCTAGTCTGTACAGGGATCCATCCATCAGCATTGACCATTATGAAGGACATGCATTTTATTTAATGGAGAATCCAACAGAAAGCAGACTTCCTTGCTTGGCCTTGTAATGTCACCATAGGGACTGGCAGCTTTGATGGAGAAATCATAAACCTGTATAGTGGAGTGCCGATTTACTCACTATCCTCAGATGCAGGTGCAGGCCCCTTTTACGAGTCCTTATTCCATCACTCCCTGGGTTCCTGAACACACCCAAGGAGGATGACTTATTCTGCTTCCACCCCTCAGTAGCTCAGAGAGGCTACACCTAATGAGGCAACAGTAGCTGGGCAAGTGATCGGCAGCTAGGTGAGAGGTCCTCCACTGTGAGAATCAGCATGCGGGCAGTTGGGACTAAGCCTAAAAGCATAAAGCTTCTCTTAAAGACTCAACTACTGCAGGGTACAATTCTTCAGTTCCTATTATAGTACTGCAGTTCAAGTGGGTTTGTACTTTGTCCTCAGGCCCTAGTTCACTCCAAATTTCAGCTGTATTACCAGAGCTATCCTGGACTTCACTGTGAGGGCCACTGTTTTGGGAACAATTGTAAGAAGCTGTTCTGTTCTGTTTTACTTAAAGTGGTGTTCCGGCCTGATTTTTTTTTTTAAAAGCCAGCAGCTACACATACTGCAGCTGCTTGCTTTTAATAATAGGACACTTACCTGTCCTGGAGACCCTCGATGTCGGCACCACAGCTGATGTTTCCATCAGCTGTCAGGTGCTGCCATCGTCATTGCGGTTAAGGGAACTCGGCAATGTAGCCTTTTGGCCAAATGCCAGGAAACCTACTGCGCATGTGTCAGGCCCTGCTCCTCTCTTCTATTGGCCTGGTGGCTGGAAGAGGAGGAGGGAGCTCTGTGGTGATGTCATGGGCCGTGGACCAGACTCCCGGAAGTGGGAAAGGATACCTGTCGAAGACAGGTATTCTGTCCTCCCTCCCCCCAAAAGGTGCCGATTTGTGGCACTGGAGGGGAGGGAGCAATCCATTGAGCAGAAGTTCCACTTTAGGGTGGAACTCCGCTTTAAGTAATGATACTTAGTTTACCTCTTCGTTATATATTTTAATACAGACTTTGCTGTGAATCCACATATTTCACTGATTGAGTCACAGATACTTTTCTGTGAAGAGTCTGTCTCCATGTATCTTTCATCCATATTGTATTACTCTGCAGTATAGGCATGTTCTTTGACATCTTGAACCTGTTTTATAATATTGATTCTAAATTTGCACCTGTTTAGCAAACTGCAAATTACAGTTGCTCTTAGTCTGATCATTCATATGATTACTCATGCATAACTCTGGATAACTAAATATTTTTTAAATAACAAGAGGCATGGTTATTCTTAAAGCATCTGTTAACTTGGATCCTGCTCCCTTAAAGCATGTTATACAGCACAGTGCTTGTGCTGTGTAATTTGGCACCCATGTAACACCTAAAAAACCTGGCTGATCCTACCTGGCTGTGCCCTCCCCCTGTAAGCTGACCACGGTGTATCGTGGCTGCCCTAACACCATGGTCAGTTTACGTGCCTCCATCAGCTGCAGCTCTCCTGTCTCTCCTGTCCTCCTCTCCCCCCTCCCTCCCTGCCTATTGGCTCCTGCGTCAGGGACCCCCACCCTCTGCTGAAATAACATATCATAGTTTATTCAATCCACCTTGTCTCCTAAAGTAATGATCCCCTGTGTGTGTGTTTTATTAAAATAAGCCCTTCTTTACCTTATCTTACAGGGGGACATATCCTTATGAGACAAACAGGATTGTATAAACTATTAAATGTGGGTTAACAACCACTTTATTTGAATTTTCTTGTGCAGGAGCTTCCTGTAATAAAGACTGGTCACTGCTGTTCTCTTTACTTGTGCTAGGTGAGTAGTCTGGTATCTGCACTAGATTGCACAAAAAGTAGTGCATGCTCTACTCAAAAACACACCACAACAAATTGCATGGTTATATGGTACCATGTTATCTGGTGCAAGCAAGCACACTACATTTGTGATCTGCATTTGGAGTGCCATTAACAATGTACAGTATTGGCACCCACAGTAGATTGCATGGGAAGTGTGTTTTGAATGTGGTGCAGGAAATTCATACAACGCTCCTTTCATGCACCACAATCTGGTGTGAACCAGCCCTCGTAATAGGCAGTTCTTTATTATTTCAATTTTTTTCATAAAGCAAGCATACATAAATAAATAAAAAACATTTTATTTTGTTTGTAGTGTTTTTGGGTGGGTTTTGAGGTTACATTTGTTTCTGTTCCTTTGTGACATTCTTTTGTATTTGAGATTTATTTATTAGAGTCTTTTTTTGTTATTAGTTATACATTTTTTTCCTTTTAGTTATGTATTTTTTACAAGGGTAGCAGCAGAAAAAGCAGTGCCAATCTGTTTGTGTTACCACAACAGTTGCCCTTTATTTGCAGTTAAGCACTGCACACTATTGACAGTTTAGTCCATCAAAGCACCACAGTTTACAGTGCACCCAAGCACCACTCCCCTTCATACAGTTCTTCCAATAGCTGCCAATTAAACTAGGCAATGAGTGCCACATTATCAGCATCATGCCTGTCAAGAATATAAGATGAGGAAGAAGTCCCCGTGCAGCTTTGAGGTGACAAGCAGCCTCTATATGCACAGGCCAAAACCGTGGTCATGGGCATGGTGCATCATTTGCAAGCAGGGCATTTTTAGCATTTTTTAAAAGCACTGAGCACGCTATACATCAAGAGCACATGTAAGAGATAGTGAAGTGGCTAATCAGGTCTTCATCTCCTTCTCCTTTGTCAACCAGGTGTAGACAACCTAGCAGTGCATAGCAGCTGCCAAAACACCCTATGCTGCCTCCTCATCTACAGCTACTCCTGTTATTGCTCCACCAACTGTGGGTGGGGCTATTCTGCTGAATTATTTAAGCACAGTGTAAGCCACTTGCTGCAAGAAAATTCATAGCAATTCATGGGCTCTAAGGTTGAGGAGGAAAGTAACAGCAGCCTAGAGGGAGGAGACATCAGGCATTGAGAACCAATTAGCCAAGTTTGCTCCAGTGATTAAGAGTAAGGTGTTGATGATGAGATCTCCAACCATACCAATAGAGCAGATAAGAAAATTGAGGGAGAGGCACACACCCAGCAAGGCAGGATGTCATCCAGGGACAGCTCGCAGAGAAGTGGAGGCAGAATCTGTCCTATTTCATCAGATGGCAGAGCTTCACCGGTGCATAACACTGGTGTCCACTGGTCACCCCCAGAGATTACTTGTGTGGGCTCTTTTCACATGTGTATGGCAGACTGCTCTGTTGTTACTTGAAGTCTGTGTCTCCAGTGTATCAAGCGTGGCAATACTATTGGTCATTTAGATATTATGTCTATGAAGAGACATCTGACCTCTCATCAGGAAGCCAGTTGGGAACAGCACCAAAATGGTACTCCAGCATGTCCCTTTTTCATGTCTACCCGCACTTTACAAGAGTTTCTCTTAGCAGGCTCCAGCATAAGGAATCATGGTATATGAAGGGGTGTCAGAGGTCTACCCCATAGCTCTGCCAGAAGAAAAAAGGGTCTGCAGGGTGTAGGCAAGCATTGGCTGAAAACTTTCTCTAATTCAGCCAACCCCACCAGATGTAGCATTGAACAGGCACGTTTCATTGTCCCAGCTGCCAGAGTAAAAAAATGATCTTCAGCCACCTCCATGCCCAGCACCTAAATTCCAGCTTGACCAAGTTGCTGATTTTACCAAGCCTTTCTTTCCAGATGGTGGATACTGTGCCTTTTTTGGAAAGCTATACATTTGTTTAGGCAAAAAGGTGCCATGCAGTGCTGCAGCAGGTATGTCTAGGGGACAGGATATGTATATGTGGTCCCTGTAGAAATCTGTGTGAAGATATTTCTATAATTAACAAGATGAATTCACCTGGAGACCCGAGGATAACATGCAAGTGTTTGTTTTCACTTCATTCGTTTTTTTTTTTCCGTTTTCCGGGTCATTCGTTAGGATCGAAATTCGAAAATCTGTACATTTTAAAATTCGAAAAATCCAAAGTTCGGAAATGTAAAAATCCAAAAGTTTAGAAAATCTGAAAATCAGAAATAATAACTAACTAATAATAACTAACTAATAAATTATCGGTATTGGAATTTCCTTTCAAATTTGGCTGTTAGTGAATGTAACGCATTAACTAAGTGAGGAATTATCCAAAATAACAAATGCTAAACAAATGGAATGTAAGTTTTTATATTATTATTAATTTGTTAAGTTTAGTTTAGATGAGCCATTTATTATTTTGGATAATTTGTAACTTTTAGAATTCTATTTTTGAATTTTCAGGGTTTTAGAATTTTTAGATTTTCGGATTTCCAAATTTTCAGGGATTTCAAATTTTCCGATTCGCGTTCTTATTTTCAGATTGTTGTTGTTTAGAATTTTCAGATTTTCATTCTTATTTTTGGATTTTCTAATTTTCCGATTTAAAATTCTGTCTAAACTAATTGCACATGTCTAATACACAAGTGGTCTCTGGGCAGGGCTGTATTTTGGCCTAGGCCGACAAGGCCCAGGCACTTTGTTGGGGGCGGCGCCCCCCCCTGCACAAAAACATCTCCCGACCCGTCCTCTCGAGTCCCGGCTCCCGCTGCCTCCTCCTGGCTCACATACAGCCTCTGAGGTGCCTGACCAGTGCAGAATTATCTGCAGCCTTGCAGTGCACCGGGGTCTGGGAGCCTGGATGTTTCTTCTTCAGACATCCCGCCCACTGCTTCACCATGCAGCGTGACATCCAGCCCAGACTCGGGTAGGAGACACCGGTGTAAGGGGAGAGTGGGGAGCCGAAGTGTATGGCAGCCAAGGAGTGAGTGTATGGGAGGGGTGGAAAGCTGTGCAGTCTCATTGTTTTGTGTTTGGAGGACTGGTAGCAGCTCATTTTTGCTGGGACTTGTAGTGCCCCGTCTTTTGCTGGGACTTGTTTTGCCTAATTTTGCTGGGACTTGTAGTGCACTGTGGGGGCTGAAATATGTCAGCCTCATTTTTGCTGGGACTTGTAGTGCATTGTGGGGCTGAAATATGGCAGCCCTGTTTTTGCTGGGACTTGTAGTGCACTGTGGGGGCTGAAATGTGTCAGCCCCGTTTTTGCTGGGAGTTGTAGTGCACTGTGGGGGCTGAAATATGTCAGCCCCATTTTTGCTGGGACTTGTAGTGCACTGTGGGGGCTGAAATATGTCAGCCCCGTTTTTGCTGGGACTTGTAGTGCACTGTGGGGGCTGAAATATGTCAGCCCTATTTTTGCTGGGACTTGTAGTGCACTGTGGGGGCTGAGATAAGGCAGCCCCATTTTGCTGGGACTTGTAGTGCACTGGGGGGCTGAGATATGTCAGCCTTCTATGCTGGGACCTGCCATGCACTCTGAGGGGGGGCTGACATATGGCAGCCTCCTGTGCTGGGACTTATAGTGCCTTAGACTGTGGGGGGACTGAGGAATCCTCATTCCGCCACTGAGGGCACTACAAGTCCCAGCAGAGTGGGCTGCCATTCTTCCATCCCCTGTAGTCTCGGGCACTACAAGTCCCAGCATAGGAGGCTGCCATATCTCAGCCCCCCAGAGTGCACTACAAGTCCCAGCATAGGAGGCTGCCATATCTCAGCCCCCCAGAGTGCACTACAAGTCCCAAAATAGGAGGATGCTCTTACAGAACAGGAGAAAGAGCTGGGGGGGGGTGTACTAGGAGGGGAGAGAAGGAGGCACAGGTTTGAGATGAGGGGGGATTTTTTTCTGAACGTGAGGTTTTATGCTGGAAGGGGGAGATGGGGGAGGATTTGTGCAGAGAGATGTAATTTATGCTGGGAGGGGGAGATGATGGAGGATTTGTGATGGGAGGGGGGATTTATGCTGGGAGGGGAGATGGGGAAAGATTTGTGCTAAGAGGGGGATTTGTGCTGGGAAAGAGGAGGTTAAGGAAAGGGTTTGTGCCGAGAAGGGGGATTTTCACTGGAAGGGGTTATATGAGGGTGAGGATTTGTGCTGAAAGGGAGTATCTTTGCTGCTAGGGGGAGATGGAGGGGGCGGGGGTCTGGAAGGGGTGTGATTTACAGATGATAGGGCGGGTCTTAAATAGGAAGGGGTGTGGCTTTGACAGGAAGGGTGAGTCGTATTTAAATTAGGGGGTGCATGAATTTAGTCAGGCCGAGGGCAGCACAAAACCTAAATACACCATTGTCTCTGGGGTTCCTGTACTAAAGATTATAGGGTAAATCCATCTTAAGACCATTTAATGTTTGGAATGCCAGGGGTTCTGGATAATGTCTATATAGAGCCAGATTCAGGTAGATCAGAGCATCTTTGCTCTGGAGTAACGCTTCTCATTTACGTTACTCTGCCGAAATTTTAGGAGCAAGTGCTGTTATTCATGAAGCACTTGCTCCTAAAGTTGCGGCAGCGCATCGCAAATGAGCCGGTGGAATTCAAATTGGGCGGGTACGGGGCGTGTATTATTAAAACTAAGCGCGATTCCGCGGCGAACGTACTGCGCATGCGTCGAGTGTCAATGCATCCCAGTGCGCATGCTCCAAATTCTGTGAGTGAACGTCAATGACGTCACATCCCCATTCATGAAAGTTTTACGCAAACGGCGCGATATTTTTTTTTTCCGACGCGATGACGACGCCTATACTTAACATAGGATATTCCACTAGGGGGCTGCTTTATCTATATGCCGCGTATCGCTTCGGGAAACGTCGTAAAGTCACTGCGTCGCACCCGAAAAAGATCGTGAATTGCCGATTCCCGCTCATTAACATATTTTTTGAGCGTAAATCGGCGCCATTTTTAAGTTGAAGTAACGATGCGATGGCGAAATTCAATTGCGCCGATCGCATCGGAACTCCAACCCGGCGTTTCTTGTTTTCTGGTTACAGAAAACAAAAACGCCAGCTTAAAGTGACAGTTAGGCTGGCGGATCCATTGATCCGCCAGCCTAACTCTACCTGAATCTGGCCCATAGGGCCAGATTCAGGTAGAGTTAGGCTGGAGTATCTGTGATACTCCAGCCTAACTGTCACTTTAAGCCGGCGTTTTTGTTTTCTATAACCAGAAAACAAGAAACGCCGGGTTGGAGTTCCAAAGCGATCGGCGCAATTGAATTTCGCCATCGCATCGTTACTTCAACTTAAAAATGGCGCCGGGGGCGTTCCCGCCAATTTACGCTCAAAAAATATGTTAATGAGCGGGAATCGGCAATTCACGATCTTTTTCGGGCACGACGCAGTGACTTTACGACGTTTCCGGAAGCGATACGCGGCGTATAGATAAAGCAGCCCCCTAGTGGAGTATCCTATGTTAAGTATAGGCGTCGTCATCGCGTCGGAAAAAAAACAAATCGCGTCGCTTGCGTAAAACATTCATGAATGGGGATGTGACGTCATTGACGTTCACTGACAGAATTTGGAGCATGCGCACTGGGATGCATTGACACTCGACGCATGCGCAGTACGTTCACCGCGGGATCGCGCTTAGTTTTAATAATACACGCCCCGTACCCGCCCAATTTGAATTCCGCCGGCTCATTTGCGATGCGCTGCCGCAACTTTAGGAGCAAGTGCTTCATGAATAACAGCACTTGCTCCTAAAATTTCGGCAGAGTAACGTAAATGAGAAGCGTTACTCCAGAGCAAAGATGCTCTGATCTACCTGAATCTGGCCCATAGTATTTATAGTGTGACTGTATCACCCCAGCTTGCTGATTCCAGTTTATTGATGCAATTCTTATGTCGGGAAGATCTTGTCCGCAAAGGGTTCTTTAATTGATCCTATATAGTGACCTTTGGGGATTGTGTTATCTTTCCAGCAGTACACGATGAGCCCTTCCTGAGTTTGATCTGAAAGATTTACCATTGCAGTGTTTCTATAGAGGAATGGATGACCTATTACATCTATGATTTAATGCCTTACAGTCATCTTCAATAACTCCAAGACAACAACATTCTTTATATGAGTTTTCAAAGAACTATTGTATCCTGAGAGAGCACTACACCTGTTTCTATGTGAATAATACATCCTCAGTTAATTTTCAGTGATATATATGTTTAATACACTTTTTATGAGTCAGGCCGCGTACACACAATCGGTCCAACCCGATGAGAATGGTCCGACGGACCGTTTTCATCGGTTCACAGACTGATGGTCTGATGTGCGTACACACCATCAGTTCAAAAACTGATCGTGTCAATACGCGGTGACGTAAAACACAACGACGTGCTGAAAAAAATGAAGTTCAATGCTTCCAAGCATGCGTCGACTTGATTCTGCGCGGGTTTTTGGACTGATGCTTTTGCGTACTAACCATCGGTTTGGACCAATGGTCAGGCGTCCATCGGTCCGATTTTAAAGCAAGTTTTAAAACTTTGGTCCGACGGACGACGGCCCGATGGGCCCTATACACGGTCGGTTTGGACCGATGAAACTGGACTCAGTGTATGTGTGTGTGTATATATATATATATATATATATATATATACACAGTGCCTTCAAAAAGTACTCGTACTTATTTTCCACATTTTGTCATGTTACATCCAAAACTTAAATGTATTTTATTGGCATTTTATGTGATAGACCAACACAAAGTGGGACATAATTGTGAAGTGGAAGGAAAATGATAAATGGTTTTAAATTTGTTTTACAAATAAATATCTGAAAAGTGTGGCGTTCTTTTGTATTCAGCTCCTTTTACTCTGATACCCCTAACTATAATCTAGTGCAATTAATTTCCTTCAGAAGTCACCTAATTGGTAAATAATGTCTACCTGTGTGCAGATATTTATTTGTAAAAAAAATTGAAAACCATTTATCATTATCCTTTCACTTCACAATTATGTGCCACTTTGTGTTGGTCTATCACATAAAATCCCAATAAAATACATTTATGTTTTTGGTTGTAACATGACCAAATTTGGAAAATTTCAAGAAGTTTGGCCTTGTAAACATGACCGAGGAACTCGTCAGAAAAGACACATTGTTTTCCTCGACAAGTTCCTTGTTATGCTTGTCGAGAAACTTGACAAGCTGTCTTTGCGTACACACAGTCAAGACCAAATCTCCTCATTCTCAAACGTGGTGACTTCAACACATACAACAGCAGGGGAAGTTCGGTTCCACTGGCACAACCCTTGGGGCTGCTTTTGCTAATCTCATGTTACTGCGTGTTAGGTAAAAGTTTGGTAAGAGACATTTTCACTTTTCAGTCTGTTACAGCGTGACAAATGTGCTATTTCCATTACAAGCGCTACTTTTACCGACGGTGCGCAGGTTTCTAAGCATACACATCAATGTGTTTCTCGTCGAAAACCAGCCCGACGAGGAACACGACGAGGAAATTGAGACTCCCGTTGAGGAAAAAGAGAACGTGCTCTCTTTTTTCCTTGTCGAGTTCCTCGACAGTTTTCTCGATGAAAAGCATACACACGACCGTTTTCCCCGGCAAAAAAGCTCTCCCACCAAGTTACTTGATGGATTCTGTCGAGTTTCTCAGTCTTGTGTACGAGACCTATGAATACTTTTTCAAGGCACTATATATGTATATATATATATATATACACACACACATTTGTTTTTGTAAATAATTTCTTATATCCTTTCATGTGACAACACTGAAGAAATTACACTTTTATACAATGTAAAGTAGTGAGTGTACAGTTTGTATAACAGTGTAAATTTGCTGTCCCCTTAAAATAACTTAACACACAGCCATTAATGTCTAAACTGCTGGCAACAGAAGTGAGTCAAGACGTCCAAATTGGGCCCAATATTTTGTGTGACCACCATTATTTTCCAGCACCGACTTCCACTCCTCCACTCCTTACAAAGCTGGTGGATGTTAGAGACCTTGCGCTCCTCCACCTTCCGTTGATGCCCCACAGGTGCTCAATAGGGTTTAGTTCTGGGGACATACTTGGCCAGTCCATCTCCTTTAGCCTCAGCTTCTTTAGCAAGGCTGTGGTTGTCTTGAAGGTGTGTTTGAGGTTGTTATCATTTTGGAATACTGCCCTCTGGCCCAGACACACTTGTCTTTGTACTCCTCACCTGGTTGACACTACACATTTAATCAGTCTCTTCTAACAGGAGAAGTTTCCCATGACTGGTGGACTGCTAATATTTTACCTATCCACAAAAAGGGTAGCAAGGTAAAAGCTGGCATTTACAAGCCAGTGAGTTTAACATCTGTTTTAATCAAGTTAATTGAATCACTCCTAAAAAAAAGGGATCATTGATCACTTAAAAATACACAAATTGCTGGACATTAAGCAGCAAGGCTTTGTTGAGGGCAGGTCATGTCAGTGCTGTAAACATAGCCAATCTTAATTTTTTTCCACGTGCAAAGTAAATCTGTATAGTAATGGTTTTATAATTATTAATCAGCTGCTGCACCTTCAGGGCTCTAATGAGGATGGAAAGTGGCAGGGCCTGCATCCCTTTAGATGCGATTTTCCTTTGACAGTATCACACCAAAAATTACTTTTTTGTTGAAAAGTTTTTATTGAGATGAAAATATTAAATGTGGGCGCAGCCGCTACAACTTTTTTGTTGCAGGGGGTTCCAAAACTCGGAATTGTATATTGGTGCAGACTTCTGGGACAATCAGTAAGCCAATCAAACAAGTAGGAAATTACATTTTTAAGGGGTGCCCTTTAAACCATCTGTGTATAGATCACCTCCAGGTTGCCATATTGCATTGTATTTTACAGAAAATTACAGTGGCTGCAGACTGAAAAGGAAAGGTCATTTTTAATAACATTCAGTTACAATATGACTAGTCGTAATTAAATAGAAATTATTATTTTTTTATTTGCTATTTTTTCCCATTGAAAGTGAAGTTACCCTTTAAAGTTAAATCTGTCCCCCATAAATAATGGTCTGCCCAAAAAATGGTATAAAAGCCTGTACTTAAATTTTAAGCGTAAGGTGCTTTTCGCTTGTGCTCTCTCTCTCTCTCTCTCTCTCTGGTTCTCTCTCAGACTCTCTCTCTCTTACACAAATAATAGACAGTCTGTAAATGTTTACAAAGGTGTACATCAAATGTGTAAAATTTGCCCTTTCTTACTCTATTAAAAGGCAATTATTTTGGGAAAATTGCAATTACTCTTTCCCTTATAAATTGCAGCATTGGCAATGAAGGCTTCAAATTTTTGTTACTATGATGTGTTCTGTTTCCATCTTTTAGTGGCCAAAGCAAAGACACTGATGTACAATCTCTTGGTGCAAAATGCTTGCCAGTTGTACCCCTCAAAAATTGCTGCCTGTTCACACCAGTTTCTTAGTTGTGATACTAAGAAGATGCTTTTTCCATTATCAGTGTGCAAAAAAACAATTGCTTCGAAATGTTGGCCCCTCTAAACGGCTGTTTTAGTTGTGTTATAAACCTGTATGATATTTTCATCTTCAGCACCTCAAAGAAGACACTAATGTTTGTTTTTAGAATGCCTAATGAGTGTTCAAGCTCTCAGAAATGTCAGCTTGTCCAAACATGTTTTTTAGCATTGGTGCAAACCTGTATGCTACTTTCATCATTAATGTCCAAAAAAAGACTTAATGCGGAAATGTCTGTTCAATAGACATGTGCACAGAAATTTTTTTTGTTCCGTTTCGTATGGTCCTGTCTGTTCGTTTCCGTTCGTTTTTCATAAGACGCCCGTTTTCCCGTTCGTTCCCGTTCGTTTGTCGTACGACGTGATTTTTTCGTATTCCGATCGTTTCGTATTTCCGTTACCGTTTTATTTTCGTACATGCGGGATGATTCGTTATTCTGTTTAATTCATGTTCGTTTCTTGTTAGACAATAATTATCGTGAATTTTCGTCAATTTGCATTCTGTGTATCTTGAATGCTTTTCTTTTGTTAGTGTCAGTTGTATGTTCATTGTTTAATGACATCTATAACAAAAGAATTTCATTATGTATATTGAATGAATTCCTTTTTCTGTTTTCAGTGTATTCAAAATACTGAAGGCAAATCTTTTGTTATAGGTGTCATATCAACATACGAAAATAACAAAAGAAACAGGTTCAAATGCAAATCTTTTGTTTATGTTTTTTTTTTTAATGGCCAGAGAGTTAGGCTGGCCATACATGATACAATTTTCTGTGCAATTTTCTTTAGATTTACCTTCAACTATGTAGTGCAAGGGCCTGCCTGATTGCATACAATTGAAAGTGTTGTTTAGTTTGACCTCATATATGGTTTTTGGTAAATCTAAAAGAAAATTGTACAAGAAAATTGAACATGTATGGCCAGCCTCAGTGACTGAAAGCAGCTTCTCTTTTGTGCTGAGTAGTGAGTACACTTGTACAGTAAAGCCAAATAAACTTTTCTGTGGATTTTCATCTGAAGGGAGATCAGTTGGCGAGACTTTTGAACCCAAAAATGGTTTTCTGATGCAGTTTAAAAACGAACGAATTTTCTGAGAACGATCGGAAAACGATCGTTTTTATGTTTGTTGTTAAAATAGTCTGACCAAGTGTATGGGGCTTAACAATACTATTGTTAAGCCCCATACACTTGGTCAGACTGTTTTAACAACAAACATAAAAACGATCGTTTTCCGATCGTTCTCAGAAAATTCGTTCGTTTTTAAACTGCATCAGAAAACCATTTTTGGGTTCAAAAGTCTGGCCAACTGATCTCCCTTCAGATGAAAATCCACAGAAAAGTTTATTAGGCTTTACTGTACACGTGTACTCACTACTCAGCACAAAAGAGAAGCTGCTTTCAGTCACTGAGGCTGGCCATACATGTTCAATTTTCTTGTACAATTTTCTTTTAGATTTACCAAAAACCATATAATATAAGGTCAAACTAAACAACACTTTCAATTGTATGCAATCAGGCAGGCCCTTGCACTACATAGTTGAAGGTAAATCTAAAGAAAATTGCACAGAAAATTGTATCATGTATGGCCAGCCTAACTCTCTGGCCATTCAAAAAAAACATAAACAAAAGATTTGCATTTGAACCTGTTTCTTTTGTTATTTTCGTATGTTGATATGACACCTATAACAAAAGATTTGCCTTCAGTATTTTGAATACACAGAAAACAGAAAAAGGAATTCATTCAATATACATAATGAAATTCTTTTGTTATAGATGTCATTGAACAATGAACATACAACTGAAAACGAACACAAACCGGATTCAAACAAAATACACAATGCAAACCTCTTGATACAGATTTCATTTTCGTTATTTTGCCGTTGTCGTTTTGTCGTTTTTTTCCCGTCGGATCGTTCGTTCGTATTTGCGGTCGTTCGTTATGCGGCTCATCCGTTATCCCGTCGTTTTCGTATTTTGGTGCTTTACCGTTTTCGTATGTACACATTATCCCGCGGGTACGAAAATGAACATTTTCGTACGAAAATAACATTCGTACGAACGGGAATGCACATATCTACTGTTCAATAGCTCATAATAAATTGCTGACTGTCCTAAAAGATGGGCTGTAAAACGCTCACATTTTTTCCATCTTTCATTTTTCAAAGATGGCACAAATTAGAGATTTCAATGTGCAATCTGATTTATCTCTCTCCTTCCAAAAATAGTAGTCTCTTCAATAAAGACTTAAACTGTGTCCTTAAAATGTTCTTCTAATTTACATGTAATCTGCCTGCTCTCTTCCTCTGGACAAACTACAAGGCTATCCCAGATCAGGTAGAATCTTAGCAAATAGAGTACATATTGTACAGCTTAACAGTTTAGTTTTATTTTCTTGTGGCTCTGAAAAAGCACACTATCTTAGGAGGATAAAATATGCCTTTTCTCCCCATCTTGCATTACTGCCTTACATGGTGTGCTGTGTGTTCTTGTAATATTTCTTGCTCTTGTCTATAACATATTAAATTAAAAAATGAAATTAAATATTTAGATTTATTTTATGAATCAAATATGTTGCATTTGAAGTAGTGGCAAAGCACAATGTGCTACTGAATAGAAGAGCCCAACAAGCAATGCTCTATGACTTTTTTTCTCAACTTTGCTAATTTATGCAACATGATAGGTTTACTTCCTTTTTAAATATTTTTTTTTTTTTAGTATATAACTTAAAGTTGTTATTTGCTGTATTGTTCCTTACATCTCTCAATTATTATTGTTCCACAAAAAAATCTGTTGTTTCTGGCAAAACTATCTACAGCAAAAAAAAATTGGAGTGTAAATCTGTCATATTGGGTTGCTGCTGCTTCTGTAAATGTAAGCCAAGCAACTATGTAAAAGTAAAGTAAATGAATAGACATGCAATTTATGTAATGCCTGAATATAGTGTCATAACATTCTGTAATTCCATGTACAGCTTTAGAACATCCCCAAACATGTTATTTAAAGGAACAGCATATTTTTATATTGCCATTTGAGTTGTTTTTTTTTTTTTTTTTGGGACAAGTCACCCAGGTCAGTGCCTGGACTCCCAATGCCATTTAGCCATCACTGAACAATGTTGTTCACATTTAATGAGGGAAAGAGAACACAAGTTCTGAGTGTCTGATTGTGTCAGATCAAGCCTTGGATAAGAGAAATTCTATTGTGTTTTTAAGTACATGTATATTTTAAATAAAAAAAATCTCCCAGCCCCCTCCCTAACCCCCTCAATACATAGATTTGTGCTTACTTTCTCGAAAGCTGTGGTCTCTCAAGATGTCTATAGTCCAGCTAGTAAAAATGTAGACATAGGACTGGTATGCAGACACAATATTTTTACTGTCCAGACAGCATACATCGTGGGGTGGCTTCGCAATGGTAGGAAATAAGTATGGGGCTGCTGGAGGGCATTTCCAGGTCTAGGTATTGAGGGGGCTTGGGAGGGGGGCTGAAGGACTGTTTACCAAAAAATCTACCTATACTTTAGGGTCAGATTGAAAAATTTGGATAAAAGAAAAAACTTCCTGTGAAAAGTTTATTTACTGGGAACTCAGATCTATGTTTCTCTGGGATAGCGTTATAAGGAAAATGCTACATCTATTTGGTTACACAATACATAGATGATTAGGTGCAGGAAAAAACTGTCTCTGCTTATAATATTATAAAGAAACCTATGATGAAATGTACCTTTGCGAATGTCCTTTATCTCAGTTGAAGGTGAGGTTTTGAGGCAACAACTTGCAAGTCAGGGAGAATAAACTCTTTAATGCAGACACAAGTTTGTATTACATAACAAATATAACCTGGTGCTGCATATTGTAGCTTCAGGCTTTTATTACAAATGCATTGTTGAGAACGAATCATTGATAAAAAAAAAAACAAGCACAAACCAAACTATAAAGCTTGTATAAATATATTTTATGCTCCATTACCATGGAAGCAAGTATAAATGAAGCAACAAACTAGACAAATAAATAGATTAAGCAAAGACTCTTTTCTTATACAAAACAAATCTGTTCAATTCATTTGGGGCAGATATTACCATTTTCTACAAAACACTTTGTGATAATGAGATGCCTTTTTTTCTGTGCGTGTTGCCCTGTAATCGATGCTGCTTCATTGAAGCTTCACCCAATGAAGACGCAAGACAGATTGTCCAAGCTCGCGGCCATTGTTAGGAGTTGATGAAGTGTACAGAGCCTTATGTTTGATAACAGAAGTAGATGGTCAGAGCCAATAAATAAAACTTTAAGTCTGATTGTTGATTGCTTCATGTGAAAAGCCTTCTATTAGCGTGAATCTTTGGTTTTGAAGGACTTGTGAACCCAAAGGCAGCTCACTGTGCTGTCACACAAACTAAGTCAGTCAGACAAGCAGCAATCTGTCCCATCTGATAAACCCAGATTTGTTGCGAGAACTCCTCTTCTCTTTAGAAATCAGCAACGTTAATTTCTTGACAGACTGTTAACTTTACATAGCTACAATGCCCTACCCTGGCAGTATTTTATTAAATGCAAAACGTAACAGTGTTTTACATTGCACAGATGATGAAGACATGTAATGCTGTTCATTTAGCACAATTAAAGACATATCTAGATTGGTAAAAATGTTTTTCTTTGGCTATACTAATTTACATTTTAAAAGTAAACTGTAGCTTTAAAGATATTGGGGTGGATTCACGTACCTTTATGTACTTTTATGCGGGCGTAGCGTATCTTCTTTACGCTACGCCAGCGCAACGTTGAGAGGCAAGCATGGAATTCACAAAGCAAATGCTCCCAACGTTGCGCCGGCGTAGCGTATATACATCGACGTAAGCCGACGTAAGTCAAAGTAGGTGGAAGTGGGCGTGATATATTTAAATGAAGCGTGACCCCATGCAAATGATGGGCTGAGCTTCAAAAAACAAACTGCGCATGTGTCGTATCTTGGATGCATCGCAGTGTGCATGCTCACAGTCACGTTCAAATAATTGGCTAAGATACGTCAAAACACTGCCTACGACGTGAACGTAACCTACGCACAGCCCTATTCACGTACTACGTGAACGACGTCAAAATCGATGGTGTTTGTTTCCTGGTCCATACCTTTGCATGGGTTGCACCTCCTATATGAGGAATAACTTTAGGCCGGACGTAACCCTTACGCAAATCGATTAAAACATGCGCCGGGCGCAAGTACGTTTGTGAATCGGCGTATCTTACTCATTTGCATATTTAACATGGGTAAGCCGAATGTGTCCAGCGTAACTATGTGCCCACAATACGCCGGCGTAGGCAAGTTACGTCGGGCGGCTGAAGCCAAATTTTTCGACGTATCTATCTTGGGGAATTGGCGCAGAGATCCGACGGCACACATTTGTACTTACAACGGCATATATATCGATACATCGGCGTAAGTCTTACGTGAATCCGGGCCATAGTCTTTTTTGTATTATATCTTATACATGACAAATGTGATATGCTAATACATTTAAATTACTATTAGATTAATTCTCAGTGGGGAGTATTGATACTTTTAAGACTCTTGGACATGCATCTTAACCACTTCCATAGAGGACATTTTTCTTCCTGCCCAGACCAATTTTTAGTTTTCAGCGCTGTCGCACTTTGACAATTACGCGGTTATGCAACACTCTACCCAAATTAAATCTTTATGTTTTTTTCCCCACAAATAGAACTTTCTTTTGGTGGTATTTGATAATCTCTGCGGTTTTTATTTTTTGCGCTATAAACAAAAGAAGAGTGACAATTTAAAAAGTCTAGGCAATAAGTATTCTTCTACATATTTTTTGGGGGAAAAAAATGCAATAAGCGTTTATTGATTGGTTTATGCAAACGTTATAGGGTCTACAAAATAGGGGATAGTTGTATGGTATTTTTATATTTGTTTTACTAGTAATGGCAGCGATCTGCGATTTTTATTTTGACCGTGACATTGGAACGGACATATCGGACACTTTTGACAAGTTTTTGGGACCATTCACATTTATACTGCGATTAGTGCTATAAAACTGCACTGATTACTGTGTAAATGTGACTGGCAGGGAAGGGGTTAGGACTAGGGGCCCGCTGAAGGGGTTAATATGTTCCCTAAAGTGTGTTCTAATTGTAGGGGGAGGGGGACTCACAAGGGGAGGAGACCAATGTGTGTTCCTCTGTACTGGGAACACACATTGGTCTTCTCCCCTTGTGAGTCCCCCTCCCCCTACAGTTAGAACACACTGCTGACAGGACATGGATCTGTGTGTTTACACACACAGATCCAAAGTCCTGCTGTGATTGTCTGCAATCGCATGTGCCCAGCAGACATCACTGCCACCAGACACGTGCACCTAGTCCAGAGCAATGCGGAGGTTGCGCGCATGAGCCGCTGGCGGCGCGCGAGCGCCCCCTAGTGACCCGGGAAGCCAAGGACGTCATATGACGTCCATCCAGAGGGAGGGTTACTGCCGACATCATTTTACAATGACTCAGTAGGGAAGAGGTTAAAGAACACAACATGCAGGGATATGGTAAATGATTATCGACACTAACATACACAGGTTGAACTGGATGGACTATTGACTTTTTTCCACCTTACCTTCTATGTAACTATAGAAAATACAGTATCTCACAAAAATGAGTATGTCCCTCACATTTTTGTAAATATTTTATTTTATCTTTTCATGTGACACACTGAAGATATGACACTTTGCTACAATGTAAAGTAGTGAGTGTACAGCTTGTATAACAGTGTCAATTTGCTGTCCCCTCAAAATAACTCAATACACAGCCATTAATATCTAAATTGCTGGCAACAAAAGTGAGTACACCCCTAAGTGAAAATGTCCAAATTAGGAGTATTTAGCCATTTTCCTCCCCAGTGTCATGTGACTCGTTAGTGTTACAAAGTCTCAGCTGTGAATGGGGAGCAGGTGTGTTAAATTTGGTGTTATCGCTCTCACTCTCTCATACTGTTCACTGGAATTTCAATATGGCGCCTCAAGGCAAAGAACTCTCTGAGGATCTGAAAAAAACATGTTGGTCTACATAAAGATGGCCTAGGCTATAAGAAGATTGCCAAGACCCTGAAACTGAAGACCATACAGCAGTTTAACAGAACAGGTTCTGTTACAGGACAGGTCTGCCATGGTCGACCAAAGAAGTTGAGTGCACGTGCTTAATGTCATATCCAGAGTGCTGCCAGCATTACTGCAGAGGTTGAAGGGGTGGGAGGTCAGCCTGTCAGTGCTCAGATCATACGCCGCACACTGTATCAAATTGGTCGTCCCAGAAGGAAGCCTCTTTTAAAGATGCACGAGATAACCCAACAGTTTGCTGAAGACAAGCAGACTATAGACATGGATTACTGGAAACATGTCCTGTGGTCTGATAAGACCAAGAAAAATGTATTTGGTTCAGATGTGTCAAGCATGTGTGACGGCAACCAGGTGAGGAGTACAAAGACAAATGTGTATTGCCTACAGTCAAGCATAGTGGTGAGAAAGACATGGTCTGGGGCTGAATGAGTGCTGCCTGCACTGGGGAGCTATATTTCATTGAGGGGACCTTGAATGCCAACATGTACTTTAACATACTGAGACCGAGCATGATCCCCTCCCTTCGGAGACTGGACCACAGGGCAGTATTCCAAAATGATAACATCCCCAAACACACCGCCAAGACGACAACTGCCTTGCTAAAAAAGCTATGGGTAAAGGTGATGGACTGGCCAAGCATGTCATCAGACCTAAACCCTATTGAGCATCCTGTGGGTCATTCTCAAACAAAAGGTGGAGGAGTGGAGGAGCGCAAGGTCTTTAACATCCATCAGCTCCGTGATGTTGTCATGGAGGGGTGGAAGAGGACTACAGGAGCAACCTGTGAAGCTCTGGTGAGCTCCATGCCCAAGAGGGTTAAGACAGGGTTAAGAGGGTTAAGGAAAATAATGGTGACCACACAAAATATTGACACTTTGGGCCCTATTTGGACATCTTCACTTAGGGGTGTACTCACTTTTGTTACCAGAAGTTTAGACATTAATGGCTGTGTGTTGAGTTATTTTGAGGGGATAGCAAATGTACACTGGTATACAAGTTGAAAACTCACTACTTTAATTTTTAGCAAAGTGTCAAAGTGTTTTTTTTTTTCTTTATTGTCCATTGAGCGACACAGGGATTTAGCCATTTTGGACATGCAGGTTATACTGTTGTCTTCTGGAGGTTAGGACACTGGCAAACCAAACAATTGAAGACAGTTAAAACCCTTCAGTCATCATGCTTCAATTTTTTGCTAGTGTCTTAGGAAGTTGGCCACCTTTTTCTCAGCCAAGCTAAAAAAAAAAACTTTTTTTTTTAGTTAATGTTTTTGTTTACTTGACAACTTTTTTTTTTTCAATCAAGACATCCAAAAAAATATCTTGGACACCTGTATGGATTAGTATATTCTCAGCAACAGCTTTGGAAGCAGTGACCAGACCCTGTTTGATTTGAAAATCCAAGGGTCAGCCTTGATTGTGACCTTTGGGCACTGAACTCTGCATTGGGGTGCTTTCCAGTCCTTTGTGTACTGTGCTAATTGACACTCTTCAGGTCCAGAAATGTGGCACAACCTTGGGTGTCTTTCAGTAGTTGGGCTGAAGTTAAAGCATTATCCAATCTACAGCGGGGACAAATGTCTTCCTTAACCCCCAAACGGCAATTGGATATTCCCTGGATCAACTTTACCTATAAGTGTTAGCACCCAGTTATATTAGTGCTCAAAGTGGCCTCATAGTTGGTATCATTGGGTGTCATTTTTAAATTCCTGCATTCACCAGCGATAATGGAGTAAGGCTAAATGAACTGATCGCTGATGTCATCTGCTAGATTTGAGTTTAGTGTACATGCACTCTGATCTTTTTTTCCCACCATTAACTTTAGAGAGGGCGACTTCCTGTTAATGCTTCTGTTTTTTAGGCAATTTGTGGATCCAACACTCTCTGGTCTTAATCCACCGTTCACTTACAATGACTAGGTCACTTCTGGCTGCCTACAACTCTCTTCAGCATTTGTTGCTTTCATGTGTGTGTATGCATTGCCTTGTCTCACTTTGGGCCTAGTTATGTTTCCATTATGCAGTGCAATATGTGTTTTAAAAAAAACAGACAGAGGACAGCCCTCCTGATATGAGAGACCTCAGCCCACACTTACCCTGTATCTAACGCATGTAGGTTAGGGGCCAGGATGACACGACAGCCAGTCTATCTGCTTAGTAGGAAACATACACCATTCCAAAACCAGCCGCTGTAATATTTCATGCCATACACAGAATGGTGCACTAACGCACCTGGTAAATGTGAGTACCCCACTGGGGGTTGTTCTTATTTGTTTAATAAAATGTTTAAAGCGATATCACACCATCAAGGCTTTTTATTCCCCATTATTCCAGAGAATAAGCCCAGGATCCTGTTACCATTCTAGAACCCAGGGGTGGTTCACAAGCGTGTACTGACTGAGCATAATCGCTAAGTCACACGCTCCAAGGTGAGTATTTAATACCTAGGGGGTCACTGGAATGATAGCACCAATGCATGATCTGCAACACCTGTCAATCATTTTCAGGCGCATGGATTTATAAGTATGTCAGCAGTGACATGCGTGTTAGCTGCAGCTTGAGCCTCGATAAGCCTCATGGATACGTCGGCTGTGTGTCTCTGGGTGGGAGTGGTCAAGGGCTGCAAACTGGGGAGCCGCCCACATGCTGTCTGGCCAATCGAAACGCAGTTCGAAGACACGGCCTTGCTTTCTTCATCAGCTGCGGTTAACACACGGTGCTCGTGGATACCTCAATAGAGACCTTCCGGCGGCCCTCCTGTGTTTCTGTGACACTGCATGTGGAAGTTTTTATCCGCTCTAGCACTCTGCAAGTGCTCCAACATTTTTCATGCAAGTTTTTAGTGTTGTTTTATACTTATATACTGAATAAATTCCTAAGCTGTTTAAAGGATTGTCTTGGCGCTTCTCTCTCCTCCTTTTGCTTTCCTTTTGTTCAAAGTGATGGGGTTGTTCCCCAGTCCGCGCCTCAAGCAGCTTTGCTCCCTTTACAGCCTCCATTTAGAAACTTTTTAGAGACTCATTTTTAGGGGTTTATCACCCAGAACTTTCAATCCACTCATCATTGACATGGTTGCACCTTAATGTATCAGCATGGAGATGCATGCCTTTTCATTAAAATTTTAAACTTTAATTTTTTTCATAAGATGGTTTAGCGCTGAACATTATACTAATATTGTGTATGTGTTTCCTCCTTATTTTTTAAATATTAAGGCTGGGTTCACACATATCTCCTGTCGCATGACAGGAGAATGTGACTGGTTTTTAATGGAGTTGGTTCACACAGCGCCTGGGTGGCCACGGTCCGCATTGAAGAAGGATCCTGTGGGTCTTCTGGTCAGGTTTTGTAAACCCAGCCTTAAACAAGTTGGAAGTTTGATTACTTATTCACGTGATGCCGCGTACACACGATCATTTTTCAGCATGAAAAAAACAACGTTTTTAAAAAATGTCATTTAAAATGATTGTGTGTGGGCTTCACATAATGTTTGGGGTTCTGAAAAACGACAAAAAAAAATGCTGCATTTTTTAACGACATTTTAAACTATGTCGTTTTTCGTGTTCTAAAAAATTATCGTCTGTGGGCTAAAATGACGTTAAAAACCTGCGCATGCTCAGAAGCAAGTTATAAGACGGGAGCGCTCGTTTTGGTAAAACTACCACTCATAATGAAGTAAGCTCATTCATTACGCTGAAACAGACAAAAAAGCTCAAAACGTCTTTTACTAACAAGGAATCAGCTAAAGCAGCCCCAAGGGTGGTGTCATCCGCATGGAACTTCCCCTTTATAGCGCCGTTGTACGTGTTGTACGTCACCGCGCTTTGCTAGAGCATTTTTTTTAAATCGTGTTTTTTTCTAGATGCTGAAAAACTTAGTTTTTTACATGTCGAAAAACGATTGTGTGTAATTAGGGTGTTCACTTTGCAAGGTATTTTCCCCAAAGCTTAGTGAATGAAGCGAAGCTCTGCTGGTTTCCATCCTCTAATCATGTACAAGCAAAAATTCAGTTTTTTGTTTTATTTTCCTTGCACATTAATGGGTATTGTATGCAAAGTGAAATATCGGTACATTCACTCTGGGACAAATTTCCCAGGCAAAGTGCAACCTCTTTTGCAAAGTGAAAAACGTATTTTCCTTTAGTAAATAAACACCAGTACATCTCTCATGTTAAACCTCAGCTGAGAATCAACGAAAGGGCTCTGGTGCTCAATTTTTTTTTTGGGGGGGGGGGGGGGCGCAAAAAAAAAAACAATTGCAGCCTCACTGTACCTATCAAATGCAGCCACTGTGCCATCAAACACAGCCACTGTGCCATGCCATCAAACGCAACCACTGTGCCATCACTTGTCACCACTGTGCCATGCCACCAAACACAGTCACTGTGCCATGCCATCAAACACAACCACTGTGCCATCAATTGTCACCACTGTGCCATGACATCAAATGCAGTCACTGTGCCATCAAACGCAACCACTGTGCCATGCCTTTAAACGCAGCCACCGTGCCATCAACCAAAAGCAGCCACTGTGCCATGCCATCAAAATGCAGCCACCGTTCCATGCCATCAAAACACAGCCACTGTGCCATGCCATCAAAACGCAGCCAATGTGCTATGCCATCAAAACACAGCCACTGTGCCATGCCATCAAATGCAGTCACTGTGCGATGCCATCAAACGCAGCCACTGTGCCATCAATTGTCACCACTGTGCCCCCAATTGTCGCCACTGTGCCATGCCATCAATTGTCACCACTATGCCATCAAACACAGCCACTGTGCCCCAAATTGTCACCACTGTGCCCCCAATTGTAGCCACTGTGCCCCCAATTGTCGCCACTGTGCCCCAATTGTCACCACTGTGCCCCCACTTGTAGCCACTGTGCCCCCAATTGTTGCCAATGTGCCCCCAATTGTCGCCACTGTGCCCCCACTTGTAGCCACTGTGCCCCCACTTGTAGCCACCGTGCCCAGTACCCACCCTGGCACTTACCTTTCTGGCTTCTATTGTCCCTCAATGTCCCTCATCCCGCCCTCGATGACGCTTCAGCCACCTGATTGGCTCAGACGCCTGTCAGTCTTATCCTCAGAGCGCACGGCCTGTACGTCCCGAGGATAAGCTTCAGGAAGCCAACTACAGCCTCAGGGCTGTACTCGAAAAGCACTTGCCCACAGCCAGTCAGCTGCCGCTATTCAGCTGACCGTCGCTCAATGTCCGGTCAGCTGAACAGTTTGCGGCAGCGGCGAAAATATACAGATTCATACAGTGTATGAATCTGTATATTTTACAGGCTGTGAGCGATCCAGAGGGGGTGGCGCTCCGGCGTCCCTATGGACGCACCACCACTGGTAGATATACAGTATTAGACTATGTAATATAGTAGCACAACAAGCAAATAAATTGTAATACTTAATTTAATGTGTAAATACGCATCTTGTTTTATTAGTGTTTGAGAACAGCTTTAGTACTGCACTCTGTATTGTTGACTTTAGTGGTATAAATACTGTGGCTGAAAGGTCTTGTTAAATTAAAGACCTCACTGAAGATGTCTGATGGTTGAATTAAAAGACACTGACACAGTACAGACTTTATTCCAGGGATAAATATGCTTGGTTTTGTGCAAATATCTTCCTTATGAAACATGAATCTTCTGCATGCCACCTAAGGCAAAGTGAAAATGTGAATATGATTATGCAAACTTTTGATGATGGATTCCCTCTAAAATCTTTTTCTGTTGCAAAAATAGCTTTTAGGTAATCATTTTTGACGAATAATTGTTTGTTTTCCTATATATATATATATATACGTAGAGCCTCCCAGCTGTGAATATTTCAGCACTAGAAGATATAGGTCACTCAAAGGTAAGATGCAGCCTTTAATACCAAGCTGTAATGTAATGAGGACATCTGTTTTCATATGGTACTTGACACACAGTACCAGAAATTTCATGTCATCCTGTCCAAACTTGTACATCATTAGGAAACTATGTTAGACTTTCTGATTGATTCTGACAAGTCCCTGACAGTTTTTGAGGTGAAACACATACATGACAAAGGGCAAACCAAGTCTGCATATGTCAGCTGGAGCCCTTGCTGGCTGACTGCTGGAGTGAACATGCTGCCATTCTCCCTTGATGGATGACCACCTCTGCCCATGTTTATGCAAATTCTTAAAGTCTTGTTTTTGTCCTTCACTCAAGAGAAATGCTCAATACTGTATTTCTAAATGTACTGAGGGGCACATGGGTATTTCCAATAGCTTGTTTTTTTGTGTAATTGTAGCTTTGCAATGTGATACAAATTGGATAAATTATTATTATTTTTAATATGAGAACTTTAGATGACTGAAGTAGTAATCATCTTTCTCCATTGGTTCTGTTTTTGAACCGTTTATTGACCTTAATCAAGTTTTCAAACCATGGGTCGAACCCAGTATAAGTATGTGGGGTCCAAATCTTGATATTCAATTATTGCCATTTTTAGAGCTAATTAGTAAGGTATTGCCAGCAAGGGGGAAAGGCACCTTTCAAATAATTGGCTTTTGTGATTCATCTGATCAGGGGTAAAGGCCATGCACTGCCTTATAGATTATTCCTTATTTCGGACAAAGAACCTGTGAAGTTTTCAGGTTCTTTGGGATTTGCATACTTGGCAAATGAACCATTGGTAGCAGTGAGCCCAAACCTCAGCCCTGCTCTGAACCTTGCCTATTACAAATATCTAAGTTTCTAAAACTCATATCATCTACCTGTATGCAGAACCTGAGATAACTAAGGTGATCTCTTTTGTATAGTTACCATCCAAGCACCCCTGGATTATGTGACTGCAGTGGTGAAGGAAAGGCAAGTGCCAAGGTGTGGACACTGTGAGCAGGAACATGAGTGCTGGTAGCTGATGAGCAGAGGTACAGCTGGCAATGACCATGAAATAAGCCAAGTCAAGTTGGTGGTGGAGTCGGGTCCCATACCTGTTTACATGACAGCCGAGTGGATAGTAGACATGTGCAGACTGGAATATTTCGTTTAGTTTTTTCGTTTGGAAAATAAATTAATTTAGTTACTCCCAAAAATTGTTTTGATTTATTTTGTTTTTCATTGGGGAATAGCTTTCGTCCGAAAATCCAATAATACTTTGTTTCTGTCGAATGGTCAAAAGAATATTCAATGGAACGTTGAATCTTTTTGGTTGCTGCCGAATGGTCAAAGAATATTCGACGGAACGTCGAATCTTTACGTCGAATCGTACATTTCCGTTCGAATATTCCGCCTACAAGAATTCTAATGTTGTATGACTAGTAATAATGTTCAATCTATTCTCTATAATGTCGAATCTATTTTCTCATAAATCGAAATTAATTCTCTGTAATGTCTAATCTATTATTTCTATAGTGTCGAATCTTTTCTCTATAATGCCGAATCTTTTCTCTATGATGTCAAATCTTTTCCCTCTAATGTCGTATCTCTCTATATCAAATTTTTACCGCAACGAAAACGAAAATAAAGCATTTTTTTTGTCGGACCTTTCGGTTTTCGTTTCTTGCACTTTCGTTATCGTTTGTTAAAACGATAACGAAAAAAAAAAGTTTCGTAAGAAAATGCATTCTAACAAAAATGAATGCACATGTCTAGTGGATAGACACCAGGAGGTAAGCAGAATCAGAGTCATGAACCAACAGAAGTCTGCAATAGTCAGGCAGCGAGATACAGATTTACTAGGCAGAAGCGTGGTCCAGGTTTAAATAGGCCGCTTACGGCAATGATGTACATGCAGTCTGCATTACCTCATGTATTGATGAATTTTTACTAAGCAAATATGGATTTTTGGTTACTCTTAAGACCTGAATGAAGTTCAGCCAAACCATGATTGAGTAGCATCTACCATTAGATAAAATAAATTTGTTCCATGCGCCTTGCTCTGATCTCTGTCTCTGCATTGTTATCAGTTACACTGTTTCTAGTGATCCACAGTTTCCTCCACCTTAGTAATGGGGAGGAGGAAAGTGCAGGGTGACCCCACTGCTCCTTTATATATACAGCACAATTATGCCTTGTACACGCGATCGGAATTTCCGAAGGAAAAAGTCAGACAGAATTTTTTCACCGGAAATTCCGACAGTGTGTGTGCCCCATCTGAGTTTTTCCATTGGAAATTCTGACGGACTTAGAAAGAGAACATGTTGATGAAAAAAAAATCCATTCGTCTGTATGAAACTCCGATGGAGAAAAAAACATGCATGCTCAGAATCAAGTCGACGCATGCTCGGAAGCATTGAACCTAATTTTTCTCAGCTCGTCATAGTGTTGTACGTCACTGCTGTTTTGGACGGTCAGAATTTGGTGTGACAGTGTGTATGCAAGACAGCTTGAACGGAATTCCGTCAGAAAAATCCGTTGGAGTTTATCCTGACGCAAATTCCGATCGTGTGTACGGGGCATAAGTGAACATTATTACTTTAGGACAAGAAGTGTGTTACTAGCAGGATCCCCAGAAAACAAATTAAAGGGAAAAAAAGCTGAATTTTTTTTAAGCCATCACATATATGAAGTGGTAAACTGTAATATATTACATTTTCATGTTCTGGTTTAGATATTCTTTAACCACTTAATACCCGCCTGCCGTCAAATGAGGCGGGATACTCTATTGTTCTGACATCACGTCATATGACGTCATGTCATTTTAAGCCGCTAGGTGGCGCGCATAATTATTTCCCCTATTTTGTAGGCAATATAACTTTTGCACAAACCAGTCACTATACGGTTATTGCGATTTTAATTTTTCTTTACCAAAAATATGTAGAAGAATACGTATCGGCCTAAACTGTGATAAAAAAAAATATATTTTTTTTTAAATGGGATATTTATTATAGCAAAAAGCAAAAAATATTGTGTATTTTTTCAAAATTGTCGCTCTTTTTTTGTTTATAGGGCAAAAAATAAAAACCGCACGGGCGATCAAATACCACCAAAAGAAAGCTCTATTTGTGGGGAAAAAAAGGATGTCAATTTTGTTTAAATGTCAGTTAAAGCGACACAGTGCCGGAAGCTAACATTTTGTCTGGGCAGAAAGGGGGTGTAGGTGCACAGTAGGCAAGTGGTTAAGTCAAAACACATAATCTACTTATTTATTTCTGGCCAGTGTTTCCAAAATTATTGAAGCCAGAGGTTCTGAATGATAGCCAGAAAACTAATATTTTTTAAATGATATCGGCAATGGCAGTTACATATTTCTCCCATAATCTTTAACTGTCATTAATTAAAAATCGGAAAAACAGTTGCTTGAGGACAGATGGAATTTGCAGACATGGGGCAAGAGCATTAATAATGTCTGCAGCAAAACCCATAAACTTAGAGAGCTCGCCTATATATCACTGCACATTAAATCAGGTAGTGTTATGTATTTTTTGCCAGTGATATTAAAGAGTAGAAAGGACAAAACTGGAAAAAAAATTAAAGGAATAATAAAATAACACATGTAATATGATGTCTTTATATTTTTAAAAGAGAACTTATTCCACTTATTCATAAAGCGTCTTTTTTAAATGTCTTCACAGCTCAATTTTCCAGACATTGACATTGCTTTACACCAGATTTGTCATTTTTACATTTATGGCTTTTTTTTAAATTGACCAAATTCCTTTGAAATAAAAATCTGTGTGTGTTTGAAACACCCGCTTTACAGGTTGTGTTCTATTTAGCCCTTGATTGAAACGTATTGCCTCTCAGTATCTCTTAGCTATGAAAATTATAATATGGAAGAGAGATTAGAATGAAATTATCATGGCTGGAAGGCATTTACTCAGAGGTGGCAGTCACATAAACCTAGGCCCCGAGAATGATGATAATACATTAGGTTCTGCATGCCTGGTATTATTGCTGTACATTATGTATGTTTCATTTATACTATTTCGCATACACCAGCAACGTTGACAGATAGGTAATTACTCTCTGCGCCAATGAACACTTATCTACAGCTTCCCTGTTTATTGCTGGCATGGAGCGAGCTTGTCAGTCAAGGTCACTTGTTTGTGCGTCCTCTCATATAGTTTGGTCACAATGGTTGAACTTTCATGCTTTATTTAATTATCTGATATTTTTGGTGTGTTTGCAAGCTGTTTTGCTGTAAACCAAGTCAAACAGCAGAAATTAAATGTCTGTTACAGTGTGACATCCAGCAATGAAAATATGTATTTGGAGACACAAAGAGAAATCGCAGAGTAGAAGACAGTTTGCAGTTGACATACTACTATAGAGCTATTGGGAGGCTTAGTGTGTTTGCATTGCATACTGGGATATTTCTTATAATGGCAGCTGGATTTCTGAGTTCAAATCCATACATCCATTTGGAAACTTCATAGCAGGACTTTGACTGAAGATTGTGGGCCAGATTCACATACATCGGCGCATTTTTTGACTGGCGTAGCGCACCTCCTTTACGTTAGACCGCCGCAATGTAGCGGCGCAATCACCGTATTCTCATTTGATTTGCGCAGAAATTAGCGCCTGTGCAACGTAATTTTAGAGGCTTAAGGCGGAGTAATTCAAATTGGGAAGGATGTGGGCGTGTTACATTGAAATGAGCCGTGACCCCATGCAAATGAAGGGCCGGCCGGATCGCGCATGCGTGCATGAAGCAGACCATGGTGAGCACCTCTGTGCGCATGCTCACAACTCGGGAACGGCGCAATCAGTGAAATTGGAAGTGGACCCGGGCAACTTTGTGAACTACGCAGACAGCATAAATAGACAGACACAAATGCACTTCCTTTGCAAAAGTACATCCCTTTGTATCCCTTCCTATACAGCAAGGTGCTTTTGTTCTGTTGTTTATTAGCGTTTGTTTGTTTGTTTGTTTCGTGTCTTTGAGATATTTGGGGACTTATTTGCAGAGTGATTTTTGTCTTTTATGTGTTTTCTTTGTTGTTATTTTGTTTAAATTATATTTTTGCTGGGCATTTTTTATTTTTGCTGGTCAATTTTTTATTTTTTTTTGGTTCTGTTTGTGTATGATTTTGGAATGTGGGGGTGACATTCCTGCCGGAAAAGGGGTGTCACCCTCATTTGTGGTGAAGAAGTGATCCCCAGGTCCGTGTGAATGGTGTATGAATGTACAGTGACATAATTGGAGCCGTGGCGTGGCGTTGCTGCTCACAAGTCCTGCATGGTGGGCTTGTGCTAATCCAATTTGATGAGGATGTGATGTGTCTGTGCTAGTGACCACAGTGGTGTGCATGCATGCATTCTCATTGTGCCATGATTAATGTGTGTGTTTAACGTGCAAAGATGCCTAATGTGAGCTGTCTCCTGGCTGCTCTTCCCTCAGAAGACGGGGTAGCCTCGGTTAGGGGGGGATTGTCTGGTTCTGGGGTCAGGTCATCACTTATGTCAATCTCCAGCCCCTTTCTCACTGCAAAGTTGTGCAGCATGCAACATGCACCGATGATCTGGCATACAAAGTTTGGGGAATACAACAGGGTACCATGGGGGGTTCCATATAGGAGTCATGAGATGGGGTCCCAGTGCATATGCAGAGTCACCCTGAAGTGATAAGACAGGAGGATGTTAGTAGTGCATGTGCCCCTTGTGATTTCAGCATCATGGGGGGGGACAGTCATGCCTGCCACCCACGTCACTCACCAACCAGCCAGCTGTCCCCATACATGTTCTGTTCGAAATCTGTGGGGATGGGGCTATGATTGTATATGTAGCTGTCATGGGTGTCATGGGTGGTGTCATGTGTTGGGCTGGTGATGTCCTCCTGCAGGTTTGTGGTTAATTCCAGGATGGCATGAGGGGTGAATCTGAAGATGCGAGACACCTCAGAATCACTCATGCCAAAGATTTCTATGCGTGTGTGATATATCAAGTGAAGAGTGAGGGGCTTGTATCAGATTAGATTATTATATCCATCAAGGTTTTTAAAGGGCTATTGAAAGATAGTGAGACCGTGTTTGTAATTTGTATGTATGTTATGTATTGATGTATATATGTATGTATATTTTTTGTAAAAATGTTTATAAAAGCAAAGAATTTTTTTTTGTAAAAAAAAAGAAAATCCTCTCCCGTGCCCTCCTCCGTGCCCTCCTCCGTGCCCTCTTCCGTGCCCTCCTCCTTCTTTGCTCATCTAAAGTCAGTAGTATAGCTATGAGCATGGATGCCACTGGCATGTTGGCATATAGTTTGTTGGGCAGCAAGTGTGACTGCTCAGCTCCTCACTAACAGTGTTGCTTTAGCTGACATGTAGACGGATTGTCTAATTTTATACCACCTTTTATATGGTCTAATTTTAGACAGGACGTGCAGCTGTTGCGCACAGCGCGTAGCCTGCGCTGCACCAACGTTCTTTTGTGGATCCCCGTTACTCCCTCATTTGCATATTTGAATAGCAAATCAATGGTGTGTCTGCGCAGTTTTGCCCGGACGGAGGCGCCTGTCTATCGAAATGACGCCGGTCAAAAAAAAGTAGATTTCTTGCGTATATCGTTTTGGGGATGCGGCACATCGAAACGCATGCGCAAATTTAGACTTACGCCGTGCATCTCCTGTAACGCCGGCGTAATCGCTCTGTGAATCTGGCCCTGTGTATTTTTCTGTGTTGTTCTGCTCACTCCTTTAAAAATAGTGAATATAATATATAGTAAATATCTATCATCTATATTTTGTATATTATGTACTTTAAACAGGACTCTCAAATGTTAACATATAAGACAAGCATGTAACTGGAAATCATAGAGCCTATTTTGGTGACCCCCCGCCTCAAAAAAAAAAATAGTTGTACAACACTTTAATTATTACTTTCATGTGGCACAGTTTTTAAAAAATGACAAATGACCACGTACGTTATTTGCAAATTTGATTCAAAGTGTATTGTTAAAAAAAAATTAAAAGCAAAAATAAAATATGCTGCAATCTGAATATTGATAAACGTAATCCTTTTAGACTAACTTTGAAAATGAAATCATCCTATTATGTGTTAGGTTTTTTTTTCGTGATTGCATTCATTTTATGTCCTTATGCTAGCGTTCAAAGGAGAAGTGTACCTTCATCGTTTTGACTTTTTTTTTTTACTTTTATTGGTTGAACTAGATGGACTTGTGTCTTTTTTCAGCCGGACTAACTATGTAACTATGCAACAATGGTGGTCAAAGGGATACATGCCTCTTTATTTTGAGATATATTGGTGGAAGAATGTTGCTTATATTGGTAGTAAATAGGAGATATTTACACCTAAATTGGTAGTCAATAAAAGGAAGACTACTTCTTTAATGTGTATGTCTGGGCAAAATAAAAAAAATGCAGTTCAGTACATATTCCTATACATGATCCCTTTTCCATGTTTTTTCTGTTTTTAAAGCTGTAAGAAACAAAACTACTTGTTCTTCTGCCATAAATCCAGGATGCGGCTAACTTTATGTTGGTTTTTGGGTGCTGACATTGCCATCTTGAATAAGGGAAACCGGCAGTGAAGCCACAAGGCTTTACAGCCAGTTTCCTACTGCGTATGCATGAATCGCGCTGCGTTCTGTGAATGGGTTGGCTGTGGGAGGAAGGTGGGGGGCCGGATATGTGGCGAACTGAGTCGGAAGTGGGAGCGGGTACCTGTCAGAAACAGGTAACCCCTCCCCTGCCTTAAAAGGTGCCAAATGTGGTAGCAGAGGGGGGAGGAGGCAGACAAGTGAAGGCTCCCCTTTTGGATGGAGCTCTGCTTTAAAGGTCAGGCTCAGTCATTGGCACAAGTCAGGCTTTTACAGCTACTAATTCTTTGAGTATAAGCTGTGAGGAATCCATCTCTGAAGTATTTGGTGTGGAGCCTGACTATCTGATTCACATTTCAAAGGCACATGTTATCTGACCTTTGTAATGGGGATCAGATAGATATTGAAGGTGAGAGAACACGCAAAGAAAGGTGAAAGGCCATCCAGCCTCTGTCATTGCACTGCGGCAGGTCGGCTGGTTTCCGCGAATCGCCGTCCTTATACATTGGCTAGGAAACTCTATTTTGTGGGCATGTGCACACACTGGCCAGTGGGGGAGCCAATTAGCGGGGGCGGACTCTATATCCTCAGCTGCACCCCCAACCGGCTCAAAGATATTATAAACTCACAAACTTTTTCCCAGTTCCCAGCTCCTGGAAGAACCACCAATAACCAAGTGGAAGTGTCACAAACCTGGTCAGGGGCCGAAGTGCTGAGAGCCTTGTGGCTAAGTGCAGAACGCCCCTGGAGGTGGCACAAGGAATGCAGTGCCCAAAGAAAAAATAGGTTGCCAGCTGTAGTAGTCTGCAGAGCTGATCACCGAATGGCAGCAGAAAAGGGCAGGATACACTGTAGGGCAGGTGCACTTAGCAGTTGTGGGCGTACTTGGCATCAGTGCAAAGCAGGAAGCAGAACCAGAAGCCAGGCCAAGGGTCATACATGGTGGATCAGTCAGTAGCATAGGCAGGTAACAGAAACTGGGTCATACAGGGGTAAACCGGTAATAGCAGAGTAGGTGAGCCAAGCCAATGTCAAACACAGTGGATCAAGTAGAAGCAAGTCAGAAGTTCAAGCTAGAGGTCAGATCCAGGAATCGGGTCAAAAGGCGAACTGGTCGGTAACAGGAGGTCCAAGATCAGGATACACAAGGAACTGGAACACAGGGGGGCTGATGATTATCCAGCAATTAGTTGCTGCTGATGCTAGCTTTAAATAGACCACTGGGCATCAGAATCTGTATCACATTGCATGCACTTTGGTGGGGTTTATATCTTCTTGACCGTTCTTTGCCAGTGTGCGCATGCGCATTAGCACTGGTGAATTTCCGTTCGCCAATTCTGCTGGCCATTGAAAGATATGCCAGTTCTTCTCTGGATTGTTCTCTGACAGGAAGCACCATACCCCAGATGCCCCCGCACACCTAGCTTTGTAACAATTCAAGTATTAACTGACCCCCCAAAAAGACCCCCTGACCTGATGAGAATACCTCCCAACAATCCTTGCCTGACAAACAACAAGTGAGTGGGTGGAGAAACTTCCTCTTTGTCTGAACTTTCCGAAACAAATTCACCCTGGCCATCTGACCTTCAGCACCAATCAGGTAAAACCTACACCCCCTTACTTCTTGCTCATACATCCTTAACCCTTTTCTGACCTGCTCCTCCCCATAGTCATGTAGCATCTCCATCCTTTTTCTCTTCTCCGGGTCTAATGTACATTCTGTAAGAGGATGTATACACTGCATGATTGCCCCATCACACATGGAAATGGATTGCATTCAATACCCTGTTTGAGCACACTTTTCCTATTCTTGTGTAGCATGGCTCCTGAAGGAGCTGCTGAATATTTTCGGGAGGCACGTTACCTCTCTCTCCTCGCCATCCAGGGTATTAGATGAGAGCCGAGAAAGTTCAATGTCCACACTTTGCACTTCTTTTTCTAAGATTTATTTGCTGAACTTGACAGGAAGATGAAAGAAGTAAACAAAGAGGTGGAAGGGTAACAGGTAGATAGGTTCAGGTGTGTAATTGCAATTCGGAAACACTCCTGCTTCCAGTGACACAGCTTTCATTGCCACTCTAGCCAGAGTGGGTATTGCGCACCCGGATAGGTTTCTCTCACTAGCCTAGCAGCCGGGGTGACACACGGAAAATGATACAGTCTCTGCCACAGACCTTCCCATAGATGAAGACACTTTTCGGTCCAGAATCGTCACAGTACAGGATTCAGCACCCGGATCTTTCCAGAATAACTTCTTGTAGAACTTGAGACTGACAGACGATCACCATCAAGCTTTTCAGTAAATGGTGCATCCTTCGATGAAGTTCAAGGCCTCTCGGAGATACCAGACTCATGCTCGGTCCTCTCCAAGATAGGTCCTTCATCAAGTGGCTTCCTCCCTCAGATAGCACAGGATCACCTTCCCATGAGTAGACCCTACTGGGCCTACTAGGAAAATCACAACCCCGGATCAACGTGGTCCCGGAGCCAGGATCACAGGAACATGCACCCCCAGCCAGGAGGGCCACACACGGGGGTTGGTGGGACGACAGACTCGGGATCGACGACCCCAATCCAGTGATGTCTGTCCCTTAAATACCTCTCCTCAGCATGCACAGCGGGATGATCAACCCCACTGATTGGCTGCAGAGGGAGAATATCCAAATCACCTTGACCTAGCTGCTGCCACCCTTGGTCTGGAGTAACAACTACACCCGAGGCGAACAAAAGTGGTCACTCACAGCACAGCCATGGCTGGAACAGAAGCCAAATTCACTCAAAATTACAAATGTCTGAGTAAATTAACTCTCAGACCTCCCTCTAAATGTACAATAGCGCTGGCTCAAAAAGAGCAGGCCGCTACACTTATAAAAAAAAAATCCAGTTTATATTGAAAATCCCTTCCACACAGACACATATATTTGTTATTGTTCCTTCGGTTAATAACTTGTAAATTTGGTGTGGAAATCATGTCACTTAAACACTAAAATTCCTCCTTGATCTTTAGATGATAAATTATACATATAATGGCTATAAACACCTTTAGTGATATTAGAACAATACTAACAGCAAAATATGGAATCAAGTGCAATGAATTTTAATGTCCCTCCTTTGCTAAATGCTCAGATTGTTTAATGTTTTATTTATGGTTGCTTAATTAAAATGTTACCATAAACCAATTGATAATCAGATCATCTCTTTGGATTTAATTTAAACTGTTTGTTTAGGGTGACGAGCATATTAAGCAGATGTTGGTATATTGGTATATTCTATCTGCTTACTGTGTCAAATGTTTAAATTGTGTAGCCTTCTTACATTGTACCTGTAGCATTTGGAACAAATTAAATTGTCAAGAAAGATCATAGGGAAGGCACTGCCCAATTTCCAGTTAATAAAATGCTAGTGCATTTTGGAAGGGTAAACAGTGGCGGCTGGTGCTCAAAATTTTTGGGAGGGCGCAAACTAAAAAAAAAATATTGCAGCCTCACTGTGCCCATCACATGCAGCCACTGTGCCATGCCACCAAATGCAGCCACTGTGCCACCAAATGCAGCCACTGTGCCATGCCACCAAATGCAGCCACTGTGCCATCAATTGTCACCACTGTGCCATGCCATCAAACACAGAAACTGTGCCATCAATTGTCACCACTGTGCCATGCCATCAAATGCAGCCACTGTGCCATCAATTGTCACCACTGTGCCATGCCATCAAACACAGCAACTGTGCCATCAATTGTCACCACTGTGCCATGCCATCAAATGCAGCCACTGTGCCATCAATTGTCACCACTGTGCCATGCAACACAGCAACTGTGCCATCAATTGTCACCACTGTGCCATGCCATCAAACGCCACCACTGTGCCATCAATTGTCACCACTGTGCCATGCCATCATATGCAGTCACTGTGCCATCAATTGTCACCACTGTGCCATGCCATCATATTCAGTCACTGTGCCATCAATTGTCACCAATGTGCCATGCCATCAAACGCAGATACTGTGCCCATCAATTGTCACCAATGTGCCATGCCATCATATGCAGTCACTGTGCCATCAATTGTCACCACTGTGCTATGCCATCATATGCAGTCACTGTGCCATCAATTGTCACCACTTGTGTCACCAATTGTGCCATGCCATCAAAAGCAGCTACTGTGTCCATCAATTGTCACCACTGTGCCATGCCATCAAATGCAGTCACTGTGCAATCAATTGTCACCACTGTGCCATGCCATCAAACGCAGTCACTGTGCCATCAATTGTCACCTCTGTGCCATGCCATCAAATGCAGTCACTGTGCCATCAATTGTCACCACTGTGCCATGCCATCAAATGCAGTCACTGTGCCATCAATTGTCACCACTGTGCCATGCCATGAACGCCACCACTGTGCCATCAATTGTCATCACTGTGCCATGCTATCATATGCAGTCACTGTGCCATCAATTGTCACCACTGTGCCATGCCATCATATTCAGTCACTGTGCCATTAATTGTCACCACTGTGCCATGCCATCATATTCAGTCACTGTGCCATCAATTGTCACCACTGTGCCCCATGCCACTGTGCTCATTGTCGCCTCTGTGCCCCATGATGCCACTGTGCCCCATGCTGCCACTGTGCCCCATGCTGCCACTGTGCCCCATGCTGCCACTGTGCCCCATGCTGCCCCTTTCCCTGTAAAAAAAATCACTTACCTGACGCTTCCATGTCCTCCCTCGATGTCTTCTGCCGCCGTGGAGAAGCTTCAGCCAATCAGGTTCCTGAAAACCAGAATCCGGGAACCTGATTGGCTGAAACGGCTGTCAGTCTAATGCAAGGACCGCAGGTTGCCTGCGCTCCGAGCATAGACTTCCGAGAGCCGGAGGGCTGCACTGGAAAAGCCTATCAGAGCCGCTGGCTTTGATAGGCAGTTCCCCTCAGCCAACCAGCTGCCGCTATTCGGGTAACCGGCGTCCCATGTCCGGTTATACGAATAGACCAGGCAGCTGGCAACAGTAACACACGTCCAATGCATAGCATTGAACGTGTGTTACTTGCGAGAGGGGGTGGCGCTGCAGCGCCCTCTATAGACGGCCGCCAGAACTTTGGCTAAAATGTCAAAATGACATTTTAGCCGAATAAAAGTTCTTAAAGGGCCCGTTTTTTTTTTTTTGTGACTGCGGGAGGGGGGGCGGCGCCCGTGCGCCCATGCGCCCATATGGGCGGGCCGCCACTGATGGTAAATATCCCATATCTTTAATTCCCATTCTCTGTAAGGCCGCGTACACACGAGGAGACATATCCGATGAAAACGGTCCGACAGACCGTTTTTATCGGACATGTCTCCTGGGATGTTTTGGTTTGATCTGTGTACACACGATCAAACCAAAATCCCCACGGACAGACAGCGCGGTGACGTGGCGGTGATGTTGACGCCGCCACGTCACCGAACCAGGAAGTAAAATACTTCCACGCATGCTTCGAATCCAGGAGATTTCGGTCCGCTGGTTAGGCGTACTAACCAGCGGACATATCCGACAGACGGCCTTCCAGCAGGCAAGTTTTAAAGCATGCTTTAAAACTTTTGTCTGCTGGAAACCTGTCTGCTAGCCTGTACACACGATCGAATCTGTCCGCTGAAACTGGTCTGCGGACCAGTTTCAGCAGATATATTCGATCGTGTGTACGCAGCCTAAGGCCTCGTACACACGAGGGGATATGTCCGCTGAAAACGGTCCGATGGACCGTTTCAGCAGACATCTCCGCTCGTGTGTATGGGCTAGCGGACAGATTTCTCCACCCGACAGATTTCAAAGCATGCTTTGAAATCTATCCGGTGGGAATCTGTCCGCCCGACATGTCTGCTGGTTAGTACACTTACCAGCAGACATGTCGTCCCCCACCGCCGCCGCGCCGCCGCCGAATGGATTCGGCGCATGCGCGGAAGTGTTTAACTTCCTGGTGCGGTGACGTGGCGGTGACGTGGCGGCGTCAACGTCACCGCCGCATTACCGCCACGTCACCGCGCCGTCCAGCGGCGAGGAATTTGATCCAATGGTGTGTACACGCCATCGGATCAAACTCCCGATCGGACATATCCGATGGAAATGGTCCGCGGACCGTTTTCACCGGATATGTCCGATCGTGTGTACGAGGCCTAAGAGTAGTGGTGGTCATTTGTCATTACTTGATGTAAAAATGCAATCACTGGCAATGTACTATGAACTTGCTGCACACAAAAAAAACGAAGAAATCAATTATTTTGGGACTCAAGGGATCACTATCATATTCTCATCTTTACTTATTTTAGTACTCTGATGTTAAAAAATAACTAGTAAGGAATAGGCAAAATCTTTATCACTTCTCTTAATTTATAATAGTGCACTTTTTCATTAGGAATAGGTTTGTGCATGCTTTTATTCACTTTTTTTCCTGTCCGAGCAAAACTGTTAGATCAGTACCAGAGACATTTAAATGTCTCCTGCCTCAACCCAATGACTAATAACTGACTCTCTGTCCAGACTACAGAAATAAAGTGATTCCGCGTACACACGATCGGTTAAACCGATGAGAACGGTCTGATGGACCGTTTTCATCGGTCCAAACCGATCGTGTGTGGGCGCCATCGGTTATTTAACCATCGGTTAAAAAAAAGGAAACTTGTTTTAAATTTAACCGATGGATACTTAACTGATAGAAAAAAACGATCGTTAGTAGGCATGACCATCGGTTAAAAATCCACGCATGCTCAGAATCAAGACGGTGCATGCTTGGAAGCATTGAACTTCATTTTTTTTCAGCACGTCGTTGTGTTTTACATCACCGCGTTCTGACCCGATCGGTTTTTTAACTGATGGTGTCTAGGCACGACAGACCATCAGTCAGCTTCATCGGTTAACCGATGAAACCGGTCCATCAGACCATTCTCATCGGATGGACCGATCGTGTGTACGCGGCATTAGACTGTCACTTCAGTTTTCCTTAATGATATCACCTTTATTATAATCATAAGTAAAGCTACAGAATACCTACCCTTCCAAAAAGCACTACAGTCTTTTTAACTGGCATAGTGGTTATTACTTCTGTCTTGCAGCACTAGTGTCCTTTGTTTGAATCTTGACCAGAATACTGCCTGTATGGAGTTCGTGTTTTCTCCCTGTGTTTGTGTGGGTTTCCTCTAAGTATTCAGGTTTCCTCCTATACTCCAAAGAAATGCTGGTAGGTTAATTTTCTCAACTAAGTACATCCAATATCGTTGCCTCATCTCCTAAGTGCTTTGAGTCCCCAAAGAGAAAAGCACTATAATAATACCTAATAAAAAAAATATTATTACAGGTGACTTTTGCTACTTATTTACTTTTAAGTTCTGTTTATTGCTATTTTTAGTTCTAAGTTATACTTTTGACATGTCTTCCATGTCAGGCCACAAGACAGGTTTGGGCCTTAGTACCCATGGTATCTATTGGTATGGATTTTAAGGGAAACTCTGCAAAAAAATATTGGAATTGGAAATCAATTTTAGAATCTGCTATGGATTTTGAATGGGACCCACACAAGAACAAAACAAAATAAAATTACCTGTCCTGTTAAACTGCTGTATGGTTTTGGCCACCATGCTGCAGCTCAGTTTCAGTGTCTTGGCAATCTTCTTATAGCCCTAGACCATCTTTATGTAAAAACATTTTTTTTTTCAGATCCTCAGTGAGTTCTTTGCCATGAGGTTGTAATAGACGTTATCCCTGGTTCAATTCCAGGATACATGTTCTATTCTGCCGCTGAGCCAAATTCATGACGATGTGAGCATACATGCATGTATAAGAAATCAAACTGCTTCAGTCTCCATCATCAACTCCAACAGGAAACCCTTTATTAAGGTTATAGCTTTTATAGCCAAAGTGACATAAGCAAACATCATCACATATGTGTGTATTTGATTGGTTCATCCACATATGGTCTTCGCTTGTGATGTCTATTCTTGGCCGCATTCCACAGCTCAGTGCCATCTTGCATGGTCGATGGGAGGGGTAGGAGTTGGTTATGGAGTAGTAGTTAAAAGACATCTGTTTTCCATCTATATATATATATATACAGTATATATATCAGTCAAGAAAAATACCACTGTCTTGTCACACAAATACTGAAATACACACACACATATATATATATATATATATATACACATGCACACATATCGCAACATGAAAGAAAAGAATATAATAAAAATAATAAAAGAAAGGAAAGTAATATTTGAGTAGTTACAAGAGAAAGATAACATAGTCATTTTATTTAGCTACATCACAAGGTGCCACGTTGAATTTCCAGTGACCAGTATGAGAGAATGAGAACAATAACACCAAATTTAACACACCTGCTCCTCATTCACATATGAGACCGTGTAACACGAACGAGTCACATGACATCGGGGGGAGAGAAAATAGCTAATTGGGCCCAATTTGGACATTTTCACTTAGAGGTGTACTAACTTTTTTGCCGGCGGTTTAAACATTAATAGCTGAGTGTTGAGTTATTTTGAGGAGACAGAAAATGTACACTGTTTTACAAGCTGTACACTCACTACTTTACATTGTAGTAAAGGGTAATTTCTTCAGTGTTGTCACATGAAAAGATATAATAAAATATTTACAAAAATGTGAGGGGTGTACTCACTTTTCTGATATATATATATATATATATATATATATATATATATATATATATATATATATATATATATATATATATATATATATATATATATTTACATACAGTATGTACATAATAAAACATACTGGGGTGTAGATTGTTTTCTATTGGCAGCTGGATGGGTTATGATAATTGGGAGGGGTTTAAAAGTTATTTAATGACTGGTTCTCATAAATATGAACATATACGATGTTCAAGTGCAGTGAAATTGTAAAAATTTATTAAAAGACAAACGGTGCACATAATTATATGTGAATAGTGGTAGTTATGAGCATGTGCAGCTTGTCCCCTTGCCTCTGTTCTATCTGAAGATGGATTGGAGACTGTGAAAGAATGGGAGGATCAGAGGAGACAGGATCAAACAGCCTTTTTACACAATGCAGAGGAATAACCCCTTAGATTATACAGTGAGCATAACAAGCATGCTTTACTGCACATACAAACTGATTTTACTACCTACAAAGCCATCCACAACTCTGCCCCCAGCTACATCACTGACCTAGTCTCTAAATACCAACCTAATCGTTCTCTTCGTTCTTCTCAAGACCTCCTGCTCTCTAGCTCTCTCATCACCCGCTCCTATGCTCGTCTCCAGGACTTTTCCAGAGCCTCTCCAAGCCTATGGAACTCCTTACCCAAATCTGTCTGTCTATTTCCTTCTCTATTAGCTTTTAGAGGATCCCTGAAAACCCTCCTCTTCAGAGAAACCTATCCTACCCACACCTAACAACTGTATTTTCATTTTGTCCATCTGATCATCCCCCACAGCTACTACCCTTTGTTTCACTTGACCCTCCCTTCTAGATTGTAATCTCTAATGAGCAGGGCCCTTTGATCCCTCCTGTAGTGAACTGTATTGTGACTGCACTGTCTTCCCTGATGTTGTAAAGCGCTGCGCAAACTGTTGGAGCTATATAAATCCTGTATAATAATAAGAATAAGAATAATTTTACTGTTGTGGGATTAGTGCTATTACCTTTTGTACCATCCCCCCCTTTAGAATTTAAGCTTTACGAGCAGGGCCCTCCTGTACCTTCTGTATTGCACTGTATTGTAATTGTGCTGTCTCCCCTCTACATTGTAAAGCGCTGCGTTATATAAATTGTGTATAATAATAATAAATTGTGTATAATAATAATAAAAAGGAACACTTTAAGGAAGAGACGACTTTGATAAAAGAGGGGAGAATACGAAAGAACCCATGTTTCTTTATATTGCCACATTTAAAAACGAAAGCCCTGTACACGCGATCTGTTTGTCCGATGAAAACGGACCGATGGACCATTTTCATCGGACAAACTGATCATGTGTGGGCCCCATCGGTTTGTTTTCCATTGGTGAAAGAACTTAGAACCTGTTTTAAAAATTTCCTATGGATAAAAAAAACGATCGTCTGTGTGGAAGTCCATCGGTCAAAAATCCATGCATGCTCAGAATCAAGTCGACGCATACTCGGAAGCATTGAACTTCATTTTTCTAAGCACGTCGTAGTGTTTTACATCACCGCGTTTGGACACGGTCAGATTTTTGACCAATAGTGTGTAGGCAAGACTGATGAAAGTCCGCTTCATTGGATATCCGGGAAGTTTCAGGAAAAAAACGTTGCACTGCCCCCTGCGTATAACACGCAGGCACAGTTTATCCTCTATTTTCAGGGTAAAAAAGTGAGTGTTATACATCGATAAATACAGTAAGGCCCGGATTCACAAAGCACTTACGCCGAAGTATCTCCAGATACGCCGCGTAAGTGCAAATATGCGCCGTCGTATCTGTGCGCCGAACCCACAAAGTTAGATACGCCTAAAAACAGACTTCAACCGACTGACGTAACTTGCCTACGCCGGTGTAGAGTGGGCGCATATTTACGCTGGACGCATGTGGCGCTCCCATTGATTTTCTATTCAAATATGCAAATGAGGGAGATACGGCGATTCACGAATGTACTTGTGCCCGGCGCATGATTTAAGCAGTTTGAGTAAGTTTTACGTTGTTCCCCATAGATGAGGCGCAACCCATGCAAAGGTATGGACCAGGGAACACAAGCCTACGTATTTTACGTTGGACGTCTGTGAATATGGGCCGACGTGGGTTTGGCTGGGCGTAGGTTATGTTCACGGCGTACACAGTGATCTGGCGTATCTTAGGCAGTTGTTCCGACGTGGTTGTACGCATGCGCACGGGGATACGTCAATGTCCCGAAAAATGCGCAGTTCATATTAAGTACTTGTCTGACGCCCGGCCCATCATTTGCATGGGGTCACGCTTCATTAACATGGATCACGCCCACTTCCAGCTCACTTCCACCTACTTCCACTTGCGCCGGCCCTACGCCAATGAAATATACGCTACGCTGGCGCAGATTTCGGAGCATTTGCTTTGTGAATTCCATGCTTGCCTCTCCGATCTGTGCCGGCGTAGCGTAAAAGAGATACGCTACGGTGGCATAAAGATGCGCCGATGTATGTGAATCCGGGCCTACATGTACAATAAACTCATAAATTATGCTAGTTACTGTACGGGTTCAACTATTTGTGGTTTCAAGAAAGGCACCATCCAGTCTTAGATGAATTAAGTGTTCATATTTATGGAAAGCAGTGCAGATAGGCCCTTTGACCCCTTTGTGGTGTAGACTAAAGAAGAATCATTTGTTTGAGGTCCCTTCTGAGTTTCTACAGATGGGCTACATGTTAAGGGCTGTTTAACAGCTCCTTTAAGTGTAATTTCTACACATGCATTACACCGTTTAATTTCACATTTTGTTTGCGTTGATCTATGTAAGCTGTTATGTGGTTTGTAATTTTAAAATGTGTGCTGGAATGCCTTTAATTTGCTTACTGTAAATACATCAGCTTAATGTGCATAAACCAGACAAAATCTCTTCTCCGTGTTTTATATTCTCCTTACCAGAGCACTGGAAAGAAAGGGTTTTGATCTCATGTAGATAGCATAGCATTAATTACCCTGACACTAATTAAACTGCATCAAACAAATACCACTGTGTTCCACAGGGGGACAACAGAAGGCAGTTTAAAATAATTACTGGAGCCTCATGCATGTGTGAAGTTTTCATTACTCTTAGGACACCAGTAAAAGGGATTTCAAATCATTATATCCCTTTTCTGATATTTGCAAGGAAGAAAAAGGTATTTTGGTTCCTCAGCTGTACAATGATGTCAAAACAGCAATTCTTGCAATTCAAGTGAATTGTGAGTTTTCTTTAAGAATGGCAAGCCTGTGAAGCAGGAACAGGTGTTCCAGTCCACATTCGGGTATGATTATGTATAAGCTTATGCTTGTCAGACCATTTCATTAGCCACCTACTGCTAGCACATATACATATACTTTGTTCTTTGTGAACCATGAAATGAAATGCATACATCTTCACTAATGCTTACTATCAATGTAATTGAGTAAAGGAGGATTATTACCTATCACTGTGGTTTCAAGCACACCCCTTCATACAGTTTTCTGTAATAAACATCTTTAGCCGATAGTAATCAAGGCATTTTGAGCTTGGCATGATATTTAAAGAATTAAACAGCAATTGCTTTCACTAGTCCTAATAAAATCATAACCCCACAGGTGTTATATCTGTGCTTTTGACGCAAAACGCTGCTTTTCTTTATGTTGTCTTAATATTTGCTTTTTGTTTTTATATTTATCAGCTGTGTTTTTGTCCTCTGCTATAGCTTGCAGTTAGACTTGCACAGCATAAGGTTATTTCTTGGCGAAAAATGAGAACATATACTTGTAACATTAAGCAAGAGCTTCTTTCCGGATCACTGGCCCCTATCATCGGGTTTTGTTGCCTAAAGCAGCTTTATAGTGTCTGTGAAGTAGTGGGTGTTATATTTGGCTAAAGACAAAAAGCCAACTCTGGTGAATAAAAGGTAAAGGCGCTTTGGCAAGAAGCTGAAATGAAATAGGATTGGCAGCCAGAATCCATGAAAACCCCTGTATGCATTAAAAAATAGCAGGTAGAATGTAGGCAAGCAATTCACAGGGGATTGTAGCATACTTAAACCCCCAGAACCTGCTAAACAGTCTTAATTTGGTCACATAGAAGTTATTTATTTGCATGTGGGTTATTAGACTGTTGGGAGACCCACAATACTTATATGCTCTGTTCTACGATTGTTCGATGATCGTCCCACATGCTGTTATTCTTATTGCTGGCTTATGTCTGCAACCTCATCTTATGGAGAGAAAATTGAGAATTTACCAAATTGTTTGAAACTCACCGCATTTTGTTAGTTTGTGTGGCCTTTTATTCACTGCTAATAGGGACTTCCATGAAAAAGTTGTCAACTATTAAAAAAAATAAAAAAAATAAAAAGCTATCCCTGCAAAGAAAGCCATTAATGTTTATTTGTCCTGCTGCCTGCGCTACCAACAGGGGCGTTGCTAGGTGGCAAGAAGACCAGGGGCTTCAGCCCGAGGCCAGCAGCGTGGGCGGGGGGGGGCGCGGCTTTGGATCCAGGATGGTCATGGCACTGGGTCTTTTGGCTGGGCGGTGGGGTTGTGTGGTAGGGGGGGGGGGTAAGCTCACTTGCTGGTTGCTGCCTGGCTTACCATTCATTGTCCATCAATTTTGAACACTAAACTCACCTACCTGACACACTGACCATTACACTGACTACCTGACATACGTACACCTACCTGACATACATACGCTGACTACCTGACCTACAGACACCTACATGACACATATGGTGGGGTTAGGCAGATACGGTACAGGGGGAGGGTAAGTGGACACAGTACAGGGGGCAAGAGGGTACAGTATAGGGGCAGCAATGTAGAATACAAATATGGTCTCTTGAAGCAGAGCTGTGCAGGGAAGCTGATGTCACAGATCATATCTATTCTGGCAGGCTGTCACTGGGCTAAATATACAACAGGAATGACAATTCCTATCTTCCTTCCCCATCTGAGTTTGTGTCTCTCTTCTGGTGCTTTGCAGGGTTAAAGAAGGATCCTGAGGTGGAGCATCTTACTTCTGCTGCTTGTGCATGTGGGATGTGTACTGCGCCAATCACATGGGATGAATAGGAGAAGAGGGTCAGCAGGGATAGGCGCAGTACACAGTACACATCTCACCCACACAAGCAGCAGTAGTAATATGCTCCACCTCGGGGTTCATCTTTAAGCACTGAAAAAAATGGGGTGGGAATGAGAACCATGGGGCAGTAGGGGAGAAAGAGGAAAGGGGGGGTATGAGATGGGGTACGGGTGAAGAAGAACTGGAATGAGACTGGGGAAATCCTGGTCTGTATAGGGATTAAAAAGGAGGATTTGTGCTGGTGGGGGGGGGGGGGGGGTGTCAGATAGATGGCTGTCAAGGGGACTGGAGAGGGATAATCAGAGATGGGCATGGGGCATACTCTCAGCTGATAATAGATAGCCATAGTATAAAAAGGTAAATGGGCTGTCTGACAGGGAGGGGAGAGGGAGTGATCTCCATTTCCTACTAAAGAGACAGTGTTGGGGGTGTGCAAGGTGGGGGGGGGGGGTTCCAGGCATTTGCAATGTGTGTAGATCCCAGGACACACATGTGTGAAGTGAAGTGTCTGCAGGGAAAAATCAGGGAAGGGAGGGGGGAGAGATAACAACCAGAGGAGCAGTGTGACAGGCAGAGGAATGGATCTGTGTGGGGAGGACATGGAGCAGGACGGCCAAATAGTGTCTGAGGAGGGGGGGAAGATGCCAGGGAGGGAGGGAGGGAGGGAGGGAGATTGGTGCAGACCTGTAAAGCCAACGTGAGGAGACCTGTTACCACTGCTGCCCGAATTTGCTGGGAGGAAACTTCAAAGGCCCCCATGCACCTAGGACCCCTGGGCAGTTCGCAGAAGTGCCTGTGCATTTAAGACAGGCAAGCCCTCTCCCGCTCTCAGTGTCTGACGAATCCCCTAGATTTCAGGAAGAGGAAAACAGGCAGCGCTAGGGGAGACCAGGCACCTATAGGAGATCACACGTGGCTAGAACAGGGAGGCAAATCGGTGCGCTGTGACATTTACGAAATGATGCCGACAGGAGGGAGAGGGAGAGATACACAGCATTGGTTCTGTAATTCTCAAAGCGCACCGATCTGCCTCCCATCAGCGGCACTTGGGACCAGAAAAGGCTCGGGGCCAAAAATGCAGAGCTAAATGTCCATGACTCGGGGCTTTACGGGGACCCATTCGGGGCTCCAGCCCCCTTAGCCAGGGTCTAACAACGCCTCTGGCTACCAATCCTCCCTGCATTGAAAATCAAATCTTGCTGAACAATGTTTAGCATTCAACACTTCCTGGACTGTCAGATGCTGGTGTCCCCCACTTTACCCTGTGGTTTCATAGATATGCCTATATGTCACATTAGGACATAGCAGAAGGAACCACACAACACAGCTGAGGAAGTATGCAAGATGCTGAAAATCTTTCAGCAAGCTCAGATCTGAGTGGACATATTTCTGTGTAATCTACAACGTTTTTCCCGATGTGATTCCTCTCCAGCCTGCCTTGCATACAGATGTTCATGCCAAATCCTGCCCGACCAAAACGTGGTGACGTACGACGGCACTATAAAGGGGAAGTTCCATTCAAATGGCGCCACCCTTTGGGCTGCTTTTGCTGATCCTCGGGTTAGTAAAAGTTTGGTGAGAGACGATTCGTGCTTTTCATGCGCTGCATTAAACGATGCAATAATTTACAGCGTGACGAATGTGCTATCTCCATTACGAATGCTAGTTTTACCAGAACAAGTGCTCCCGTCTCCCCATTGATGCTGAGCATGTGCGTTTTTTCCCCCTCGGAAAAGCATACACACGAGCGGTTTTAACGACGGAAATAAGACCGCCGGAAATCGCAACAGGAAAAAAAAGAGAGCTGGTTCTAATTTCTTTGTGGGCAGTTTTCTCGTCGGGAAAACTGCTATGGAGCATACAAACGGCCAGTTTTCCAGACAAAAAGCAAACATGGCAGTTTTTCCGTTGGGAAAACTGGATGTGTGTACGAGGCATCAGTCACTTTTTTGAAAAACATTTTAAGTACTAGGCATGTGCATTTCGTTTCGTTCCGAATCGAAATTCGGACGAATTTTCCATTATTCGGACATTCGGATGCATACAAATTCCCGAATTGCTATATTAGCGAAAAATTTCGACCGTTTTCGGAATTCGTTCGTTTTCGACCGAATTTCGAAAAAAAAATGGTCGAAATCGAATTTTTTTTTTTTCAAATTCCGAATCGAATACCCGCGGACTAAATTCGATCGGAATTCGAAAAAAAAAAAAAAAAAAAAAAATATTTTCGGATTTAATTCGAAAAAAATTCTATTCGAAAAGAGACTTTTTGTTTTCTAATCTGGTTGAAATATTTTCGATTTCGACCATTTTTTTTCGAAATTCAGTCGAAAACGAACGAATTCGAAAAACGGTCGAAATATTTTCGATTTCGACCGGATTTTTCGAAATTCGGTCGAAAACGAACGAATTCCGAAAACGAATTCAACACATGTAACGAACCTAACTTAACGAAATTTATTAAATGACGAATTGAAACGAAACGAAACAAAACGAATTTTTCACTTTTGCACATGCCTATTAAGTACCTGGTTCTCACAAATACTGAGCTATAGGGCAGCACAGTGGCTAAGTTGTTAGCATTTCCATCTAGCAGCACTAGGGTTGTCTGTTCAAAACCCAACAATGGCACTACCTGCTTGGAGTTTGCATGTTCTCCCTGTGTCTGTGTGGGTTTCCTCCCACACTCCAAAGACATGCTGGTAGAGTAATGGGCTCCAAGTATGTGTATGAATGTGAGTTACGGACCTTAGATTGTAAGCTCTTTGAGGGCAGGGACTGATGTGTATATACAATGTATATGTAAATCGATGTCGCTTCATAAGTACCTGTAATAAATTTAAAATAAAAAACATTTCGACAGGCAGAGGCTTAACACTTGCTGATAATTATAAGACCCCTTTCATACTGAAGGCATTTGCAGGACAGAAAAAAAAGTCCTGCAGGCAGCATCTTTTGGAGCGGTATGGAGGCGATGTAGACACTACTCCCAAAACACCCTCCCCATTGAAATGAATGGGCAGTGCCTGCAAAGCGTTTCAGCAGCGCCGCAACACAGCAGTTTTTAACCCTTTATTCAGTCGCTAGCAGGGGTTAAAAGCACCTTGCTAGCGGCCAAAAGAGCGCTGCTAAAGCAACGGTAAAGCCTCTAATGTCCGGCACTTTCAATGTAAAAGGTAGCCTAAATGTTCCCCTCTTACTTCCCACACATTCCAGCTTGCTTCAAACCTGTTCACTCAGGCTCTTACTGAGGCTGGGTTGACTGCTCAGAGCTTGCTGCTACTCAGATGCCCTGCTAGCACAGTCACCATTTTGTACTCTGCCCATGCAGTCTGCATAGTGGGTGATTGCATCTGTTCTAGACCATAACTCACCAATTCTAGGATGGTCTCTAACAGCATCTAGTCTAGAGCATACTTGTGCACAATGCACATAGCTCATGTGACACACTATTAAAGAAACAGAAAACACTATGGGCCAGATTCAGAAAGCATTTACGTAATAGCCGGCGTGTCTTTTTTTGCTATTCAGAAAAGAAGATACGCTGGTTTTCTTCTAAGATACGAGCGGCGTAATTCGTTAACCGTCGTATCTTAAGTTGCATATTTACGCTGGCCACCAGGTAGCGTTTCGGTCGTTTTTCGTGTAAATTATGCAAATGAGCTTTTTACGCAAATTCACAAGCGTACTTGCGACGGCGCGTCGTATTTTACATCGTTTGCGTAAGCGTGAGACCGGCGTAAAGTTACCCCTGCTATAGCAGGCGCAGCCAATGTTAAGTATGGACGTCGGGACCGCGTCAAATTGTACGTCGGTTACATCGTTTGCGTAAATCGTTCGGGAATGGGGCTCGACGTTAGTTACGTTCACGTCGTTTACATTAAGAAAAAGCGACGTGATCTCGCGCATGCGCACTGGGAACGTCCACGGACGGCGCATGCGCCGTCCAAAAAAAAACGTCAATTACGTGGGGTCATGATTCATTTACATGAATCACGCCCCCACTTCAGCAATTTGAATTGCGCGGCCTTACGCCGTGCACTTTGCGCTATGCCGCCGCATATTATGGAGCAAGTGCTTTCTGAATAAGGCACTTGCCCATAATATTTGCGGCGGCGTAGTGTAGAGAGGAAATGCTACGCCGCCGGAAAGATACATTTTTGTATCTGAATCTGGCCCTATATCTTGAGCCCATTGCACCACAGCTGTTGTAGCAACACGTTGCATACATGTATAGTGAACCTAGAATTTTGAGATCATTTAATAATTGTGGGCCTTTTGTTTTGAGCCTCAGATAATAAAGTGTAAGCACATTTTCTTCTCCCTAAATCTACCAATTAGATTTGGACCTGTAGATTCAGATACTTTGAACACAACTTTAAATCTAATTGGCACATATGGAAAATATAGCAATTTTTTTTAAACGCATTGGCGCATCTCACATTATCTATATTGTCCTACAGCAGGGGTCGCCAAACATAGAGCCCCATCGTTGGTATCATAGGGAGGACTAGTACCCCTTTTTGGTGTCAGTCGAAGAAATTCTGTCCCATTGTTGGTGTCAGGTGGCAGAAGAGTGTCACTATTCTGTGGGAGGAATAGTGCCCCAAGGGCTGGAAAAGGGCAAGCAAAGGGCCACATCCAGCCCTCGGACCGCAGTTTGGAGACCACTGTCCTACAGCAAAAAATAATATAAGTTAATAATAATATAAGTTAAACTTACGTTCTCCTGCTCTGTGCAATGGGTTTGCACAGTTCAGCCCCAATTCTCCTCTTCTGGGGTCCCCCGCAGGTGCTCCTGGCTTCTCTTTCCTTCTGAGCGACGCACTAGCAAGCTGCTTACTGTGAGGGCATGGGTGTGGACTTGATCCCGTGCTGTTGTGTGCGGCTCAGCACTGACCTCTGTTCTCTGCTCACAGGATTTGATAGACAGCAGCAAGAGCCATTCGCAGATGCTGCCAAGCCTCCTATGAGAGGAGGGGAGAGAAAAGTAGCCTTGCTACAGACAGGCATGGCTCAGGATCGAGATCAGGTTATGGTAAGTATTTAAGAGGGGCTGGGGGGAGCTGTCATGGAAAGGTCTTTACTTAATGTAGAGAATGCAGAAAACCTTTTACCTTTACAAAAACCTTAAATATGTATCAAATGCCCAATATCATTCCGATTGCTCAACTCTCATCAAGGTGAAACTACACACATGTTGTTCTTTGTTTATCTGTTTGTTTTCCTGTCTTGGATTAATGTCACCATGTCAGTATTTGCTAGGTTATACATATTAATGATTTATAGGGGAACCTTGAGCCACTCATTTGAAAATTAATTAGGAAAGCTACTGTTTGAATCTATTAATGTATCACCCGTGTTTATTTAATGGAGTGAGCCACATAAGGTTAAATCTGTGTGTTCAGTAAATCATGTACTCTGTGTGATAGGATCAGGAAGTAACACAGTTCTGTTCACAGCAAAATGTTTACCACCAACAGGGAGAATGCTTGCCAAATGTGCCTCTTGTTGTCATAGGAAAATTACCTTCCCGACAAAAAAGTTTTTAAAAGATGGGAAAAACAGTGTTCGTGGCAATTAAAGCAAAACATACTTAGGCAAAGACTGTTTTCACTGAAATCTCTGATAACGTCTTCAGTATTTGACACTTCCAGGAGTTCCAGATGCCTGTGCCCTCCACCACATGCTGTGGTCCTTCTAACCCCTACATAAGTCTGCTACAGGCAACACAACATACATTACTGTCAGAAGTATCAAATGCTGAAGTCTTTACTGGATGTTGGACTATTTCATAATTTCTTTTACATTTCAGACAGTTATTTATCAATTTTTTTTCTATGTGTAAATAATGAAAAATTAAAAAAAAAAGAACTATGTGTCACCTACTACTCATTAATAATAAATACAAATGACTCCCGCTGATGTTAAGTCAGAACGGCTATAAATTGTTTCTGGACAGTACCTATTCTCCTAGAATGATCGAATTAGCATATTCGTAGATTTTAGCTTCAAAAACTGAGGTAAATGTATTGGTAAATTATGTTTAGATATGTCTTTGGATATATATATATATATATATATATCACAGTGGCTACGTAGTTTTCACTTCTACCTAGCAGCACTAGGTTTGTTGGTGTAAATCCCAACCACGCACTACATACATGGAGTTTGCATGTTCTCCTTGTGCCTGCATAGGTTTCCCATGTTGTCTCCCACACTCCAAAGACATGCTTATAGGTTAAGTGGCCCTAGTATGTGTATGTATGAATGTGAGTTAGGGACTAGTGTTGAGCGGAATACGCCATATTCGATTTCGCGATATTTCAAGAATATATAGAAGAATATTCGTGAAATATTCATTAATATCGAATATTCGTGATATTTTATCAAAAAAAATATTTGCGAAATTTCGCTAATGCAAATGCGACATTTATTGCGAAATTCTCGTCTGCGCATGCGCATGGTCGTGGAGGCAGGTTCCTATTGGTTGCTATGGAGGTTGCTAACCTCTGACAACTGTGGTAGGAGAACTCTGATTGGCTCTGATGCAAAAGAAGGGCAGAGAAACTATTTGCGAATATTCGTAATACGAATATTCGCATTGCGAATATTCGGCAACATAAAAGGATCGCCTCAGCTACTCGGCCCAGGGTCTCTAATCATACCAGCAATGCTGCGTCAATGGAGATCACTAGGATGTGATCTGTTTTAAAAATAAATTTGAAAAAATAGCAATAGCGAATATTCACCGCGATATTCGAGTTATTCGCGAATACTCGAATATGCAATATTCGTAACGAATATTCGCAATGCGAATATTCTTGATCAACACTATTAGGGACTTTAGATTGTAAGCTTCTTGAGGACAGGGAATAATGTGATTGTATAATATAAAGTATAACTATATGGAAAGCGCTTTGTAAATTAGCAGCGCTATATAAGCACCTGTAATAATTATATATATACTGTATACATTTTTTTTTTTTTTTACTGTCTTTATCTTGTAGGGGAGATTTTCATTCTTTTGGTGTCCTGGAGACACGAGAAGTGACAGGAAATCCTTTACCCTTAACCTGTGTTATTGTAACAGTGGTTCTAATCTAACAGGGTTCTAAGCTTTTGCTATTCTAGACAAAACAAAGAAAACGTTTAGCTGTACATTTGAACTTGCCTATGAAAATACAAAGTATATTGAAACTTTATTGTAATCAGGGCGCAATCTTGAAGAGGTGAAGATAAGTTTTGTAATCCTAAAATTAACCTTCTCTGTGACCCTGAAATTAATTGTCACACTAACTTCTCCTTTAATTCTAATCCAAGAGATGATGGGAATATATGCCTTCAACCGTTCAGTTAGCCACTGGATACATAACAGCCCACAATCAAAGTATCACTTTAAAAAAATATAAAAATGATTGTAGGGTAACCACAGAGCTAACAGAACATGTATTATGAACACAAAGCAATTCTTTTGTATGTCGCTCCAGTAATCTCATTCTCCATTGTCTCTTAGGAGGGCTTAGCCAATGTTTACAAAATCCCTTTCTCATCAATGATTGGATTTAAATTCAGTTTAGGTAAACCCATTAGAAAGATTTTGAGAAAACAATTTTGCACTGGGTGGGTCATTTTAAACAGCCAGTTTTCCTCATTCTGTGTATTTACAGAACCGGTGCAACATATGCTTATAGCTTTTGCAAGGGGCATCTTCATTATATTAAAGGCTGCTGGGGACCTCTTTGTGTAACAACACCCATTCATTGAAACCCTTGTTAGTAGTGCTGCAAGTGCATACTGTTATGATTATTTGAAACTTTGAAACCAGTGTCATTGTGAGGATTTCTGGCAATAATTATGTGGCATAAGGGAAAAAAAGTGGATAAGAAATGCAATTGTTTGGTGTAAATGTACTTTCTGATTCATTTTTAATTTATACACTAATATAATGAACATAATGGAGATTGCTTATCTTCTGTCAAATGCAAAACATAATTAAAAAAATAATAAAAAGTGTTCATTCCACAGAGCCCATACTCTCACATCATAAGAACAGTTGCGGGAGAGCTTGGAACAGAGATACATGAACAGTAAAATGTAGGTTATTTGAAGATTGCACTCTCTATGTCACTGTGCTGATCCAGAGGTCTGACGGAGGGAAAACTATTTGCAGGGTTTTTAAAGAGAGAAGTTTGATCCTAGTCTTTAGTTTTCCTTTGCAAACATTCTAGATTAATTTCATCACTATCTTTCCAAAACGTTATTTTATTTTCATTTACTGAAAGATTTACCACTCCATTAAAAAATAAATAAATAATGATATATATATACACATATATATATATATATATATATATATATATATATATATATATATATATATATATATATATATATATATCACATTTTGTAAAATTTTTGTAAAATATCAGATATTCGCCAGTAAAAATAATAAATTATTTGCTAGTGAGTTATATATTTTAAACAACAGCTTCACTTTTGCTACTCTTTTCAAAATAGACAACCTAACCTAATGTTAAGATTTACCTATAATTTTAGCAATTCGTATGGATGCTAAATCAAATTGATTTCACTTTGCTCAAGCAGTGTGAGAAAGATGGTGTTTATATAATAGTAAAGAAAAGTCCTGAAATGAACAGTTCTCTTCTCCTTGCTTTGACAAGATGTTGACAGAAGTCGCTTTGATGTAGTTTAAAGTCAGGAATTTTCTATCTGTTCTGTTTTTCCCGGGGCTCCATCTATTCAGACATCCTGATCTGTCATTTTGCAACACTTTGTGAAATGCTTGACAGATAACGGTTTTGACAAGTACTGGACATCAGCAGCAATTCAGAATAAGCAGTGTATATTTCTCCAGGTAAAGTGACAAAATGTCTAAAAGCGTAAGAACTGGTGTGCACTCTTCAATCACATCAAATATTAGAAGACTTTAAATCTTAATTTTCTACATTTAGCCTACAGAGATTGAACTTTAGAAACAAATAGCCTATAGAGGATTACAAAGGTCATTATATGGATAGTGTAAACATTTTAATCCTATTCCTTCATATTAAATATCCTTTAATATTTTTGCCGTAGCAAAAGACATAAACAATGTACGCTAATCCTATGGTCTATTAGCTTATGTGACGAGTCTTATATTTGGAGATCATGCTTTATAAGATATAGTTTGTTCATTGTTTGATTTGTTTGGGATGTTTAACATAATTATTTTGCATCTGTATTCACTCAAGAAACAGCTGTTGAAAGTAGAGATATTGCAAAATGGCACTGCCTGGAGATGTTCTTGTTCATTCTGCTAAGTTCCTTTTGATGTGATACCTACTGGCAGGGTTGTGTTTTGAATTCAACTTCTTTGACAGCCATCGGCCCCACTGACCAGTGGTTTTGTATTTTGTACAGGGAGAAAGATGAGAAAGAAAAATATTTCTATAATTCAGATTTTTTTTCTTCAGCTACGGGATCGAATGCCCCTGCCAACAGCGATCTAAATCAACACCACGCCAACATGTTCCATAGTCCGAAGGTCACTCAAACATCTGGCCCCACAGTCTTGTTCTTTAAGGTTTGTCACTGGGCAGCATCTGTTTATGGATTCTTTTTCAACCTCTCTTTGATCACTTTGACAGCAAAAAGAAGCTTCCATCACCCTTGATGTGTTAGGATAAAAATATCAGGGCCATGAAACATTGTAAAACTGGTGTGAGATGTCGTTTTTTATTGGTATAATTTTTTTATGCTTTTGGAATACATATCTATCTTTTGCTCCTACTGACAAAATATACTATACGTGATGAACAAATGGTATATAGATTAAGTTGTTACCAATGAAAAAGTTGGATCTTACAGGTGTCAAAGCTAGGATGGATCCTTTCTCCTCTGTGATAGTTGTAAGCTTATGCCAAGGCACAGAGGTTTTGGAGTACCAGGTCTTCTCTAAGAATTCCAACATTGGAGTTTGGATTTCACTGCATGACACTCCTGGGTTACAATTTAAGGCTTCATTTAAACGTGAGATTGGGGGGCAGCAACAATGCTCGGTTGATCTGTGTTTTTGACGCCCCAACCGCAATAGTCAGCAGACTGGGGTGTTTGCATACTGTGGTCACGCCTCCGGCAAAAGTTTACCTGACATGTAACAATTGGCAGATGGCATGCTTAGGCAGGCCATAGATTGCAGGAAAAGAAATGTGCATAATTCCCCCATCAGCACAGACAGTGTAATACCTCCTACCAATCAATTATCTGCTCTGGGGAGGGGGCAGGGTCAGACGGGGAAGCCGTCGCCGAGAGAAAACAGTGATTATTGCTAGTGGCTATAGCAGGTGCTAGCAATATTTACAAGTGAATCCGGCAGTCTGGTTCCTTGATCGATCAAGCCTGCCTATACATGGTCCCAATCTCGGCCAGTTTATGCTGAACCGGCCAAGATTTGAGCCATCTATGGCTGACCTTACAATAGTTTTATATTTCTAATTTTGGATAGCAATAGGAAAGACAACATTTCTCTCAGGTTTTTATTTCACACACTATCCATACAGTCCAACATTTACTGGCATAGAGCACACAGTGCTATGCTGTAATGCTATGCTGTTTATGTTAGAACGTATTTGACTATACTAAGGTTATTCACAGTCTGGCTAGTCCTGTTTTGAGGCATTTGACTTTGGAGGTTGTGTTTGCACAGGTGAACTTTCTCTAATAGAAAGTGTACATGTGTTGTTATTTATTTCACTGTTTACTGTCATCTTGAGAAAGTCTACCTTGCCCACCAAAATATGGATATGTTATGGATTTCTGTGCATATATTGTACATTGCTCTTGCAAAGCAACCTCTTTAAAATCCTTATGTTGACTGCTTGAGTGCAGGCTCTCTCTTACTGGTTGTTTCATGGTGTTACCATTAGCCATACATTACCAAAACTAAAGGATGTGGTGCTGGATGTTCTTGTTCCATTAGCTTGGAACATCGCCTAGTAAGGAACAGAGGAACCCACATTCGTTAAATGGACAAAATAGTGGGTTTTCTTTTTACTGGATGCTGTCTTCTATTTCTTTCCGGGTACAAATCTAATGCAAATACTGTAGAAGCTGTAAGTGATGTAGCTTTGTTTATAGGCAATGTCAAGCCATTGATCAGTATGTCAGTGCAGTAATGATCACATGGCTTTGTTAGAAAACAAAGCCATGTTGTGTTTGATTTTTTCTTAAAGTATAACTCCACTTTCATTAAGAAACACACAAGCCCCTCTGGGTAATCAATGTACATTAACTTTGTTGCAGATTTGCAGATTCCTACCTAGTTTCTGTCTTTGGCAACTAATTCTAAATTGAAGTGACTTTTCATTATTCAGCTGATGCACTTCCAGTATTCTAATGAGGAAGGCTGCAATGTCAGCATCCCTTTATAAGTAATTGACTCTTTGGGAGTATCTAACCAAAAATGAAATTTTGGTTGCATAAGTTGCCTATAATCTATTATACTTATAATTTCTTCCCAGGACTGTATAAAGTACTGTGCAAAAGATGAAGGGGTGCCTGTTTCATGTAGAGGATAGTCATCTTTTCTAGCAGCATAGCAGTTAGGTTGAGGCTCTTCATACTACATTAAATGGTACTAACAATTTCAATAACACAATAGGATAAAATACTGTGGTTCTCATAAACAATGGCCTCTACCATTATAATTCCTAAAAATTGGAAACATTTTGATTTTGGGAACTGATCGGACTATTTTTGTAAAGCCTGGAAAGATTTTCCTTTGTTTGAGACAGGACCCCCTTTTTATACCTGGATTAAAACAAAACTTCTGGAGATTGTCTTTGATGGCTATGTGTTATTTTCAAAGTAGTATTTTATATAGGTCTAGATATCTGTCTATATATTAATTGTACATGATATGCCTTGGAGAGCATATTAATCAAGACAGTGATTTCCATATGTGGATATTTATACTCAGGAAATGCATAATATACAATAAAATATGCTTTTTAAACTGATAGTGTTGCGGAAATAAAACATAAAAACAATCACAACAGGTAAATTAACTTGACTTGGTGGCACCCAAAGAATTTTTACATCCAATACATTTCTTGGTGTGTCAGATTCCAGCATCTGTCATTGGGCTCTGTGGTTTCTCCCATGGGCCTCTACTTCATTACAGGACACTACAGTTCCATAGAGAAATAAAACCATATTAAGGGTACACTGCTATCACTAAAGGAACTTGTATAAAACCTTAATTTGTAAAAAGCCTCTCTGGAGGGTTTCGTGCAGCACATATGTATGTATCTATCAAGCCCCACATTGTGTTTAAAATTCCATATGTGGGTGCTTATAGTTATCAGTGATTTAATGATAAGCAAATTAGGATTGTCTGCACAGGTCATTGTGTTTGTGACGGTGCGTCATCAGAGTGTTGTTCTGTATGACTGTTGATAGATCTACATTGATGGATGGCATGACTGATGATGGATTTACACCGTGGGATCTTTTCTTGGTGATGGTGTATTTATTTACATTTTCCTTTTTTTTGTCAATGAGTACTAAGCAGTACCCCTTACTCATTCACATGTGGTGGGGTGGATATTTGGGGGTTGCTCACTTTTATTTAAAGGGGGCTTCCAGATTCTGATAAATTACCCCCCCCCCTAAAAACCTCACATCCACTGGGCCAGAAATGTGGGGATGAAGAAATGTCCAGATTAAGGAAATGGTTTCTTGTTTGGGGGGAGCCCACTGACGAGGTACTCATGCTGAGGGCAGGTGGCTTGGTATGGTTCAGGAGAAGGGATTGGCCGGCCCTCCCTTTCCTGGCTAGCCAGTCTTTTTTTTGCCTGGGGTCCCTCTATAAATGCATGCTAGGCCTTTACCGTGGCTAATAGTCTAGCATAGATTTTGGAGTAAGGAGCGCATTTCTTTGCATGAAGCACCCCTTAAAATGTATTATGGACCCTTGTCCAGCAGAAGGATTTACCATGAATTTTGGAAGACCCCATGCATTTTTTTCTGCAGGGCATGTGGCATAATAGTTTTCAGGAGGGTTGGACCACTGTAAAAATCAAGACCAGATGTTTATCATTGATAAGGGACTGGAATAAATTTAGAAGGGGACACAAGGCAACAAAAAGGTGTGCAGTCTCCAAAGAGACCATACCAGACCATTATCCAGGCATGCAGCCTGGCTGGCCAGGAAATAGAGAGGCAGTGAGCAGGCAAATCCCCACCTGAACCATACTGGGTCAAATTTGCTCAACATGGGTAGGTTCCCCCTAGTAAGGCACCGTGTCCCTGATCAAGTGGATGTAGGATCTGTGGGATGACTTATTGGAATCTGGAAGCCCCTTTCAGAAAAATAGAACAACTACAATACAGGGGACTTTTAAGGTGCTGGGAACCCCCTCTCGGAATAGATGTCAATACAAAGTTGAGGATAAAACAAGTTTTTATTACAAAAACAGTAAAAAAAACACAAACACATACTAGGGGTATAACCCCTTAAAAGCATGAATTGTTGTTCCTACACATAGTATTGAAACCATATCCAACACCCCTGAAAATTGAGTTTCTATTCCCGCATATAGTATCATACTGCCATAATGTCGCAGTCAAAAAAAATCGCAGATTGCTGCCATAACCAATAAAAAAAATTATAATAAAAATGCCATAAAACTATCCCCTATTTTGTAGAAGCTATAACTTTTGTGCAAACCAATCAATATATGCTTATTTTTTTACCAAAAATATGTAGAAGAATACAACTGAGCAATAATTTTTATATATATATATATATATATATATTTTTTGGGAATATTTATTATAGCAAAAAGTAAAAAATATTGCTTTTTTGTTCAAAATTGTCGCTCTTTTTTTGCTTATAGCGCAAAAAATAAAAACCACAGAGGTGATCATATACCACCAAAAGAAATCTCTATTTGTGGGAAAAAAAGGACGCCAATTTTGTTTGGGAGCCACGTCGCACGACCGCGCAATTGTCAGTTAAAGCGACGCAGTGCGGAATCGCAAAAAGTGCTTTGGTCATTGGGCAGCAATATGGTCCGGGGTTAAGTGGTTAATATCCTGGAAAACGGCATTTAGATAAATAACTTTTTTTTGCTGTCAATAAACATGGGGAGTAGCAAAAACAAGGGGTGACCTAATACATTTTCTGCTTCCTTTTTATTTTTTTATCACAATATTTTTATTAAGAGTTTCATATAAGCATTACAAACAAAAGAATAAAAGAAAAAAGAGATCTTTTGATACACACGAAATACACAGTATGCTTAGTATGCACAAAATACGTCATACTTCACGCGCAATAACCTGCCAGGAAGATGCCATTAACACCAACTGATTATTTCTTAGGCCAGATAGACCAACATTTGTCAAATCGATAACATTGCAGAGAATTGATTACAATTAACCGTTCGAACGTGTAGTTCCTATGAACTGCCCTAACAATATCAGATAGGTTTGGGGTTGTATTTGTTTTCCAAGTGCGCAGAATGGTCGCCCTTGTTTCCATAAGGACGTGGCTGACAACCTGCCTATGCTCCATGGGGAATCGGTCTACACCTATATGGAGGATAGCCAATGCTGGAGAGGGTTGAGTCAGTATTCCCGTCAGAGAGGAAATAAAGGAAAACATTTGGTTCCATAGACTCCGTATATTCGGGCATTGCCAACACATATGCAAAAGATTACCAATTTGACCACATTCCCTCCAGCATTTGTGGTGAAAGCGCCGGATAGTATGTTGCCAGTCTGAATGGAGTATAGTGCCATCTGTTGGCAATTTTTATTGTCATCTCCCAATGACCAACACAATGGGAGGCTCTGTGAATCTCTCTAAATGAGTCCTGCCATTGTAAGTCAGAAAAGGAGATGGCAAGATCGGATTCCCATTTGTCCATTGCAGTCGTCTTTTTGAAGGTCATTTTGTCCTGTAAGAGATTATAAAACAGCGCCGTACCTTTCTTTGAGTCGTTATTGTCAGAGTAAAAGTTCCATAGTCTGGGTGGCACGTGTATCTCTGGTTTAGTGTGTGATTTGAGGAAGTGCAGGATTCGTAGGCATGTGAACAATTTGTCATCTGGCAAATAATATTGCTCCATTGTTTGTGCTAGGGATTTGGGCTTGGGACCGTCATAGAAGTCTGATATGCGTGTAATACCATGGTTCGTTAAGTCCTTGGTTGACAGTGAAGGAATTTTAGCTTCCAATAGTGTTATTGGAATTCTGTAGGGTAGTTCCTGAGCGTCCGCCCTATTGCGCGTGAGGCATAGTCTCCATGCACTCAGCGAGACCCGTATGGATGGAGAAAGGTTTGTAAAGTCCCAGGAAGACCATCCATCACTGAGAAGTAGTAATTCTAAGTGGGTGCCATGGTTTTTTCTATGTCCACCCAAAGTGGTGTTTCTGTGGTACTTGTCCAATGTTTCATTTGGTCTAATCTGACAGCCCACAGATAATCAGTCAGATCTACCAACCCTGCCCCTCCCACCTTCCTGTGTGCAATAAGGGTAGTACGGGGACATCTAGCCTTTGTCTTTCCCCAGACATATTTCCAACTCATACTGGAGAGTCTGTTAAGGAATCTCTTAGGTATATGGACCGGCAATGTGCGGAATATATATAAAATTAGTGGTAGGATTATCATTTTATAGGCCGATATCCTTCCCATCCAGGAGATTTCCTTTTTTGACATTTCCTTCAATTGGGATTCCAGTTTGCTCATTAGATTAATCATGTTTGTTTTAGCTAGGGTTGAGATGTTATTAGTTATGGTTATACCAAGGTATACAATACCTTTATCACTCCAGGAATACGGCAGTTGTTTTTGTAGAGAGGCACGTATTGTGGGAGGTACTCCCAAGTCTAGAATAAGGGATTTGCCAAAGTTCACTTTATAGTAGGAGATTTCTCCAAATTCCGTTAGGATGGTATGGGCATGATGCAGAGATTTATACGGATTGGTCAGTAGCAGAATAACATCGTCTGCAAAAAGATTTATTGTATGGGATCTATCTCCAAACTGGAAACCCGTGATGGAAGGATGAGACCTGATTGATTCGGCTAAGGGTTCGATCATAAGATTAAATATAGTTGGTGAGAGGGGGCAGCCTTGTCTGGTACCATTAGTCAATGGGAAGACCTTAGACAGGAAGCCAGCCGAGTGCACCTGTGCAGACGGGCAGGAGTATAGTGCTAATATAGCTGACAATATATGCCCTCTGAAACCAAATCTGGAAAGCACCATTTGCATATAGGTCCAATGGACCCTGTCGAATTCCTTCTCTGCGTCGATGGACAACAACAGAGAAGGCGTTCGACTAGACACAGCAGAGTACAATACATTTACAATTCTCCTAGTAGCGTCGGAAGTTTGTCTCCCCCTCACAAACCCCATCTGGTCTCGTTGTATAAGTGATGGAATGACAGACATTAATCGTTTGGCCAGTAGTTTGGCATATACCTTAATGTCGGAATTGAGTAAAGAGATCGGCCTGAAGTTGGCTGGGGTTGTAGGGTCTTTGCCTGGTTTGGCCAATGTAACGATGTGTGCTTTTAACATTTCTTGGGGAAAGGATGCGGACTCTGCTGCTGAGGAGAATACCGGCAGCATTTATGGAGTTAGTATGTGTTTAAATATTTTAAGGTACTCATTAGCAAAACCATCCGGTCCTGGGGATTTACCAGTCGGGAGAGTATCTATGACCCGTTCAATTTCTGGAATCGAGAAGGGAGCGTTAAGGTGTTCAACTTGTTGTTCTGAAAGGGAAGGGAGATGTAGCCTCTGAAGGAACGAGTGTATTCTGTCTGCAGACGGCTGAGGCGTGTTGCTATCCTCTTTTAAGTTATACAATGAGCTGTAATAATCAGCAAACTGATTTGCAATATCTTGTGGGTCAAGAATTTTGTGTTGTGTCTTGGGATGAATAAGAAAGGGTATTCTGGTTTTGGTGCGTACTGCTTTCAATCTGTTCGCCAGGTACTTGCCTGCTCTGTTAGCGTTAGCGTAGTAGTTCAGTTGTAAACGCCTCAGGTGCCTATCATATTGCTGAGAAAGATGTTCCCTCAGCGATTCCCTAAGTGTGGCTAGTTTACTCGTTAGACTTTGTGTGGGAGCTAATTTGTTCAGTGTTTCTGCTTCATGTATGTCTTTGAGTAAAGTATTGATTTTTTGGGTGAGGCGTTTCTTTTCCTGAGCCCCTAATTGGATAAGAATTCCCCTCAAGTATGCCTTATGGGCATTCCAAAGCATAAAGGGATCCTGTACCGACCCTTTGTTGACTAGGAAGAAATTTTCAATATGCTGTGTTATTGCTTTATACGTATGTGGTTCTTGGAACAACCTCGGATTACAACGCCAGATGGGGGGGGGGGGGGGAGGAGACACCCCTCTCCCGCACAGACATAGAAATTACCGCGTGGTCAGACCACGTTATGTCATGTATCTTAGCAGAGTCTACACATTGAAGGAGCCATTTATCCATCAGGAACATGTCTATTCGAGAGTATGAACGATGTCTATGAGAAAAGAACGTATAGTCTCTTTCATTGGCATGGTGACATCTCCACGTATCGAACAGTTCTTCAGTGTGGAGTAGCGTTTGGAGTGATACTTTACCCTTGGTCTGCCGCGTTGTGGTATCTATTGACAGGTCAGACACCAGATTAAAGTCCCCACATATTAGTGTGTTGCCATATTTCATAGAATTAACTTTTTTCAATACTTTCCGTATAAAGCGGAGCTGATGAGTGTTTGGGGAGTAGAGTGTGACAAGTGTGTAGGGTTTGGTATTCAGGTCTCCAGTGACTATAATAAATCTTCTTCCATCATCTAAAAAACTCTTTTAACTGGAACGAAACTGAGTCACTAATGGCCATTAGAACTCCGCCCTTCTTGTGGTCGGGCGTACAGGAAAGAAAGATGTGTGGGTAATTTTTATGAGAGCAGCGTGGAGCCTTATGCCGTTGGAAGTGCGTCTCCTGTACGCAGAGCAAATCTGCTTTGTGTCTGCATGCTTCGGACCAAAGTGAGAATCTTTTCGCAGGGTGATTCAGACCCCGAGCATTAATGGATATGCACTTGAGTGGCATTTGCAAGATAGGGTAAGTGGTAGTGTGACATTGTAAAGTGATTACTCACTGCGAGTCCGGTTTCCCAAACGGCAGGTTTAAACCGTGGTGTACGATGAATCACAGGAGCGAAGGTCCTTCTTCTCTGCGGCCGGAAGTTTCTTGAAGTTCCGCGTGCATCATATGGTGGAAGTGGAAAAGTGAACAAAAAAAAAAAAGAGCTGAGAACAACAACAATAAAAAGAAAAACAGTCAACATATTGGACATAAGAAAAGGATCCTGAAACTGATCCGAGTGCAGGAAAACTGCTGATTGTTACCAGTGAGGGTAGAGGGGATAAAGTAGGCAAGTAACAGACACTAATCCCCTGTCCCCGGAGAAACGTTGGTTTCGTGAAGGGTTGGTTTATGAGTTTCCACCAGCTGCGACCTACTTTTTCTTTTTATGCGAACGCTTGTGAGACACTATTTGCCACTCGCCATGCACGTATTGCGGGCTTGCACTTGGCAGTTGGTCAGCCACTTGTTCCGGCAAGATATTCCATTTTCTCAGGGCAGTGATTCCCTCCTCTAGTGTGGAGATCACTATCGTGGTCCCATTGTGGGTAATGGAAAGGGTTGCCGGGTACCTCCACTTATGTATGATGTTGTGATTTCGCAAAGCCTTGGTGATGGTCGCCAGGTTGCGACGCCTTTGCAATGTATGTTTGGAGAGGTCCGGCAGCAGCCTTATGCCAGCGTATTGAGAGGGGATATTATCTAGGTTACGGGAAGCCAGTAATATTTTTTCTTTAACATGATAGAAGTGCACTCTCAGGAGGACATCCCTTGGTGTTTCATCTGGAAGAAAGGACGGCTTGTGAACCCTGTCCACAATGAGGTCCTGTACAGTCAATTCTGGTACCAGAGTGGAAAACATGGCCTGGGCAAATTGCAGGAGTTGATTAGGAGGGACGGAATCCGGGACTCCGCGTAGTTTGAGGTTATTCCTCCTAGACCTGTCCTCTAAATCTGCGATTTTATCTTTTATCCAAGCTATGTCTTCTCCCTGTGCAGCGTGGGCTTCCACCATTACATTGTATGAGGCAGTGTAATCCTCCATCTTGTGTTCCACTCTGTCTACTCTGGCACCCAAGACTTGCACTTCCTTATGGCAGGTATTAATCCCCCTCACGAGATCAGCATGTAATGAGGCCCTCAGAGACAGCAGCATTTCCTTCAGAGTTGTATCAGAAATAGGGGCATTAGTGGTCGGGAAGTCAGTAATGGGATCCCCCCCTGTCTGTCCCTGCGCTGCCGCAGCGTTGTGAGGCCTGCTTACCTCCATCTGGTGCTCGGGCTGCGGCCTAGCAGACGAGGCGATCCTCTGCCTAGATTTCACTGGGCTTCTTGTGGTGGGGCTTGGAGTCCCAGAGGAGGATTCGCTGACGGCGACTCCTGAGGGACCGGGTAACGTATGGCCTCCGTTATGTACCTGGTCTGCCGCCAGATCCGCCCGTGGATGTCGCGCGCCGCCGCCATGTTGGGAATCGGCAGCAAAGTAGCTGTCCAGCTTGCGCGGCTGCTGTGGGTCCTTGCGGCGCCTTGTCATCCTCGAGGCGTGCTTCGGTGCCCGGACGATCCGATGGGGCTGCTTTGTAGTGCGGATGGCGCTGGTGGGCTTCTGTGCTGTTAGTTTTCTCCGGCGGACGAGCGGAGCTCCCTGACTATGCGGCCATCACAGAGCTTGGACGCCACGCCCCCCCCGCTTCCTTTTTATTGTCTAGTCACTCCCTGGTGTTAGCCCTGGACTGGGCTTTGTTTCTTAACTGCAATGTGGTGGGCAGATAGGTCACAGACCTGCCTATGCTGTCTGACAAGGGTAACTGGATCACAAGACATGTTTGTAAGCATGGTCCAGAATAAAAATGCTTTTGTATGTTACATAATATTTTCATGAAAGGTTTACAGTGTGACAATAAATTGACGTGAACTTTGAGGGGAAAATCTATCTGATTTGCATTCAGACTAAGTGAGGAAATAAGGGAAGCGGTAAGTGAGGACTGGGTATTTGCATACATTTGTGTGTATGTGCTTAAATTGAACACTTTGATGAACTATAAATTTACAAATCATGTGTTCAGAATAATGTTAGTATAAGGGAGCTTGTATTCTAAACTTTGTACTCTTAGTAAGTGAATGTAAAATATTTAAAATGAGTTCTCCAAAATAATCTCATAAATCAATAATTTATCAATGACCTTGGGGATGAGCAAATATTGTATAAACACAAGAAACAAGCACTATATATTCTTATTTAATCTTGGTGTTTTCATTTGCTTTGTGTATTCCAATTAGTAATAAAGGCCAGTCACTGCTGTTCTTTCCTTATGCAGGGTGTCTGGTCTTGTCTCCCCCTAAAGTTTTCTAAAGGCCGCCTGTTTTGGTAGTACATGTTGGGTCTCTCCCACAACTCTGTTCATTACACAGGCTATGTACAGCACAGTGATGACATCCCTGCTATTATTACAAGGTAGTAACTGGGTTTACCAGGGTATTTGGTGCACAAAAGGTGGATTTATATATTTTGTGGTTATTCAGGAATATATTTGAATTAAAGGTTTTGGGGGTTATTTACTAAAGGCAAAACCACTTTGCACTACAAGTGCACTACAAGTGTAGATCCGAGGGGGACATGCAAGGAAAATAAAAAACAGCATTTGAGCTTGTACATGATTAGATAATATGATTGGATAATTAGCAGAGCTTCCCCTCATTTCAGATCTGCCCCTCAGGTCTACAGCGACTGCACTACAAGTGTACTTTCAGTGCAATTTTAAGTGCACTTTACACTTGTAGTTTACACTTGTAGTTTGCACTTATAATTCAAAATACATTTCCTTTAGTAAATAACCCCCATTGGCTTATTCATATCAACTTTTTGCTCTACAATGCCAGGCTCTCAAATTTATACTGCACTTGTCCTTTGTCCTACATTATTATAGAAAGAAATAGGATGCTAATTCACAGAACAGATGGTACTGATCTCTGTACATCCTGCATAAGATTTTTTTCATTGGTTTTAGACCATTGTTAGGCCTTGTACAGACGAGTAAATCTATCTGTTCAAATCGGTCGGACCGACTGATTTGAACAGATCTGTCTTCTGGCATTTTGGTTTGCTCGCGTGTACACACGAGCAAACCAAAATCCCCGCCAGCAGACAGCGCGCTGACGTGTCGATGACGTGGCGGTGACGTTGACGCCGCCACGTCACCGCACAAGGAAGTAAAACACTTCCGCGCATGCGTCGAAATCATTCGGCGCGTGTGCGAGAAGACATGTCTGCTGGTTAGCATACTAACCAGCAGACATGTCGGACGGATGGGTTCCCAGCCGACAGATTTCAAAGCATGCTTTGAAATCTGTCGGGTGGCCAAATCCGTCTGTTTGCCTGTACACACGATCAAATCTGTCTGCTGAAACGGTCTAGCAGACCGTTTGATCGTGTGTACGAGGCCTTAGAGGTATGACACTGACAAAGAACCATGCAACATGTGTGGTAGAGCATTAAGCATACAAACATTTTAGGATGATAAAAAATAAATAAAAAATCAAGTACTAGTAATAGAATATAGACTTCCACTCAGATTTTTTTCATATGAATAATACCAGCATCAATCTCTTATAAGCCATTGACTTTGGTAACATAAAGGTAAAGGAATTATTACCACTTTCATTATTTCTTTCTTTCCCTCTTTTATTTCTCTGTCCTTCACTCATATTGTTTTTCCTTTTTCTAAGAATATTTCTCTTACTCATCTTTTATGGAAGATTAGCTCAGATCTTATGCCGCGTACACACGATCATTTTGCGGGTTGTAAAAAAACGAAGTTTTTTAGGCTCGAGAAAAAAAAAAAAAAAGTTTTTTGAACTTGATCATTAAAACGGCCTTGCCTACATACGATCGTAAAAAAAAATGCTCTAGCAAAGCGCGGTGACGAACAACACGTACGACAGCACTATAAAGGGGAAGTTCCATTTGGACGACGCCACCCTTTGGGCTGCTTTAGCTGATTTTGTTTTAGTAAAAGACGATTTGCGCTTTTCTGTCTGTTACAGCGTGATGAATGTGCTTACTCCATTACAAACGGTAGTTTTACCAGAACGAGCGCTCCCGTATCACAACTTGCTTCTGAGTATGCTTCACGTCATTAAAGCCCACACACAACTATTTTTTACAACCCGAAAAACGTTAAAAACGTCGTGAAAAAATAGAGCATGTTCGAAAAAAAATTTGCCCATTTTTCAGAACCCAAAAAATGTTCTGAAGCCCACACACAATCGTTTTTAATGACATAAAAAAAACTTAACTTTTTAGAACCAGAAAAACGGTCATGTGTACGCGGCATTAGCCTCTTATCCCTTTCTCAGTTCCTAACAACCCAAAAATTAGTATAGGAAAAACTTCAGCAGTTGACAATGATGTAAAAACTCATTCTATGGTTAATAGTTGCTAAAATATCTGTACATACTGTACTTTATGTGTATGATGTGTAGTCGGGTATGGGTCAATTCTCTTTATCTTCTCTAACTATAAAATAAAAATCCTCATTCAATAAATATTTAACCTCTTAATTACAATCAATTTAGAATATTTAAGTTACAATTTACAATATCAGATGCTAAATACATTGTTTTATCTTTTTTTTTAAATATAAGCTAAACTATATAATGGCAATATACTTTTTTTTTGAAAAGTTACTTTTCCAACAATGACACTTCCTGAGAATTTTGATGTGATTCACAGTGATAAAGTAGCTTCTGCCTACAAGTTAGTGACTGCTAACATAGACTTTCAGTGCCTCTAATTGTTGAATGGTCCAAAAAAACATTGTTCACAAAATATAAACGTCATCCGTGCTTTAACAATTGTGAACATTGACAGGTATTGCTTAAGCCTATTTAGATCTTGAAGTAGACAAACCTTAAGGGGTTCTACGCTCCTGGTTCGAACTCAGGAATATTTAAATCTTACAATATACTTTTGGAATCCATGTGAGCTGTTTTGACATGTTCATAATAATTTTTTTGTTTTGCATTTGTCCCAATAAATTGACATTTATAAACTTAGGCATTGCCTCCTTCTACATTGTCACTGCCTGTGATCTCTTGATTTGAAATATTCTGCCAGTAAATATTTTTTTCTCTTGGGAAATCAAATTGAGCTTTAAATCAACTACATTTATAGAATGTCCATGCCAGCATTGTGAAATGAACACATTTCTGTCTGACAAGCTGTATTTTTTAGGCCAAGAGCAGACACATTTGCTTTGTTCTTCAGTCACATTCACTGAGAAATTTCGAAATCACTGTATTGGCAGTGCTGGCATGAGACAGCGTTGAGACTCTCTTATGTACTTATTTAAAGCTGAACTCCAGGCAGATAGAAAAGATAAAAATGGATGCAGATCTGTAATAATTAATACATTATTAAAGTGGTACTTCTATACTTCCGACCCCACCCCTCCAGCAATGTGATGCTGTAATTTTCCTTGCTGGCTGCCAACATGTTTCCCAGTCTTCCTCCTGGTATAGGGTTTTTTTGCCATCTAGATTGGCCATTGTGACGATGACTTAACTATGGCACATGCTGCAGTTCAGAGAACAGTGTACCGAAGATTGTGGACAGACAGGTAGGGATTCGTTATTGCAAATTATTATTGCACATTTTCAGTTTTTCAGTTACATTTTCTAACTACAAGCTGTGTAAGTATCTAAGTTTGATTTTGTATCAGACTCTTGCACTAAAAATCAGACTTGGACAAAAAGAGGCAGGATCAGCTGAAGCCATGGATTATGCTGATAGGAATAGAGAGAAGAGTGACAGAAAGATGTGCTCATTAGTTTACTGCTTCTCCTTTTACTAGCCAGTCACAAACTGAGGGTGGGGAGGTGACCTGAGAGTATTAGGCCACGTACACATGATCGGTCCAAACCGATGAAAACGGACTGAAGTTCAGTTTCATTGGTCCAAACCGACCGTGTGTATGGCCTATCAGTCTTTTGTCCTTCCATCCAAAGTTTTAAAACTTGCTTTAAAATCGGACTGATGGACACCTGACCATCAGTCCAAACCGATGGTTAGTATGCAAAAGCATTGGTTCAAAACCTGCGCATGCTCAGAATCAAGTCGACGCATGCTTGGAAGCATTGAACTTTGTTTTTTTCAGCACGTCATTGTGTTTTTCTGTCACCGCGTTCTGACTAGTGTTGCTCACGAATATTCGCATTGCGAATATTCGCTACGAATATTGCATATTCGAGTATTCGCGAATATCTCGAATATCGCGGCGAATATTCGCTATTTCGAATATTCGTATTTTTCAAATTTCGCAAAAAATTCGCAAAAAATTCGCAATCAATTTCGCATTCGCGAATTTCGCAATGGCGAAACTTCGCAATAGCGAAATTTCGCAATTTTTTTTTTTTTTTTTTATAAAATATCACGAATATTCGATATTTACGAATATTCGCGACCGCATATGTGAAATTTCGCTTTTTTTTTTTATAAAATATACCGAATATTCGTAAATATCGAATATTCGTGATATTTTATAAAAAAAAAAAAAAAAAAAACGCGAAATTTCGCATTAGCGATAATTCGCATTAGCGAAAATTCGCATTAGCGAAAATTCGCATTGGCGAAAATTCGCAATTTTTTATTTTTTTTTAATATCACGAATATTCGATATTAACGAATATTCGCGAATATTCTTCGAAATATTCGCGAAATATCGCGAAATCGAATATGGCGTATTCCGCTCATCACTAGTTCTGACATGATCGGTTTTTGAACTGATGGTGTGTACGCACATCAGACCATCAGTCTGTGAACCGATGAAAATGAACTTCAGTCCATTTTCATCGATTTGGACTGATCGTGTGTACAAGGCCTTACTTATGTAACAGAACTACATAGATAGAACTGTGTGGCAATGCCGTATCTCAGAAATTAATGAAGAGAAATGAAAATCCCTTGGCAGGTAAAAAATGCCCCCATATACTGTATGAATTTCTTCTTTATATTTAGCTGTTTGCTTGTACACTGCTACCCTAAAACTCAGCTCTATTATTTTTTTCCCAAACTGAATTCAGAAGATTAAGGTGGAACTTAACCCAAAAGGGAAAGTTCCTTTTCCCCCCTCCCCCTTCCTCCTCCATATTTGGAAAGTTTTTTTTGGGGGGGTACCTGATTTTGACAGGTACCCGCTCCCACTTCTGTTGGGATCACCATGGCAACTTGAGCAGGAGTCCACCCCCCTCCTTCCCCCGAAGCCTCTTGGGACATGTCACAGGTCCCAGGAGACTGCAGGACCATTCATGAGGCACAGCGTGGGTGTAAAGTCATAAGGAGTTACAATAGGCTGCTCACAATTAAGATGCCGGAACCTGGACTCTAAGGCCGGCAAAGAGCCGGGTCAGATGAGGACATCGCTGGAACAGGTACGTTTTTGTTTTTTTAAAGTCAGCAGCTATAATATTTGTAGCTGTTAACTTTAACATTTTTGTTTACAGGGTAAATATCTTCTTTAAGTAAATTTTTTAATATTGAATTTGTTTATTGAATACTTGGAGTGTGAACTAGTATATTCACTAAAGCATTCTGTCGCAGAGGTAATGTTTATGTTTTGTTACTAAATGGGGAGATAAGATATATATAATTGATGAAAGATTCAGTTTTGAGTTGGTATTCAAGACTAGTGATGAGCGGAATACGCCATATTCGATTTCGCGATATTTCGCGAATATTTCGAAGAATATTCGCGAATATTCGTTAATATCGAATATTCGTGATATTTTATAAAAAAAAAAAATTGCGAATTTTCGCCAATGCAAATTTTCGCTACATTTTTATAAAATATCACGAATATTCGATATTCACGAATATTCGCGACCGCATATGTGAAATTTCTTTTTTTTTTTTATAAAATATCACGAATATTCGATATTTACGAATATTCGGTATATTTTATAAAAAAAAAAAGCGAAATTTCACATATGCGGTCGCGAATATTCGTTAATATCGAATATTCGTGATATTTTATAAAAAAAAAAAAAAAAAAAAAAATGCGAATTTTCGCCAATGCGAATTTTCGCCAATGCGAAATTTCGCTAATGCAAAATTTTGCGATTTTTTTTTTTGGGATAAAATATCACGAATATTCGATATTTACGAATATTCGCTATATTTTATAGAAAAAAAAAATTGCGAAATTTCGCTATTGCGAAATTGATTGCAAATTTTTTTGCGAAATTTGAAAAAAACGAATATTCGAAATAGCGAATATTCGCTGCGATATTCGAGATATTCGCGAATACTCGAATATGCAATATTCGTAGCGAATATTCGCAATACGAATATTCGTGAGCAACACTATTCAAGACAATAGTAGGAGGTCAAAGGATCAAACCTCTGATGCTACAGGGATTTCGGCACAGAAAGACAACATCCTGGGGCATGCAGGACAATGTAATTTTGTGACGAAACATGTCAGCAGGAGCGACTTGCTGACGTCACCACGCTTGCGCAAGTCCCGAAAGGGCCGGCTTTTATCTATGCATATATTTATGCTACATTTTGTAAGTGCAATCTTTATTTTAGTAATAAATGTGTAAAAGATCTTATGCTATGGAAGCTTTATCTCTTTGGGGTTTCATGTGACCGAGTTTCTCACAAGTGGTGGGTACCGTTGCCTTCAGCCTAATCCCCTTAAATAGACAGAGGCCTTGCCTGGGTTTAAAGCCACAAGTGAAAGAGACAGGAGGTCAACATTAGCTGGTAAGAGGCCAATCTATGAGGTGGAAGCTTTTTTTTACTTGTGATCACACACCATTCGGGTTACCACTTGGTTACACACCATACAGTCAACTTTAAAATCATGCTCTACATTTGAGCCTTCTATAGTAGAACTGTATCACAATTGTGACAACCTATGTGGACCAGTTATTTACTTGATCTCTTCTGATTTTATGTTTGTAACTGCTTTTATGACATTTTTACAAAATAAATGTATTTAGTTTCTTACCAAATGTACTGTGTGCCTTCAAAGTCCAAAACCATTAGCCCTTAGCCAACCTATGTCAAGTCATTCATTTTAATTTGGAGCATAACACCATCCTGTGATTTTTTCTGTGACTGCATATATTATTATCTTTAAGTTGTGATTTTATTTATGCACCTGAGTCACCTTATCTGCACTGTTTGCACATTCATTCAGTACACCTTTGGATGCACCTTATCTTAGCATTTATAGCGATTTTATCTTTCAGTCAGTCTATTTGCATATTTGCACATTCAATTATCAATTATACTATTTTGGTTATTTATACATTTTACCACTTACACCATTCTATGCTATCGGAGCGCAAAACACCATCTCTTGATTTTTTCCGTTGCTGTTAAATAAGATGCACAGTCTTTAAATGTAACAATTTGGTTACACGGTAGGGATGAGCTCCACGTTCGATTCGAATGTATGTTCGACTCGAACATCGTCTGTTCGTACGTTCGTCGAAATTCGAAGAAAACGGGTTGTTTGCGCCAAATTCGAGTGACGCGTCACGGCCCATAATTCACTGCGGCATTGCGCGCTGATGATTGGCCAAGCATGCACTATGACCCGCATGCTTGGCCAATCACAGCACGCAAAAAACGAAGAGCGATAATTAGCCAAAGCCAGGGTGGCTTTGGCCAATTATGGCTCAGGGGGTTTAGTACACACCCCACACTATAAAAGGCTGCCTGCAAGGTGGCCTTGTGTAGTGTGTTGCGGCGTTGTTAAAGAGATCAGTCCTAAAGAGAGAGAGAGAGAGAGCGAGAGACAGTGTCTTTATTACTAGATAGATAGATAGAGCAGGCAGGCTAGTCAGTTTAGTTAAATTTACAGTGTGTAGAGGATATATATATACATCCCAGGAGTTGTACATATGTGTATACACTGTATAGCTTAGCTAGATCAGTTCTTCCTAATTTACTGGCCGGCAGGTGATTGTGCTATTTAAAGACGTTATCACAGGTATAGACACCCAGCAGGTACAATATTTAAAGGAATTTTTTATTTTTATTTCAGCATCATTAAAATCACTGCTCCTGGAGCAGTGATTTTAATGATGTGTAAATAAAAAAAAAAAATTCCTTTAACCTCTTCAGGTCCGCGCTATTGACAGAATACGTGAACAGCGCGGACCTGAGGCGCCGGGGTCACGTCTTTGGACGTGATTTACTTGTAATTCCCCGCGCGCGCCACAGGGTGGCGCGCGGCGGGGAAAAACAGTCCCGACGCATCACCGAGGATCCGATGCGTGTACCCGGCGGCCGCGATGTCCGTTAGGTACACGCGATCGTCGGTGAGAGAGCAGGGACGTGGAGCTCTGAGTGTAATCGCCGCCATTACTAGTAAAAAAAAAATATAAAGAAAAAAATCATAATTATGTCCCCTATTTTGTAGGTGCTATAACTTTTGCGCAAAGCAGTCACTTATTGTGATTTTTTTTTTTTTTTTTTTTACAAAAATACGTAGAAGAATTCGTATCGACCTTAACTGAGAAAAAAATATATATTTATTATAGCAACAATTAAAAAATATATATATATTTTTAAATTGTCGCTCTTTTTTTCATTATAACGCAAAAAATAAAAACCGCACGGGCGATCAAATACCACCAAAAGAAAGCTCTATTTGTGGGGAAAAAAAGGACGCCAATTTTGTTTGGGTGCCACGTCGCACGACCGCGCAATTGTCAGTTAAAGCGACGCAGTGCCGGAAGCTGAAATTTCGCCTGGGCACGAAGGGGGTTTATGTGCCCAGTAAGCAAGTGGTTAAATATTGTACCTGCTGGGTGTCTATAGTCTGCCTGTGAAAACGTCTTTGAGAACCCGGGTCTTGCCGAAAAAAAAGTTTTAAAAACGGTTGTTTTTTTCAGGAGCAGTTTTTAAAACTTTTTTCCATTAATACATGTTTCCTGGGGCAAGACCCGGGTTCTTAAAGACGTTTTACGACAATGACTTGATTATTAGGCTTTAAAATGAGCACTTTTGAATTCAAACGTTCGAGTCCCATAGACTTCAATGGGGTTCTAAATGTTCGCGCGAACGTTCAGTCCGTACGACGGTTCTGGTGTGAACCGAATGCGGGGGTGTTCGGCTCATCCCTATCACACGGTAACAAACTCACAAGGAAAAGCTTATGTGTGCACAAATTATCACTGCACCAGTACTTTTACATTGATGTCTACGAGACTAAATTATTCTACAAGGATGGAGCATGTAGGATAGTCACTCTTCAGGTGGGCGTGAGAATCTCTGTGATGAGTAGAGTAGTAGAGTAGAGTGTTTTAATGTTTATTTATTATAGTCAAAGTTTTCTAGTGTAAACCTCACTTGTCTTCTCTACGCATTACAGTTTGGTCTGGTAGGTCACTATGCAGCACCCAATGCTAGCTGACAGTCTCTCACTCCATGCAGTTCCACTTAATTACTTTCGATTAGTAAATACGCTTTTCACAGGACCTTGTCGCTGTCATTCACTTTGCTATACATTCCATTAATTATTTTTACATAGTACCTCTCCCTTGCTGGAAACTACTCTCAAGATTGCTACTGCTGCGCTAGGCTTATGCTACATCATTTCCTCTTCCTCATAGCACTATACAATTCTGTTTGCAAATCCATTCCTCTTGGCCTATTCCTTTCATATAGTTCCACATTTTTGCCATCCCTTCTTCTCCCAGCTTTTTGTTACTAGTTCATTCCTTATTTGTTCCCAACTGCACTATACTCCACTCCAGCCCCCTCAGCTTGTATATCTCCTCATTTAGCCTTTATAAGGCCTCATTCACACAGAAAAAATGTGTTAGCCGCAGTAAAAATACAGCAGATTCCTGCTGCTGGAGTTTCAGGTGAATGCAGATACAAAGCAATGACAGGCTGATAACAGCTGCAGCTGTCCACTGGTATGTGAATGTTATTGCACATGGAGCAATTAACTACAATTAGCGACATATAATCATTTCTAGATGCAAACAACTTGCACCCAAGGGCGATCATTTGTCCCTGAGCACAGGTAATTGCTCCATGTGTGATTACATTAACACAACAGTGGACAGCGGTGTCTGTTGTTGCTTGGTAATAGGTAATAAGCCTCAACTATTTGAATCCACCTGTGAATCCTGCAGCAAGAATCGGCTGGATTCTTGCTGCAGCTAGCAGATTTCTGCAGTGTGACTAAGACCCAAGACCTGGTTAACACGGGGCATTTTAATCCGTGTGCCTTGCAAAGCTTTGTTTTACTGGAACAGGGATTGCACAATACCTCTGCAATCCCTGTTCCAATAAACCACAGGGGCCTTAAGTCTCATTCACACTGCAAAAATTGTGTGCACCCCTATGCCGGTGCATTGCCATGAATTGAGATTTGCCATAGAATGAGATGGTCCGCCTCCATCCCATTCTATTGGCTCACTCATGTCACGTGACATATTTAAACGTCAAGTATTGACGCAAACATCAGTCACAGCTAGGCTATCATAGGGAGAGGATCTCCTCTCCCTGTTATAGCCCGATAGCGCTGTCAGCAGCGTGCCTCCCGCCAGCGCTAAGTACACCCCGCGCCCGCAGCTCTACTCCCCGCACCCCGCAGCTCTTCCCCCGTCCTCCGCGCCCGCAGCTCTTCCCCGTCCTCCGCGCCCGCAGCTCTACTCCCCCGTTAATAATCAGGGAACGGGGAGAGTCTACGCTATTAGCGTAGACCTAGCGTTGGCTACGTTAGTAGCGTAAACCTGCGCATGCGCAGTATTTACAACACCAGCCCACATAACCTGGAGCAGCTGCAGCCCGTTCCCTGATTCTTAACGGGGGAGTAGAGCTGCGGGCGCGTAGGACGGGGAAGAGCTGCGGGCGCGGGGTGCGGGGAGTAGAGCTGCGGGCACGGGGTGTACTTAGCGCTGGCGGGAGGCACGCTGCTGACAGCGCTATCGGGCTATCACAGGGAGAGGAGATCCTCTCCCTATGATAGCCTAGCTGTGACTGATGTTTGCGTCAATACTTGACGTTTAAATATGTCACGTGACATGAGTGAGCCAATAGAATGGGATGGAGGCGGACCATCTCATTCTATGGCAAATCTCAATTCATGGCAATGCACCGGCAGTCCCATTACTGTCTATTGGGACACAGCAGCTGCTCCCAATGTGAAATCCGGGTGGTGTACAGACCCAAATGCACCCTGGGTTTAAACTTTTTAGCGCTACAGCCAGACAGGTTATCCTTATGTCTAGGTTCACTCTTGTGCGAGCATCTGAAGGTGCGGGACAGCGGGTAAAGCGAACCTGTTCTTGCACCCGCAACCACCCGCAGCCAAACTGTGCTGCTGTTTTGCATTCATTCCTAATGGCACCCCTATGTATCTGAGACCACAGTGAGTTTTCGGTTACGGGAAAGCGCAGAGTGCAAAAGCACCATGTAATTCCCCTCCGGCTGCATTTTAAAAAGGTGCAGAAACCTTTTTTCTGCATGAAACTCAGGCACAGCAGTCCATTCTAACGGATGGGCTACCGTGTCCATGCAAATGCGGCTTGCACAGATGCATAGATGTAAATCTAACCTATGAGTATAGTTAACAGTTACATATTGTTACATACAGTATACTGTTTAACTATTGATTGAAATGATCCTGGGCACATAAAGGAGAAAAGGAAGATGGCTCAACATATGTTCTTGCACACAGGCCCACTGCATTCTGAAAGTGTCCCTGGATTGTTGAACCTTTTGATTTCTTCATCTCCACCTTGTAAAACAATACCCAGCTTTTCAATCAGAGATCTTTTTTGATTCCAGATTTTCTCTTCTGGTAACAAAGGGCATTGCAAAAATGCCAATGCCTTAAACACTGTGGATCTAAAGGAATTACAAGCCTGAAACAAAGACCTTAAAATACAAAATACCACACAGATTAGTCGGGTGATGAATTTTATATATTTCTGAAGACAGACCTGGATTAATGTTTATCCTGGGAAAGGGATTACTATGCTTCTAAATTACAGACAGATAGCATTAACTCTTTGCTGAATAAGTTAACTTGTAGCTTTGGGATAAGTGTTGTACCCTTCAATAATGAAATATATATATATCTGAATACTACATTATAACAGCATACCATATATTTGATATTATGGATTTGTTTGCTGACAGACGGAAACAGACATCATTACAAGTACATTTTATTTATATTAAAAGTTTTTTTTTCTTCAAAGAAAGCACACATTTTGGAAAAAATAAATTAAAATACACTGATAACTTATATATAATTGCTATAAATGCAATTCTTTTATATATAGCTTATACAAAGATACCCTTAATACAAACCCTGGGAAGTTCTGTACATGGAGTATCCTGCTTAAAGGATTATGTCACCATTATTCTCAGCAGTATTTGTCGTATTATTATTCTGGAACTGATCACATGATTATAGGAGACAGAAGACATGTGCACACTCAAATATTTTGTTTTGAAATGTTGTTTTCGTCCGAAAAAAAAAAATGTTCTTAGTTACTTCCGAAATTCTTTTTTTTTTCATTTTGTTTCGTTAAAAAATGCATTTGTCCAAAAATCCGAAATAATTAAGGTTGAATCTGTCATTGAAGGCTCATGGTGTCTGTGGAATGTTCTAAGAAGATTCGACAGAGCAGCTAAACTGGACGACGCCGCAATCGTACATTTCCGGTCGAATGTTCCGCCTACAAGCTATAGAAGAATTCTAATGTTGTATGACTAGTAATATATTTATTAATTATTATTACTAGTCAACCAACATTAGAATTCTTCTATAGCCTATGGGTGGAGCATTTGACCATAAATATCCATTGTGGCGAATGCTTCGTCAAATCTTCATGTTGAATGTTTCCTCTCTATGTAGAATAATCTTGGACTAATAGAGTTAAGGTTAGGCACATTCGACTCCAGGTTCGATAGACACAGATCGCTATTGTCAGCGTCATGTCGAATCTCCTATCTATATCGAATTGTAGTCGCAAGGAAAACAAAAATAAAGCATTTGATTATGTCGGATCTTTCGGTTTTCGGATTCTGTGCATTCGTTATCGCTTGTTAAAACCGTTTTCATCGGACCACCGCTGAAGTGGTCTGATGATCTGATGTGCGTACACACCATCAGTCCAAAATCCCATTGGACCAGAACGCGGTGACGTAAAACACAACGATGTGCTGAAAAAACAAAGTTTAATGCTTCCAAGCATGCGTCGACTTGATTCTGAGCATGCACAGGTTTTTGGTCCGATGCTTTTGTGTACTAACCATCGTTTTGGTCCGACGGACAGGTGTCCATCGGACAGATTTTAAAGCAAGTTTTAAAACTTTGGTCTGATGGACAACAGTCCGATGGGCCGTACACGAGATCAATTTAGTCCGATGAAACTGATCATGTGTACGCGGCCTTAAAGGCACATTTTTTTTGTTGACATTTTTTCAAATGACAATTTTTTTTTTTGTTATTGCAATTTAGTCTAAATATGACATCTGAGGTCTTTTTGACCCCAGATCTCATATTTACCAACTTTAGCCCCGGACCATATTGCTGTCCAAAGACCAGAGCACTTTTTGTGATTCGGCACTGCGTCGCTTTAACTGACAATTGTGCGATCGTGCGACATGGTTCCCAAACAGAATTGGCGTCCTTTTTTTCCCACAAATAGAGCTTTCTTTTGGTGGTATTTGATCATCTCTGCGGTTTTTATTTTTTGCGCTATAAACAAAAATAGAGCGACTATTTTGAAAAAAATGCAATATTTTTTACATTTTGCTATAATAAATATCCCCAAAAAAGAAATAAAAAAACATTTTTTTTCCTCAGTTTAGGCCGATACGTATTCTTCTACATATTTTTCGTAAAAAAAAATCGCAATTAGCGTTTATTGATTGGTTAGCGCAAAATTTATAGCGTTTACAAAAAAGGGGGTCGTTTTATGGCATTTTTATTAATATTTTTTTTTTACTAGTAATGGCGGCGATCAGCGTTTTTTTTCGGTACTGCGATATTATGGCGGACACATCGGACACTTTTGACACATTTTTGGGACCATTGGCATTTTTATAGCGATCAATGCTATAAAAATGCATTGGATTACTATAAAAATGCCATTGGCAGTGAAGGGGTTAACACTAGGGGGCGGGGAAGGGGTCAAGTATGTTCCTGGTGTGTTCTAACTGTATGGGGGGGTGGCCTCACTAGGGGGAATCGCTGATCTTCCGTTCATACATCGTATGAACGGGAGATCAGCGTTTCCCCCGCTGACAGGAACGAGCGGAATGTGTTTACACACATACCTCTCGTTCCCCGCTGTGTAACGAACGGCGCGCGTGCCCGGCGGCGATCGCGCCCGCCGGACTCGCGCGCGGGACTCGGGGGCGTGCGGGGGGCCTAGTGGCCGAAAAAGATAGGACGTAGAGCTACGTGCTCTCGCCCAGCAGTGCCACCGTCCCGCAGTAATATGACGGCGGGCAGTCGGCAACCAGTTAATAGGACCTGTCATGCTTTTTTTCTATTACAAAGAATGTTTAAATTCCTTGTAATAGGAATAAAAGTGACAGTGTAAAAAATCTTTTTTTTAAATAAATAAGAAAACAAAAAAAATGTTTAAAGCGCCCGTCCCGATGAGCTCGCGTGCTGAAGCGAACTCATACGTGAGTAGCACCCGCATATGAAAACGGTGTTCAAACCACACAAGTGAGGTATCGCCGCAATCGCTAGAGCGAGAGCAATAATTCTAGCCCTAGACTTCCTCTGTAACTCAAAAGATGCAACCTATAGAACTTTTTAAATGTTGCCTATGGAGATTTTTAAGGGTAAAAGTTTGACGCCATTCCACGAGCGGGCGCAATTTTAAAGCATGACATGTTGGGTATCAATTTACTCGATGTAACATTATCTTTCACAATATAAAAAACAAATTGGGCTTACTTCACTGTTGTCTTATTTTTTTATTCAAAAAAAGTGAACTCCATCTCAGAAGCCTTTCAAAAGTGGTGATCAGCATAAAAATTACTAAGGGCCTCAAGTGCAGCCCCTGACACTTTGAGATAGCTGCACAATTGCAGCACATATGTACATTGAGGTGAGGTGTGTCAAGTTAGGCAACCCATTTAAAGTTAATAAAATATAATGCACCTCAACATATGAAAATATAGGTACAACTGTGCTTTTTTCAGCTTATTGCAATGCCTGCTAAAAAAGGTGTGGGGGTAGACAAGTTGCATCATTGGTGTCAAGGGTAGTAATAGTAACCCCCAGCATTGGTGTCAGTGGTTGCAATCAAAACTTCCAGAGTTGTTGTCAGTCGATGCAATAATAATACACAACATTGTTGCCAGTCAAAGCAATAATAAATCCCTCACTGGTGTCAGTAGTTTCAATAATAACCCCCAATATTGGTGTCAGTGGATGAAATAATACTTCCCAGTCGGTCGCGGAAATAAATTAAAAAAAAACACATCATTGGTTAGTGACATGTCAGTTAACCCTCCTGCACTGGTGGTTAGTTGCAGTGCTATCTAACACTTCCTTAACATTCCCACATCCCCCTCCCCCATTGGTAGTTGTGTCAATGTTTTCTAAACCCACTCCTCCTTCAACATTGAGGGACAGTGGCAGTAAAACTTAACCTCCAGAGACCAAGACATTACTTGATCTGTATGACTCTACTGCCCTTTGATGCCAAATAGGTGGCAGGCTGCATGCGGAGGCCTCATGTTGAGCACCATTGTCATAGAAGAAAAGTCTTTAAAATATTATTACAGTATAATGAATGCAAGATATTTCAATCGAAAATCTGACTTTAGCCCTGTTGTAGTGTTTATTAGACGTCAATAATGATTTTCTGATTTTATTGATTTTCAGAAGTCACTTTTTGATATACTGTGTATTTCTACATAGTCCATGGAAAGCCTAGCACTCATATATGAGATGTTTCTATCTTGTTTAACTGTAGTCTTTTGGGAATGAGACTGCTGATAGAGGGCTCATCCTTAAATTATGGATTGCCAATTAAGTGTTATAACAACTGTAGCACCATAAACAGTTGTTTTAAGTGCCTGTGTTGATGAGCTTGTGTCTTTGGAAATGGAAAACCAACTTGAAGCAGGCAAAATGCAGGTCTGAATCAGGTCAACCAGGTCAAATGCACCTGTCAATTAATTCCGAATGATATCTAAAGTATCTCACATTCATGTCAAACTGATTCCATCAACACAAGTCTGACACAAGCCCTAAATTTGTAGAAACAGATAATTTTGGAGCCTGAAAAACTCAATTACCATATTGGCATAACCAAATTTCACAGATTCATTTTGATGATACCAGAGGCACATTAAGGTGTGCTGTCGTGAGTTAATATTTTCCAAACCAGGCATATCAGCAATATAAGAGAAATAATTTTTGCATTTCCCATTGCCCATGCCACAAGATCTCTGTTCTGTTTAGTAGAAAATCTCCTCAGAGTTCCACATGGAAACTGACACATTTCACTGGTCCCTGCTGCCGACCTCTACATTACTGCTATCCAGGAAGGAGTGGATTGTCAGGAACCAGTGAGAGCTGCAGGGGGTGGGGGAGATTAACACTCCTAGAGGTGTTGGTTTCCCTGTGGACTTCAGGGGAAGATTTCTACTGAACCCCAATCCGGTTCTGGCATCATGGGCAGTGGCAGACATAAATGTACTACTTGAAAAAAGCCTTTATACTCATTCTGCATCATCATTTGCTACAATGATGTGAATAGCCTGTAATTTGATTGCCTGCTATTCAGATGTATTCACAACACACTCAGCTAAAGAGAGCGGAACACAAACTCCTACACATCTGTTAATTCACATGGATTCACAGTTAGGTCAAGACAAATAAGAAGTAAGCAGGCAGTATGGACATTTCGAAATAGTATATCTGGTGAAGGGGACAACATAGGCTGAGGGACAAAAAAAAAACTCTGTATTTATTATAATAGCATTATAGATAAACAACAGTTTAGTGCTTTAAAGGGAATAGGGAGGGGGCTGGACATAATTGTTTATATTAATGAGCCTATCCTTTAAATGAAACCAATACTGAGATAAATATATTTTGCTGCCATTGCTGACCTCACCTAAATGATATACATGGATTTTTTCAATTAAAATAGTTTTTATTATTGCATAATAGGTAATCTTAAAGTGACTCTTACATGGTTAAGCAGAAAGCAGGAAAAAATATTTGATTAGATGAATGTCGTAGTTAATTTTCTGTTGTTTAGATTACTTGATGTTATGATAATTAAACTACTGTTGTATGTTAAACATTTAAAAATTTTATGTTTATCTTTTAAAAATATATAAAATAGGTTCATTTACATATGTCAAATGAGGATTAAAAGGGTACTAAAATACATGTTTCAATGTGTTAGACATATTTATTGCATTATGAGCCAGATGGTAGGATACAATTTTTTTTTTTGCTAGAAGACATAAGTGTCAAAATTATTTTTGCTCCTTGTAAATGTGCTTTATGGTAGGCTCACATAAAATGATCCCATCTTTAAAAACTATGACCCAAAATGCACTTACAACTTAGAGCTGTGCAAGGATATGCTTTTTGATAGCTGATATTTAAATTATACAAGGCATGTCTGGCACTTTTGAAGCCAGGCAGGTACACATCCTATGTGTCAATGTGTAGTTGCCCAATGACATAGGAATCCATTATGACAAGGCCACTGAATTTTGATGAAATGGTATACTCAACTCAGACAATAAAAATTCTTCAACATAGAGAATATAAACTGATACTTTTTGTCTAAATAATAAGATGAATTGTACTGTAAAACTAGAGATCAACAGAAGACCAATAAAACTTTAGAGTAAATAATCCCTAATAAAATGTGCTTATGAGCCAGATTATGCCATATCTTGATTGTGCTTGATTAGTATAGCCACTGGTAGCTATCTTTTTATGATTTTTTTTTCTGTGCTCAAGTACAATGGCCACCAAATAATGCTTAAATCATTACAATGCACTAAAAACAATTAGATTGAAACAATAGATTAGTTATATGATGCTAGGTTTGTTCCTAAAGGGAATGTGGAGTGTTTTTGTAAATGTATAGGGTTAGCGATTACAAATATTTTTTTATCACTTACATTTAGCTAAATAAATGTAACATACTTTAAGTTTAATTTTCATATTTATCACCTCTAGCCAGTTGGTAGTCACATAGGCCCCTTTCACACTGACAGGCCACCCATTGCTTACTATGAAGCCGGGGATGTCAGCGGACATGAGTTTAATGACACCCAACGGCATCCGATCTGATCCAACAGAGGTATGGACATAGGTTCCCCATATATTTGGCAGATTGGATGACAGTCTGATAAAAAAACGGACAGGCAGTCTGTTTCCATCCAACCGCTCCATAGAGAACAGCAGGCTGTGTCCAGTTTTCATCTGCATAGCGGACCTGTCATCAAAATTTGGCCGCTTCAGCAGCGGAGGCAGAGAGGATTCCCGCATCGAACTTGAATGTATGAATGGGGCAATCGGTTCAGTTTTTTTATACAGCTGGTTGTCTAAATGAAAAGAAAAACTGAACCATGTATGCCCAGCTTTAGTCTTAGTCCCCAATTGTTCTACCATATTTTCCACTTTGCTTTCAAAAATCTCCAGAATTGATTTGCGCCTCTGAACTCACACATCATTTGCAGCTAAAACCTTATATTTTTGGTTTAGCATAACATTTGGGAAGGAGTAAAACCTCTTTTATTGCTGTCTTTGAACTCATTTAGGGGATTTCTCCTTATGTTTTTTTCAAATGAATGAGTATCAGGCAAGACTGGAAGTAATGGAAAATGTCCCTACCTCTTGTGATTATTGAGTTCATTTTCCCTAATGGGAGAACATGCGTCGATGAAAACAAAATACACTGATGAAGAATTGTAATCTCTGTCATCTCAAAGAGAGAAATGTCTCCTTAGTTCCTGTTCAGGTGATGGGTGAACAAGACAAGACAACAACAGAAGTTGACATTGAAAGAATTTAATATCTGATGGAGAAATTGCCTTATTAGAGACATAAGCAGATTATATAACCTAATCAAAGTTTTAGCCTTTCAAAAACATAAAAAAAAGTTTGAGGAAGATTTGGGCTTGAAAATTACTGTATAGGCAGTTGAGTTTATATGCAATTCTCAACTTTTCCTGTTAAATTCACAGCTTGTCCCCAACCCTTCTTTCCTCCTAAGTACCCTATTGGTCATAGTTATGACATGCTGTTCTTACTGCTTATTTATCACATGTAAAGTTTGAATTTTCAAGTTGTGAAAGTTTATTTTAAGGTTATTCTTGTTATGGGATGAATGTTTTCTTACCCAGGTAGTTTAGAAGTTATCAGCGAAGTAAGGTAATTACGACCATTTTAAAAGCCAACTGATATTTTAGTTTCATATGGCTTCCTAAAAAATGAATGGCATTCTGTCTTAAATCTCCTTATTACTTGGCTAAAATATATCAATGACAATTGCTAGGCCTGCCAATGTGATACAGCCTTTAAATATCCAAATTATGGAATCAAGCTCCCCTGATAAATTCTTCATGGTCTAAAAGACAAAAATAATTAGGTGTTCCAAGAGAGTAAGACTATTGTCATTGTCTTATAATAGACAAAAAAATAATTGCCACTGGATTCATTAAGATTTGACACAAAAAAATAAAAATAAAATAAAAACATTTTTGCGTATGTTTTTTCTTTAACTCATATGGGTTTGATATTTATTTTTTTATTAATTGACGATCTACAACGGCATTACTACAACTTCAGTTGATTACAGTTCTTCTACTACCAGTGATACTTACTTTACACATTTACTACACATTTCATTATAAATGAAGACTTTGGCCTGAACAGTCATAATCATATTTAAAAAAAAAAAAAAAATTTTGTTTGTTATTGGCATTGTTGTGTTGCTAATGTAGTATCTAATTAAAAAAAAGCTATCTTTTGAACATTATTTAATAGATATCCCGTATTTTAAGTTTCATGGTTTAAATTGCTAACTTCTAATGAACCTGCAAAGCTTTAACTACTATGGATGTTTAAAATAAATAGTGTGTGTGTATATATATATATATATATATATATATATATATATATATTATACATACACAGCTATATATATATATATATATATATATATATATATATATATATATATATATATATATACATATATATATATTTAAAAGCATTCTCTGTTGAAAGGGATAGAGCATCACCATGATATGGCATGGTGTTTAACAGTGTTTGGCTTATCAGTTGTGAGTTAACCATGTTTGATGCAAACGATGACCCCTCCGTCTCCATGATTTGTGTCCAAAGACTCTAAGCATTAAGTTAATTTTCCCCTGGATTTCTGAGCTGCGTCCTCCTTACCCCGCGGAAACACTGTGAAGTATACAGGTTTTGACCAAATGACAGAGCATGGAGGGTGAAATTAGATGAATTAAATTAGTATATGACAAAAAAGCCTATCTAAATATCTGTCAGAATTTTACCTATACACTGTCCTAGCTAGCCACTAGTAATGAGCCCTCTGCTGAGGCTTGGTAGCCAATTGAAGGGTTGGTTTAATGACTTGTGACTTGTGATGTGACTACTTTTGACTTGTAAGTTTTACATCCTTCAACAGCAAGATTCCCATTCTAGCATATGTTACACTACTACCAATTAAACCGTTAAATAAGAAACATTAAACAAAGGGTTGTCACCATACTAATGACAAAAGGGAAATGGCAAAATACAAATGTTATGGCCAGTATTATTTTTATGCAGAAACAATCACCCTAGTCTAATTCAATATTTGTGTTTGTGAAACATTATGTAGGAACACAAATAGTTAACTCAGACATCCATTTCTGTGCATTGTATGATAGTAGTAAGCTGGTGATCTCTTGATCTTTGATTACATCTTGGCTAGTAAGTATCTCGTTATTAATCAAAATGGCTTGTGTTCTGCATGTAGTGTAAGTCACCTTCACAGATGGGATATAGCATCAGAGTTTCATTTGAATATTTGTATATAATCCTGTCTAAAATAGACATGCTTTGTGTTACAGAGTTTAAATCGGATTTTACTAGCTAAACAGCTGTAATAAGAAAAAATAATTTCGCTTTTTTTTTAAAACACAATATGAGACTTACATGAATAAGAAATTGTATGACTCATAAATAACATAAAACATATAAATACATATTAGGAAATGTATTTTTATTATCTACAGTATCTATATCTATCTATTTAGCTTTAATCATAAAGTATCATAAAAAAAATCAACTTTGATGCTCTTTATTTCATATATTGTGCTTATATTCAGTAAACCCCAGATCTCGCACATCCCAAAACTAAGCAAATCAGTCATTAAATCCACTGTTTTCCAAGGGTTCAAGAACTCTGAAAGTATGCTTCACCTTCTACCACATTTTGTGAATTTGCACTTGGACAAAATGTTTAAAAAGGTATCAAAAGAAAATCTGTATTGGTACTAACCCATACAGTCTTCTGTCTCATGTCTAATCCCAGGAAGTGTTTCATTAATAGATTGCGTTGGAAAAACACACTAATTCAGGCTGTGATATTAAAGTGGTACCCCTTTTATGAATATAAATCATATGAGTTTGTTATAATTGCCTCATCATGTGGAGTGCCTAAAAGACACAGACCTGATGTGACATGGACAAAAAACTTTTATATATAATAAAAAAATAACAAAATGAAAGAGCACTAAATAAAACTCATACATTCCTTGTGCATAACAAGTGCCTAAATACATCTCAGTTAAACAATAATAAATATTATGGAGATCTTAATTTACTCAGTAACAATATTACTCTTATGTTTGTAGGAGAGAAGGGGAACCTCCTTTGGAAAATGGCTGGATTCCTTACATAGGTATGGCTTATCAGTTCAGGAAGGATACTTTAAAATTTCTGATTTCTCAGCAAGAAAAACATGGGGATGTCTTCACAGTCTACGTTGCAGGTAAGACATATGAGCTGAATTATATATCAAGTATAACTCTTTATTTTCATGAATCCATATCATCTGTCTACTCTAGGTAACATATCAGAACACAAAGACAGAAACAAACATGAGAAGAAATATGCTTGACATGGGTAGCTGTTATTTTATAACTAGAAAAAAAGCAGAATGTTTGTTTGTTTACATACAGTATATATATATATATATATATATATATATATATATATATATATATATATATATATATATATATAAATTTAAAAGTGCAGTGCTGAGAACATTTTGCATGTAAATGAAATACAGTCACAATGAGTTGTGTATCAATAATAAGTGAATGAACACTTTACTTTTCAAATATATGTGCAAGTTATGACATAAATAAATATACCGAATTAGGTGCATATAAATTATACATCAACACAATAAAAATGTGTAAAAGTAAAAAAAGTCATGAGTGCTAAATTATATTTACTGATAGCCACAATGGACTAGGTGATCCAAAGCAGAATGCAATGTGAAAGAAGAGGTCCACAAATATGCATGTAGTAATGAACTCACAACACATTATACAAGTGTGAGGGAGTAAGGACATAGACTATGCAAATAAGGATGATGTTGGGCAACCATCTGTAGAAGAAACACCTGGAACTGTGCATCCACCACCCAAGGAGAGGGGTAGGTACTTCTTACTGGAAGATGTGGACATACACGCTAGCGGCAGTGAGTCAGATAAGCATGGAATGGAAACAGATTCTCAAACTGCGGTCTCCAGAAATCCAAACGACACCAACAAGTCTCTCATCCGTCAAATGGTTGGAAGTAGGATCATAAAAAAAGAAGGGGACGGCTTCCACATGTCAAAAATATATGGGTTTATTTGAAAAGTACTAACATCATAACGATGTGTACAATAAAATCGTTGTGATCATAATGTAATACCAACAAGCACAATGTGCAGAGCTGGAAAGCAGTGAGCCAATGTGTTTCGTCCCAAGGGACTTCAACTGGTGTGTAAGCCAGCTCTCCTATACTGCGTATAATAAATGAACAATTAGATTAACAATTAGTAATTTCCTGGTTCAAGTGTCTGTCTTTTATGGTGGATGGCATGCGGTCCACACCTCCAATTGAATGCTGGTAAACACCTAGGCCCAGATTCACAGAGCGATTATGCCTGCGCAACAGGAGATGCGCGTGCGTAAGTCTAAATGTGCGCGTGCGTTTCGTTGCGCGGCATCCCCAGAACGAGATACGCAAAAAATCGTCTTTTTTTTGTCCCGCGTAATTTCGTTAGACTGGCGCATCTGTCCGCGCAAAAGTGCGATAGACACACCATTGATTTGCTAGTCAAATATGCTAATGAGGGACTTACGGGGATCCACAAAACAACGTTGGGGCAGCGCAGGCGACGCAGTGTGCGCAACAGCAAAATGTCCTGTCTAAAATTAGAGCTGATAAAAGCTGGTCTAAAAAAAGAAAAAAAGTCTACTTGTCAGATAAAGCAACACTGTTAGTGAGGAGTTCAGCAGTCACACGTGTTGCTCAACAATCTGTATGCCAACATGCCAGGGGCATCGTCGCACATAGCTATACTACTGACTTTAGATGAACAAAGAAGGAGGAGGGCACGGAGGACGGCACTAAGGAGGGCACGGGAGATGTTTTTTTTTTTTTTTTATTTGCTTATATCAAATTTACAATTTAATCTAATCTAATACAATATTCTTATCTGATAAAAGCCCCTCACTCTTCACTTGATATATCACACACGCATAGACATCTTTGGCATGAGTGATTCTGAGGTGTCTCGCATCTTCAGATTCACCCCTCATGCCATCCTGGAATTACCACAACCTTGCAGGAGGACATCAGCAGCCCAACACATGGCACCACCCATGACACCCATGACAGCTACATATACAATCAGAGCCCCATCCCCACAGATTTCGAACAGAACATGTATGGGGACAGCTGGCTGGTTGGTGAGTGACATGGGTGGCAGGCATGACTATCCCCTCCCGTGATGCACACCTCACAAGTGGCACATGCATGACTAACATCCTCCTGTCTTTTCCCTTCAAGGTGACTCTGCATATGCACTTGGGACCCCATCTCATGACCCCATCTCATGCCAGCTCACATTATGCATCTTTGCACGTTAAACACACACATTAATCATGGCACAATGAGAATGCATGCATGCACACCACTGTGGTCCCTAGCACACACACACCACATCGTCATCACATTGGATTGGCACCAGTCCACCATGCAGGACTTGTGAGCTGCAACGCCACGCCACGGCTCCAATTATGTCACTGTACATTCATACACCATTCACACAGACCTGGGGATCACTTCTCCACCACAAATGAGGGTGACACCCCTTTTCCCGCAGGAATATCACCCCCACATTCCAAAATCATACACAAACAGAACCAAAAAAAATTAAATAAATGACGAGCAAAAAAAAAAAATTCCCAGCAAAAATATAATTTAAACAAAATAACAAAGAAAACACATAAAAGACAAAAATCACTCTGCAAAACAGTCCCCAAATATCTCAAAGACACGTCACAAACAAACAAAAGCACCTTGCTGTAGAGTTAGGGATACAAAGGGATGTACTTTTGCAAAGGAAGTGCATTTGTGTCTGTCTATTTATTCTGTCTGCGTAGTTCACAAAGTTGCCCTAGTCCATTTCCAATTTCACTGATTGCGCCGCTCCCGAGTTGTGAGCATGCGCACAGCGGAGCTGACCATGGTCTCCTTCAAGCGCGCATGCGCGAGCCGGCCGGCCCTTCATTTGCATGGGGTCACGACTCATTTCAATGTAACACGCCCACGTCCTTCCCAATTTGTATTACTCCTCCTTACGCCTCTGGAAAAACGTTACGTATGCGCAATTTCCTGCGCAAAAGCTACGAGAATAGGGTGATTACGCGGCAAAATTGCGCAAGTCTAACGTAAAGGCGGTGCGCTACGCCGGTCCAATAATGCGCAGATGTACGTGAATCTGGGCCATAGTCACCAATAATGGAAGACGTATATCAAAACCAAGACTCACTGTGACTGAGCAGATGTCATCGTCACGTCATCTGCATCTGTCAACTGCGCCACAACGAGGGTTGGAAAAATGCCAATCGCAAGACCCCATATGTGAGTTTTTTTTTTTTCCACATCAGCCCAAACCAGACCTTTAGAGACCAGCTCATGGTTGGTTGCTTGTTTGTCTCCATTTGACTCCTTCACATCATCTGTGGTATTTTTATATTATGCGTTTCTCCCTTTTACTTAATTTTTTTTTTTTTTTTAATCATTGCCACAAAGTACAGCGGGTACCACTTATGCCCCATGGGATATAAAACGAGAGCTGGCCACCATCGACACAGGTACTAGGATTCATATTTACTATTTTTCTAAACTTACGAATACCTAGTCTAGGGAGCCTGCTGAACCAAGCTCTCATCCCCCCCCCTCCTCCCAAGATCCTTGGTTCAGCAGGCTCCCTAGACTAGGTATTCGTAAGTTTTTCACTCATTTATTCCCCTGGGTATCTGTGTTGTTTCCTTATACTTTCAATTGCTCCACATAGCTCCATGTTTTTTTAAACACCTTCCACTTGTTCCATTTTTCCTGAAAATCCCCGCTTTCTTCAGCGATGCTCTCCTTCAGATCCTCCATTCTATAGGTTTTCTCTACTGCATCTACCCACTCCCAAATCCGGGGACACTCAATATTCTGCCAATTTTTTGGTATAAGCCGTTTTGCTGCGTTCAATAAGTGTGGAACTAATGACTGTTTATATTTTTTGACACCCTCGCAGCTACCGTGGAAAAGTATGGTCCAAGTATCTCTCTTTAACTCTATACCTGTGATCTCTTTGATATGTGTCAACACCCCTGCCCAGAATTCCTGGATTTTCGGGCAGGTCCACCACACATGCGCCATTGTCCCTCTATCCGCACATCCTCGCCAACACTTGTCCGACAGACCGCCTCTGAAATGGCGGGTTTTGTCGGGTGTGGTGTACCAGCCCGAAATGCATTTATACATAGTTTCAGCCGTGCGCGTGTCTATGGCAGAAGAATGAGTCCGTTTCATTAATCTAGCAAACGTGTTTTCCCCCCTAAGTGTTCCCGTTCCCATTTCTGTACAAATGTGGGTTCCCCCTGTGCATCCAACCTAACCAACATCTTATATAATTTTGAGACCGTGCCCTTTGGGTTATCGAGGTGACAGATTTTCTCAAGTGGGGTCAACTCCTCCTTCGTCCGTAAGGGTTTAGGGAGGTGTTGAACAAAATGATTGAGCTGGGTATAGCGCCACTTGTTTAGTTCCCATATGTCTATCTTAGCTTTCAGCTCCTCATATGTCCTAATTTCTCCGTCCTTGATTATGTCCCCCAAGTGTACTTTTTCCGCTCTAATCCAATTCCCCCCGAGGTTTAAGCCTCACTATCATGGAAAAGAAACCAAACCTCGGTATTAAACATCACAGAGTAATTAGATAATTGCCATCTCACATTGATGTGACAAAAATATTAGAATGAACTATGCAGACACACTATGTCTGCCAAAGTAATACAGGTTCCCATAGCCAAGCAAGTCAAAGGACTCTCACCTATAGGGTCATATATACACATATGACTATATATATATATATATATATATATATATACCCTAAATACTAGTGAGGAATGAATATTATGTCAAAAAGGGGAACAATATGTGTACAAACAATTTAAACTCTATGGGCCAGATTCACGTACATCGGCGCATTTTTGGACCGGCGTAGTGCAACTCCTTTAAATTCCGAGGCGTAAGGCGGTGTAATTCAAAGTGGGAAGGACGTGGGCGTGTTCCATTGAAATGAGCCGTGACCCCATGCAAATGAAGGGCCGGCCAGACTGGGCATGTGCACATGAAGCAGACTATGGTCAGCACCTCTCTGAGCATGCTCAGAACTCGGCACGGTGCAATCAGTTAGATAGGAACTAGGCATGTCAGACTTAGTGAGCTATGCACAGTGCTTAAATAGACCGAGAGAAATGCCCTTCCATTGCAAAAGTACATCCATTTTTTTTCCCTTCCTACAGCAAGGTGCTTTTGTTCTGTTGTTTGTTAGTGTTTGTTGGTTTGTGACGTGTCTTTGAGATTTTTGGAGAGTGTTTTTTGCTGAGTTTTTTTTTTGCTGGGCATTTTTTTTTTTTTTTTTTTTTCTGTTTGTGAATGATTTTTGAATGTGGGGGTGGCATTCCTGCCACCACTCCACTTGTACTCTGAAAAGAGCCACTGGCAAGGAAATGGAGTGTTGCCAGGACCTTGATGAGTGGCTGCACTGCATGTGAGCGGTGTGTTGGGCTGGTGATGTCCTCCTGCAGGGTTGTGGTTAATTTTCCTTTTTTAATTCCAGGATGGCATGAGGGGTGAATCTGAAGATGCGATACACCTCAGAATCACTCATGCCAAAGATGTCTATGCGTGTGCGGTATATCCTCTCCCGTGCCCTCCTCCGTGCCCTCCTCCGTGCCCTCTTCCTTCTGTGCTCATCTAAAGTCAGTAGTATAGCTATGAGCAAGGATGCCCCTGGCATGTTGGCAGGGCCTCCATCAGGAATTATGGGGCCCCTTACACAGCTTCAGGCATGGGCCCCCTGAAGCAGAGAACTGGGGGGGGGGTGCTGCCATCTGAAATTGAGAAGCGGGGGGGGGCTTTGCAAAAAAAAGAAGAAATAAAGAGTAAAGAATAAAGAAAATAGATGTAAAAAAGGGGGCAGCCATCCAGGGACCTCGGGGCCCTTTAATAAAAAAGAAAAAAAAGAAGAGGGGGTTGCCATCTGGGCCCCTTGGGAACTCTGGATCCCTAAAACAGGGGGTTCCCATCCGGGCAGCCCTGCATGTTGGCATATAGATTGTTGTCCTGCAAGTGTGGGTGCTCAGCTCGTCCCTAATGGTGTTGCTTTAGCTGACATGTAGATGGATTGTCTAATTTTAAACCTGCTTTTATATGGTCTAATTTTAGACTTTCCGTGCAGCTGATAAGCACATCGTGTAGACTGCACCGCACAAACTTACTTTTGTGGATCGGCGTATCTCCCTTATTTGCATATTTGCATATTTGCATAGGAAATCAATGGTGTGGACGGAGTAAATGTGCACCTAGGATGTGCAGGTGTAGGCAAGTTAGGCCGGTCGGGAGTAGCCTATTTTGGTGCGTATCTAGTTCTGTGGGTACGGTGCAAAAAATATTCCGGAGCAAATTTAGACTTAGACGGCACATCTCGAGATACTCCGGTGTAAGTGCTTTGTGAATCTGGCCCAATGTGTACAAAAAATTATCAATGTACGAATAGAATGAATATGGTATTACTAATTGGAAAAATAAATATGATAAGGTGAATATAAGCTTGGTTAATAAAAGCATTATTATCCCAGTCGACGTTCATGCCAAAGGGCGATTAGGATCCTAATTCATAAATCCAAAACGTCCTAGGCGTGATGCCCCTCAAAGGCTAGAGTCACCTCTCCAATGAGGGACAAACTTATCAATAATTTGAAATTGAGTGGCAGATGGATTCTTGTTATATAGACTAAGATAATGTCTGGGTACACTATGATTGGTAGGGCTTTTCTTATTGGCCATATGTTTATTGACCCTCACTGAAAAGGATCATATGGTACGTCCTACATATTGCTTCTTACAAGGGCAAATTATTAGATACACAATGTATTGAGTGGCACAAGTGGTGAAATGTTTCATCTAGTATCTGCGGGTGGTAATAGTAGACTCAATTTATTCAGTTTTCCTCCTGCCGCATATGTTATGCAAACAGACATTACACCTGCGGCAAGGGTAAAAGCCCTTGAGATTGTGAAAAAATTATGCTGTCATGGGGAATCAATAACATTGGGGGAAATCTGTCCCACCCCAACAATGGTGCTCCACTATAGAGGACTCCTGCATGATCAGGAAGGACTGGGCCCAAAAATATGTCGTTCTTAAGTACCTTCCAATGACAATTGAAAATATCCTTAATTTGCTTATGTTGTATGGAAAATTACGTGAAGAAGACCCACTTAAATCTATTGTCCTGTAGACATCTGGGTTGATCGATCAATAATCCATTCACCATTCAATTAAACATTTTGATAAGTTTGTCCCTCGTTAGAGAGGTGACTCTAGCCTTCGAGGGATTTCACGCCTACAGAAGTTTTGGATGTATGAATTAAAGTCCTACTCGCCCTTTAGCATGAACGTCGACTGGGATGCTTTTATCAATTCGAGCTTAAAGGGGTTGTAAAGAATTTTTTGTTTTGTTTTCATAATAAGCAACCTTTACCTGCAGACATTCCTCTTTTCACTTCCTCATTGTTCGTTTTTGCTCAGAAGTTGCTCTATTTCTTCTCTGTTCTGTTCACTTCCTGCTTCTCTGATTGTTACTCACCACCGTGAAGGGAGGCTTTACTGCGGTGGTCAGTGACGTGCTCGCCCCCTCCTGGGAACTTTATCTGTGCAGCAGGACGCTCTCTACGTGTTAGAGACTTCAAGGAGGTGTGAATTACTGGGCGTGCCGCAATGCATACTGGGAAATGTAGCAAACCAGGAAGTGAATAAGAGAACAGAAATTAGAACGTCGGAGGTGATATAGATGAAGGAATTTAATAGGTATTTACTATTTTTTTTAACAGAATCATTACACTATTCTGTCTGTCTGTTTTCCTTTACAACTCTTTTAAATTCACCTTATCATATATAATGCCTTTGCCTATTTCTATTTAATTTATTTTTCCAATTAGTAATATCATATTCATTCTATTCATACATTGATCATTTTTTGTATACAAACATTTTTAAATTTTTGTACACATATATCGTTCCCCTTTTTCTTTGATCTTATATTTATTCCTTACTTGTATTTAGGATCTATATATATATATATATATATATATTGTGAGGGATTAGCTTGGTAGCGGGTGTGTGTGACCCCCTGGATGGGTTCACTACATGCTGAACTGTACAAAAAGGCAGTTGAGGATGATTGAAAACAAATGATATGGTTTATTTTTCCATATTGCTGGATACACGTGAAAGCATCAAAACAGCATAAACAAAACAAAACATAAAATAAACCCTTGCCACTTGGGGCGTCTACCTTCCCAACACAGGAACCTACCTATGGAGTCTGGCACAGCCTACTGCTGGGCAGACACTGCTGGTCCTACAGCAGAAAACAAAAAAAAATCTCTTTGAAATTTCTCAGACAGAAATATCCATCAGCACCTCACCTCTTCGGTACTGGTTGTGACTGCTCCTTCACTCACACAGCCTCAGGATGCAGCAATCAGTCTTCATCCCGAGGCTGTCTTTATAGGGGATTTAATTGCTTAATTCTGAACAGCTTAAACCTTTTAATGCCCCAAACCTCTCTGGCCATCTCTGCAGCCGACGCCCAATAGTAATTGGTGTATTGTCTAAACAAGGCAGAAGAGTTTCTCCCGTCTGTGACAACACACACAGATTTACCTGACTTCCTGTCACATACCCCCCCCCTCTTGTTTCAACCCTAGGGTTGGGACACAGGTTGCCAGGCACGCATGCACTCGGGACAAACCATCTGCATTCCCCATTTTAACACAGGGGCGATGCGTTACGACAAAACTAAATTCCTGAAGGGCCAGGAACCACCTATTTATTCTCCTATTGGTCTTCAAATTTCGGCTGAGGTACATAAGAGGGTGTTCCTTGCTCTGTAATATACTCATTTTCAGTTGTAAACCATGCAAAACCTTAATTGGTTTTTCAATGGACACAAAGGTTTCCCTCGATAGCTCCATCCCTGAAGAACTCAGCGAGTCATAACCAATACCAAGAGCTGATAACACTGTGCTCTGCAATGGATCATCCATCTGGGGTCTCATCCTCAGGATCGGGGTATGGTCTCTTACATGTGCAGTACATGCCAAAGAAATTGTCATTGTAATTATTAGCCAGGTTTTTCTTCTCTTTATCCGGATATAACTTGCACTCCAGCTGTTTAAATTTGGCATTTCCACAATCGCAGCGAAAGTTCCTCTTGGTGTAGAGCTCAAACAGGTCGTGGCCTTCATGACACTTGTATGCACAGGCCAGAGATATCCCAGCAGGCTCCTCTTTATCCGTGGTGCAGGTACTGCAGGCGTACAGCGCTTGTCTCTTCACATAACCCAGGGGGTAGGAGCACTTTTCGGAATCGCTTCCCGCCAGCACAGCAGACGCCTCATCCTGCAGGGCGTCATCCTCCTCCTTCACTGCCATTTCCACCTTTACTTCCTCCTTCACTTCCTCCTCTTCATCTTCTGCACCACTTTCAATTTCTGCAAGCTCTTCGCTGTCAGAATCATCACATGGTAGAAGATGGAAATCCTCCAGCCCGGCCTCATTTTCTTCATTTTCTCTGTTGGTGAAAGAACCGGAACAGAGAGCAACTGCTTCAGACATTAGGTCACTTTTCTCAAATTTCAGCATGATCCTTTGTACAACTAAAAGATTCTTGATTTGAACCATCATCTTGACAGACTAATTTTCCAGAGCAGAGTCCCAGCAACTCATTCATAACCCCTATCTTGGAGCCATTTGCATCAGGGTGGCCGGTGTTGGATTGTGATTCCTTAAACTTTCCTAAGCAGAGATCTAACAGTTCGCCCATATTTGCATCCATAGCATTCTCATCCATACTGTCCATCACAAGTCTTTACTTGGCAGAGCTGTTGCGGCCAACATTTAGATAACCATCAGCATGTGTGACAACGATCTCTTCGTTGTAATCCTCATCACTCCAAAGTAAGCTTTCCGTGCAAGAATCGCTGAGCGTCTCCTCATCACTTAGTCTTGTATATGTACGGCATCCATGATTGCTGCTTTTACCGGAACACGGGGCCTTATAATCACTGTTGAGCTTTGAAGGTTGTAATTTTTTTGGTGAGAGCTCCTTAGAAACCTCTATGTTCTCTTCACTACCATACAGCTTTGACTTTGCTTTCTTTTTCTTCTTCTTTTTCTTTGACTTCAGACTCAAGAAATCTTTGAACTTTTCTCTTAGGCCTCGTACACACGAGCAGATTTGAACAAATCTGTCTGCTGGGATTTTGGTTTGCTCGCGTGTACACACGAGCAAACCCAAATCCCCGCCAGCAGAGAGCGCGCTGACGTGTCGGTGACGTGGCAGTGACGTTGACGCCGCCACGTCACCGCACCAGGAAGTAAAACACTTCCGCGCATGCGCCGAATCCATTCGGCGGCGGTGCGGCGGCGGTGCGGGACGACATGTCTGCTGGTAAGTGTACTAACCAGCAGACATGTCGGGCGGACGGATTCCCACCCGATAGATTTCAAAGCATGCTTTGAAATCTTTTGGGTGGCCAAATCCGTCGGCTCGGCCGTACACACGATCGAATCTGTCTGCTGAAACGGTCCAGCGGACCGTTTCCAGCAGACAGATTTGATCGTGTGTACGAGGCCTTACTTTTTCTTTAACACTTTCAGACAGCTTGTCTGGCTTGCGATGAGACTTCTGGATTAAGTTCTCCTTGCTTTTGTCTTTTAGGGACGGTCGGTGGGAATTTGAACTGTTTGTGGTGCGTCTTCTCTTTGAGCTTTGCTGACTGGCCTTTTCGTGAGCTAAAGAGCCTCTTGTCTGCATATGCCTCGTGACAGGACTCTTATCCTGCTCTGACTTGTCAACGCCAGGGAAATACTTCATATGGTAATGCAGCAATTTGGCTTTGCGAAAAGATCTGGAGCAATCCAAAATCTTGCCCTTAAACTTGTTGGGTTCCAGTTCCAAGGTAACAGCTTTGGTAGCTGGATCATCAAGTTTCTTCAAAGTATTTGCTAAAGGTTCTCTACTGTATCTAGCAGAACTGTCAGACCGTCGATTCAGCTTCATAGGAGCTGCTACTGCGGGGACAGCCAGGACCTCTTCAGCATCTTCTTGTACATGAGGGTCTTTCTCTTCTGGTTTTGTCTCCTCTGGTTTGACCTCTGGAACGCCATTCACAACATTGGATTCAACAGGCTCTACAGACTCTTCTACTACTAATGGCGGCTCCTCCACTTCGTGAGTTTCAGGCTCTGCCAGGGCACACTCCTCTGGCTTCACTTCTTGTTCCTCTGGTGAAGTACTACACTCTGGTGATGATTCCGTCTCAACAACAGATGTGGTAACCTCCATAGCATTATGGTCCTCTGGATTCTCAATAAGAGAGGGCTTGCTGTCCTTTTCCTCTGTTCTCTTAAATAGTTTCATGATGGCCTCCCAACCTGTCATGCTCTCTTGGTGAGCCTGTTGTTGAGCTGCAATGCTCCGCTCCAAATCTGCATTCATCTGCTGTTGATTTTCATTTGCTATAACCATCTGTTTTAGCATCTCCTACATTTTGGGTTTACTTTAACTGCCCGCATTCTCCACCATGTGTGAGGGATTAGCTCAGTAGCGGGTGTGTGTGACCCTCTGGATGGGTTCACTAAACGCTGAACTGTACAAACAGTATATACAGTATTGTACATACAGTATTCACAAAGCACTTTCTCCGTAAGTTGCGGCGGCGTAGCGTAAACTGGCCGGCGTAAGCCTGCCTAATTCAAAGTAGGAAGGAAGTGGGCATCATCTATTTAAATTAAGCGTGACCCCATGCAAATGAATGGCCAGTCGAACTGGGCATGCACGCGCATGCTCAGAATCGTGTTGCGTATACTCCCTAAGATACGTCGGCGCAATGCCTACGACGTGAACGTAACTGCCCTATTCACGTAGTACTACGTAAACGGAGTACGCGACGTAAAATTCGACATCATTGTTCCCTGGCCCATACCTTTGCATTAGCTGTGCCTGCTATATGAGGGGTAACTTTACGCCGGACGTAAGCCTTACGCAAATCGCGTATATGAAGCGGCCAGGCGCATCTACGCTTGTGAATCGGCGTATCTTAATCATTTGCATATTTATAATGGGAACGCCGAATGCGTCCATCGTAACTATGCGCCCACGATACGCCGGCGTAGGCAAGTTACGTCAAATGGCTGAAGCCATGTTTTTCGATGTATCTCACTTTGTGAATCGGCGCAAAGATGCGACGGCGCACATTTGAAATTACGGCGGCGTATCTGGAGATACGCCAACGTAAATCGTCTCTGAATCCGTGCCTCTGTCTTGATATGGAATTTATGGAACATGTGGTTAAAGAACTTGTGAAGACTTTTCATTACTTTTTAGATTTTAAAGTTATTTAAAAATCTTTCACATACACCATGATGTACTTAAAGAGGAACTGCAGTCTGCTCACATAATTTGTAATAAAAACATCTTTGCCATTCTTGAGCTTCCCTCCAACCACTTTACATATTATTTTATATATGCTTTGAATGTGTACTTGCCAAATATGCTGCAGAAATCTCCCTCCACTGAGTCTGGCTGCAACCATTTTAACTGTGGCCACTGAAGCTGCTGCCTGTTCACTTCCTGGATTTACGCAGACATACAGAGGCACACCTCCAGCTCTGCAGCACTGCAGCTTTCATTCATCTTATGACTAATCCCCCTCCCTTCTTGGCAAACTCTCAGGCCCCGTACACACGACCGAGCTTCTCGGCAGAATCCAGCGAGATGCTCGCTGGGAGACATATTCTGCCGAGTAACTCGGTCGTGTGTACACTTCCGACGAGCGTCCCGTCGGGATGCTCGTTGAGCCAAAAAAGAGAGCACGCTCTCTTTTTCCTCGTTGTTCAATGAGGACTTTGGCTCAACAAGCTTTTCCGACCGCTCATCGGGAACCTCGTCGGGCGGAACGATGAGTTTAGCCCGAAAAGGGTTCTCGGACGTCTGTACGCGGCCTCAGGCCCCGTACACACGACCAAGCTTCTCGGCAGAATCCAGCGAGAAGCTCGCTGGGAGACATATTCTGCCGAGTAACACTTCCGACGAGCGTCCCGTCGGAAAGCTCGTCGAGCCAAAAAAGAGAGCACGCTCTCTTTTTCCTCGTTGTTCAATGAGGACTTTGGCTCAACAAGCTTTTCCGACCGCTCATCGGGAACCTCGTCGGGCGGAACGATGGGATTAGCCCGACGTGGTTCTCGGACGTGTGTACGCGGCCTCACGAGAGTGAGAGAGCGAGCATGACGTCATAAGTCTAGGCTTTTTACCAGACAAGAAACAGGAAGTGGGCTGTATAAGGTATTCACTGGAAAAAAAAAATGTTTTACTATCCAAAGTTAAAACAACAAGGGCAGAAGATTTAATAGATGGAAGGCATGTACATTTACGTCGGCAGAATGGCACAGACAGGCACATCAATGTATATATACGTTGCTGCCTTGTCGTGGATCGGGGGTCTGGTCGGGACCCCCCCCAGGTACATGTGGCGGTCCGGTTTGCTGAAGGAGCGATCCATGCTGAGGGGGCGGCGGTTCGTTTTTGTCCGCCCCCTCCGGATCGCTCCCAGCCATCGCTCCCCTGCAGTGTCATTTCCTCCTCCTGTGTAAACACAGGAGGAGGAAGTGATGTAATCTCTGCTCTCTGCGTTTTTTTCAACCGCCGCTGAGGAGAGATCACATCTCACAGTAAGTCTGCACAACACTACACTGACACCAGTACACGCAGGCACACTTAACCCCTTGCGATCACCCCCCCTTCCCCTGTCACAGTGTCACTGAATGCAGTAATCATATATGTATGATTACTGTATTTAGTGTCAGTGTGACAGGCAGTTAGTGTTAGGTCCAGGGTAGCCCCCGTACCCCCCCAATAAAGTTTTAACCCCTTGATCACCGCCCTAGTTAACCCTTTCACTCCCTATTGCCAGCGTCACTAAGCGATCATTTTTCTGATCACTGTATTAGTGTCGCTGTTCCCGCCAGGTAGCTATTTTTTTTTATTGCGATTTTTTTTACTAAAGACATGTGGCTGAATAAATTTTGGCCTAAATGTTTGACTTAAATTTAGTTTATTTGATTTTTCTTATAACAAAAAGTAAAAAATAAAGATTTTTTTTCAAACATGTCGCTCTATTTTTGTATATAGCGCAAAAAATAAAAATCGCAGAGGCGATCAAATACCACCAAAAGAAAGCTCTATTTGTGGGAATAAAAGGAACGCAAATTTTGTTTGGGAGCCACATCGCACGACCGCGCAATTGTCAGTTAAAGCGACGCAGTGCCGAATCGCAAAAAGGGGCCTGGTCCTTTACCTGCATTTTGGTCCGGGTCTTAAGTGGTTAAACAACATTATTAGGAAGGTGCAAGAACTTTGTGGTGCTTTATTTATCTTGAAATCAGTTCCTGGGCACATGGAGATTCAGGATGTATTTGGCGTTCAACTTCTGTCCAGTTGAGATTCATCCCCAACCCTTCCAGTACCAGCCCTGCCCCTGTCATTCGACCCCCTACTGGCCACTGAGGTTTTGATATTTTACTGTTGCATGGGGTGAGTGAGGTTCAGTGCTGAAAGGAGTCTTATTCTCTACTTTAAGAAATTAGGTGTGCAGCCTGAGCCTAGGATCAAGGGTAAAAGGCAATGATCGGAAGATGAGTACATAAACCAATAATTTACCAATAATTTTAGTTTATACACTTTAATATACATGACAAGTTCACTTTAAGTATCATCTCAAATACTTTGTCAGTTAGAAAATCTAGGCTGCACACCAATTGGTTTTCATTTATAAAGCGGTGGTATGGCCTCATCATTATGGTTTCCAATTGTAAAGCAGTGGTATAGCTTTATCACCTTAAAACAAAAACACATAGCACTCAAAATGCAGGCTGTAGTGTGGAGTAAAATGTGCAGTGTCCAACTTTACATAGGCCCCTATGTGTTACAGTTTCCTATTTTTGCCAATAATAAAGTTAATACAAGAAGAAGACTAAATTCAATACTTTTACATATTGTTTGAATACCATAGGGTGAAGTCTGCCTGTCTATTGCAAAGCCTGACTTCTGTACTTTTGGTCTTTGGTTTGCAGCAATAGTACAGACTTGGGTCCTGTCAACAGCTTTGATCAACAAATATTGTTTTAATTATCAATCTTTAAAGTAGTTCATTTGGAAAATTCAGAATGACGCTCGGTGGATCTTTGCCTTGCTTGTGTACCGGTGAGGCGATTTTACTGATTGTACTTTCCATTGGGCTGAACAAATGATTGTCACTGTAAAAAGTCACAAGGGACATGGATGTCATCTTAATAAAGAAATTAAAAGGCACATCTTTTCATGAGAAACCATGTAAATTCCTGACCTGTCGCAGAAAATAGTTCTCTAATTGGTTTTGTGTGGTGGTGCAGCAGAATCATTTTCCCCAGACGTCATCCTGGCGAAGCACTACTGTACATCATTGTCAGCAGTTCACTGAAATCTTCCTAATAAGAACCCGATTACATAAATTTGATCATCTAGTAGAAGAAAAGGAGCAAGGTAGAGAGTATGATAGTATTTACAGAGCCATTATTCTCTATAAGGATCAAGAGGAGTAGACAGCCCTCTAGATATCTTCAGGGATCGTACAAGGACTTGCATCTTGTCCTTTGTAGAAGTGACACAGTACATATGGAATTTTTGGAATGAAGCTTTTCATCTTACATTAGCCACAGTAACTCTGTCTAAGTAATGGTCTGCAGATAGGCCAGTCTATGGGGCCAAAACGTTACCTGGAAAGACCTTAACCCTAACAGGCTACCAGCATTCATGTCATGATGTTTTCCTAACAAATGATGCAGAAGGTAATTGTGTTGCATCTCTGCACAGCGGGGGGAAGAAGTCAAGCCACATGCAGACATGTGATGCCATTGTAACTTTCTGCTGCTTACCTAAGATTAAGCAGTAATACAAAAGTCTGTTGAGGTTTAAGTTTTTTTGTTTTCAATATTATACCAAGAGGAAATAAAGAGTATGACTTTTATGTAACTTTGGACATATTTGAAAAAAAATCCGAAGCATTAGTCTTTGTTCACTACGACAAAGAGATTTCAGCTGTCTTTTTAGCAGAGCAAGCAAAACATTTTTTTAAGCCATTCTCTTCTGCAATGTTTTCTAGAACCTAGTGGGATAGAGAATGGAAACATTATTTCAAAAATGTGTAAGTTGTGAATGCATGGGAACTTTATAGTTCTACAATAGCACACTTTTGTAATACAGTCCTAAACAAAAGTTTAAGACCACTTGAAAAATGGCAAAAAATCATATTTTACATTGTTGGATCTTAACAAGGTTCCAAGTAGAGCTTCAACATGCAACAAGAAGAAATGAGAGTGAGACAAAACATTTTTTGAGCATTACATTTAATGAAAACAATGAATAAACTGAAGTTTTTCAGCTGATCAAAAGTTTAGGACCACACCTCCAAAAAAAAAACGAAACCCCCCCAAAACAGAAATCCAACTTCCAAACATGAACTCAATAATGAGTAGCTCCGTCGTTATTGTTGATCACTTAAAAAAAAAAAAACGGCACAATTGATGCAAGCGTTTCCATGAGGTGAGTGGGAACATTTCTCCAAGTGGTGAAGACAGCCGCACGAAGGCCATCTACTGTCTGGAACTGTTGTACATTTTTGTAAACTTCTCTTGCTATCCATCCCCAAAGGTTCTCAATTGGATTTAGATCAGGGAACACGCAGGATGGGCCAAAAGAGTGATGTTATTCTCCTGGAAGAAATCTCTTGTCCTGCGGGCATTGTGTACTGTAGCATTGTCCTGTTAAAAAACCCACAGACGAGGGCCCTCAGTCATGCGGAATGCTCTCTGCAACATCTGGACATAGCCAGCGGCTGTTTGATGCCCCTGCACTTCCTGAAGATCCATTGTTCCACTAAAGGAAAAAGCACCCCAGACCATTATGGCGCCCCCTCCACTGTGGCGCGTAGAAAACATCTCAGGTGGAATCTGCTTGTTATGCCAGTAACATTGGAAACTATCAGGACCATCAAGGTAAAACATTTTCTCATCAGAGAATAAAACTTTCTTCCACCTTTGAATGTCCCATGTTTGGTGCTGTCTTGCAAAGTCCAAACGAGCAGTTCTGTGGCGTTCAAGGAGACAAGGTTTTTGAAGACATTTTTTGTTTTTGAAGCCCTTCAGATGCCATCTGATGGTTATGGGGCTGCAGTCAGCACCGGTAAGGGCCTTAATTTGGGTTGAGGATCGTTCAGTGTCTTGATGAGAGACCCTGCTTATGCAGTTCAGCAACCCGACCACGTTCAAAAGGGGAGAGTTTTTTTGCCTTTGCCATCACAACGTGTGACTACCTGACAGAAAATGACAATGAATCCACATCTTTGCCCAGATTTGGCCTTTTAAAGGCATGTGGTCCTAAACTTTTGATCAGCTGAAAAACAGCCTGTTTCAGTTTAATCGTTATTTTCAATTAATTGAATGCTCAAAAATAGTTTTGTCTCACTTTCATTTCTTCTTGTTGCATGTTAAAGCTCTACTGGGAACCTTGTTAAGATCCAACAATGTAAAATATGATTTATTTGCTTTGTGCCTCATTCCAAAATGATATCTTTATAGCCTTCAGAAATACTACACTACATTGAATATGATAAGAGACCTACACCATATAAGTATATCCAAAGCAAATCTTTTGAGGAAAATTGAGTGGTTGTCATTGGAAATTAAGATGTGGGAACATTTTCGATTAGGGACACATATTCTAGTGACAACTGCCTAGGAGGATTTCCATTCACTTGGATCAATTTCCTGCTCCTTCCTGTTGTGTTCCAGGACAGAAAATTAAGTGAAATATCCCCAGTCACATACAGACAGAAAAAAAACTCTCAAGCTAATATTATAACACCTGCACAATGTTAATTAGTAGCAAGCTCATAACAACAGAAAACACGCAAACTCCTGCGCACAGGTGGGTTGTCCAATAGTTGATCGACGGATCTTCGTCTAAAGTCAGAGAATTGAAAAGAGTGGTGCTAGCAGTGACCTTGCTGCCCTTCGTGGATGGGGGAGTCCTGGCACAAACAAAACAAGAGAAGAAAGGCGCACCAGCCTAGTGCATTACCACACTTTATTCGATGGAAATAGTATTAAAATTAGTATTCATCAGAGCTCGACAGTCGAGCTCTGATGAAGAGGCCCTAGACGCCTCGAAACGCATCAGCCGGCAGCAAAATACTCCTTGTATCCCCCCATTGTGGAGTGTGGCCCGAAGGGAATTCACCTACATTTTTGTTGACAAGCCTGTTCTATCTGCTGTTTGTGAGTCGTTTTTAATACTAATTTTAATACTATTTCCATCGAATAAAGTGTGGTAATGCACTAGGCTGGTGCGCCTTTCTTCTCTCGTTTTGTTTGTGCAAGCTCATAACAGTTGCACTCTCTCTTGCAAGAGACAAGTGGTATAAAGTGCGCTACTCTTTTTTTTTTTACATAGTTACATAGTAGGTGAGGTTGAAAAAAGACACAAGTCTATCAAGTCCAACCAATGTGTGTAATTATATGTCAGTATTACATTTTTATATTCCTGTATGTTGTAGTCGTTCAGGTGCTTATCTAATAGTTTCTTGAAACCATTGATGCTCCCTGCTGAGACCCCCACCTGTGGAAGGGAATTCCACATCCTTGCCGCTTTTACAGTAAAGAACCCTCTACGTAGTTCAAGGTTAAACCTCTTTTCTTCTAATTTTAACGCATGGCCACATGTCTTGTTAAACTCCCTTCTGAAAAAAAGTTTTATCCCTATCGTGGGGTCACCAGTATGCTATTTGTACATTTGTAAATCTACATGTGCTGAATATATCCACAAACAAAAAAGCATAAATAAGTAATGAAGGTATTAAATAAATAAAATGTTTGATACAAATATCATCCCAGTAAAGTGTGCCAAAAAGTGCCAGTGCTTTCTTGTTCAAGTATTTTATTGAATAATAGAACACAGAGTACAGTGACAGGCATTTTTGAATTATCACACTTACAGTAAGAGTATGTTACGGTACAATCCAGAGGAGTCAAGCATATACATAGGAAATGTCGCGCTAAACAGATATAAAAAATGCAATTATACTGGCGTGCAATTACAACACAAAATAATATATAAAGAAGTTATATTAAAAATATACAGAAAATTAATGCACCAAGTGTGAAAAAGTCCATATCAAAAATGAAAAAAGACAAATTAGTCCACTGGAATTTTAACTGTATAGAAATCAGAGTTCCAGAAGAAAGTGATAAGGTGATGAATCAATTCCAATGTGACTCCAATGTGAAAAACCCTCCACCGATGAAGATGTAGGCTTACCAGAAATGTCGGACTCAGAAAAGCATACGCTTTGTGAGTCAGACAAGCTTATAGTATACAGGTGTCCTAGGAGTCTCTCCAGACGCAGGATAACCACTCTTGTCCAAACCGATATGAATACCCACAATAAAGGTGTATGGCCAAGTCTCGACAGTATTTGCAGTCACAATACCAGAGAAGGAAAAAGGAGGAGGAGCAACATAGTGTGATACCGTAACTTAAAGTTAAAAATTTAATAGACTCATGCACTTACAATTTTGAAGTAGTACACAGCGCATATAGACATGGATAACAGCAGTGATAAAATCACTTTTATCACTGCTGTTATCCATGTCTATATGCAAAAATCTACCAGAATTCGGTGTAGAGCCTGGTAAAATACGGCAGCGTAGAGTATTTCAATTACGCAGTGCAATATTAAGTGTATGTGAATCTGGCCCATTGTTCTTTATTTTCCATTCCTGATATTGTTTGTCTGTGCTTCTTTGCATAACCAAAGCACCAGCCACCCACCTCCTGACATTGTTTTCAAAGTAAGCAAATCTCAATATATGATATAGCCTCACCAATGTCTTTACATCTGGACAAAACCAAATCTTTTTTTCATTAACATTATAGCTTATCATAGAAAAGTTCATATTTCCAAGTGTTTTTCCAAATGATCTAACTATTTTATATTACGGTACATTCAATATCTTGAAAAAAACATAAGATGAGTCTTATGAGAGGAAAAAATTCTAAAATAGGTTGAAAATACAAACAATAATTAATACAATTTTAGCGAAGCTGATCACTGTTATTGATGATGATGTAATATTTCTGACATTCCCAGTTCTTGTGCAGGCATGTGTGCGTTATTTGCTGGGTCGCTTTTATTAAGGTTGTTTAACAAATGCATATTAATGTTTATGATGTTGATGTCAGAGTAATACATGCCTGTCAGCCTTAGGCTAAGGTAATTATCCTTCAATCTTTACAAGCTTTATTAGGTAGATTTCATACAAATTTACCATCCTTGTATCAGCTAGATCAGTGTGAGAACTGCTGAATAGATATACAGGTTTTCCCTACATGTTTTCATGTGAACTTTTGCAATCTATTTCACCACTGTTTGCATTTTTTTGTGTTTATATTATATGACATTATAAAAACAAGTAAAAATTAAACTCTCCAAACTGACAACAAATCTGTCCTAAACCCTCTGAAAGCGATTGTAAAGGCTTGTTTTTTTTCCTATAAAAATATATTATACTGACCTGCATGGTGCAGTGGATTTGCGCAGAGCAATCAGGATCCTCCGCTTTTCAGTCCCACTTTTGTGATCCTGACCCTCCCTCCTGTTTAGTGCCCCCACAGCAAGCAGCTTGCTATGGGGAACCCTGAGTCAAGCCACACTTCCCTGTGCCCATTCAGACATGGAACCCCCGACCCAGCCCTGCCCCCTCTTTCCCCTGATTGGCTACCTTACTTTGATTGACAGCAGTGGTAGCCAATGGAGCTGCTGCTGTGTCGCAGCCAATTAGGAAGGAGAATCTAAGATGGCTGAGACATTTATGGACAACACTGGAACTAGATGGACCTCAGGTAAGTGTTAGGGGGGCTGAGGAGGACTGCTGCACACAGGAGGATTTTTACCATAATGCATAGAATGCATTTAGATAAAAAAAAACCTGCCTTTACAACGCCTTTAAGATTAACCTAATCATTATAATAAACTGTTCAAATTAAAAAAGCACTCAAGCTAAAAATACCTTGTAGCACATGTGTACCATAAAGATAAAGGTTTCTGTACGATACACAAAGGTGTTTTTACAAAGATGTTTAGCTTGATAGTTCTAGGCAGTACACAGAGCCGTGACACTGTCCCTTGATTCTAAATTTATACTTAGATGTTTAAAATTATACACCCATAAAAATACAGACATAAAACATCAGTATTTATTTTATTACATGAGAATGTACTTAAAAACTGTAATAACATAACCATTTAATGTTACCTTTAGAGGTGCACTCTTGGTAAATGTTAGGTTGAGGTTATTGATACAATTTTTTAAAAAATAAATAGGGGCTGGGTTATGTGAACATCGTGGAGGCTAGGTTAAGGTTTGGTGGTTAGTTAAAGGGTTTGTCTAAGGGGTTAGGTTTATCCCCAGTGAAAAGGTTAAGGTCTTGGTTAAAGTAAACATTAAAGCCAAACTCCAGCAGTGGTGTTGCCACCTTGGCCTTATGTTGGTACGCAGGCATAGTGTGTTGGGTGTCCCTTCTCGGCAGTGGTGCAGTGGGAGTGGTGACCCCGCTGTGCATGCTGGGGATGGGTACTTAAGGGGCAGATGCCATTTTTCGGGGTCCTTCGCCTCGTGGCCCTCCTGGCGCGAGCACTACCCCCGAAGGAACTGCTGGTTAAATTTTGGGTTTGTACGTTACCTCTGTAGCTGTCTTCTGGTTGGCTGTGGCACCAATCAGGAGAATTGTCCACTGATTGACTGCAGCGCTGTCTAGAACAGAGACTCAGTGCTTGATCCAGGAAGAAGTAAGTTTGACAGCTAGTATGTTTTTGATTTGCAAAGGAAAAGCAGAGGGCTCAAAAGAAACCCAGAGTTTGCTTAATCCAAATATTACACTACATTTAAATTACAGTTCTGTTGAGGAAAAACCTGCGCTGTCCAGTTATAAATAATGCAAGTATTTTGTCAAACATGCCTCTTCTTACTTGTTTTTGTTTTGTAGTTAATGAGATAGGCCATACCAGTGAACTTCTTAAGAGTGCGTGATAGGTAGTATATAGATAAGTATATTGTCAAATGGTAGCTGCAGAATAACACAAATTTTCTTTTTTCTTCTTAGTTTTATTTTCATTCTAATTCGACACCAGTAGAAATTTTTGAAACCCTCTCTGCAGCAGTCCAAAATGCCCTCTGCTTTGTCAGAATGACAACTCAGCACTCAATCTTAAAAAATATGTGCTTTTTGTGCCTTTTTTTACTACATAGTGGTCAATAAAACATCAGTTGGGTTTTTATGAAAATCTTAAATAATTAACCTTCTACCTAAATCATCAGTCTTCTGGGTTTGAACTTTTTTATAGACATAAAAGTTATCAGCTGGTTCGGGTGACAGTTATTACATACAGTATCTGTGGATAACCTTGTTATCAACTGTTAACCTTGTTGCCAACTCGTACACACAAACCAGTTTTCCTGCCAGGAAAACTGCTAAGAGAGCTTTTGGCCGGGAAAACCGGCCGTGTGTATGCTTCCTCGCCGGGATTACTGGCGGTTTTAAACCCCTCAGTTTTCCCAACCGGAAAATGTCTTGTGTGTACAAGGGAAAGTTACCGAGCAGGTTCTCGGTTTTCGCCATCCCGGACGTGTGTACAGGGCTTAAGAATAAAAAAAATCCCTTTGGAATGTGGAAATTGATTTTAACCAGTTCTCAGAATGGTAAAATAACATTGTGAGAGATAAATGGTAAGGCACAATCAATATGCAATGTTGCTAAGCAGACAGCATATGGAGGTTAGAAAACACAGCAATATGCACCACTACTATAGTGATCTCCACTAGCTTCCAGGTCCTGGTCCAGCTTCCAGGTCCTGTGCCAATTGGCTGCCCTGCTGCATTGTGAACACAAGAGGTTGCTCACTCAGCATAGATGCATTTCAGAGAATTGCTTTTCATTTTCTCATTAAATGCAAAGAGCTCTCTAATTGTACAAGGTGGTGATCATTATGTCATCATGTTGCTTCTCCATCTTATCCAATCAGAGAACATTTTGCATTTACTGACTAAGTGCACAGTGTTCTCGGCATAGCACTCATGCTGAGCAAGCCACACAACCTGGGACCTTGAAGCTATGGGAGATCACTGGAGTAGTGGTGCCTAAGGGAGGGGGATCAGCCAGGTATGGTATTTGCATAATTACATTGCTCTAAGCAAGACCCATGTAACTGTAAACATAGTAGACATGTGCATTCGTTTTCGTCCGAATGCATTTTCGTACGAATTTCAGGTATTTTCGTTATCGTTTTAACAAATAATGAAAGCACAGAAACCGAAAACTGAAAGATCCAACATAAACAAATGCTTTATTTTCGTTTTTGTTGCGGTCAAATGTGCCTAACCTTAACTCTATTAGTCCAATATTATTCTACATAGAGAAAAAAGATTCGACATAGAGAAAAAAGATTCGACATAGAGAGAAAAGATTCGACATCGAGAGACATGAAGAGTCAAATTTTTTAATTTTTTTAAGATTCTGTTGAATCTTTTTTTTTTCTTAGAACATTCGACATATACCATAAGCCTTCAATGACAGATTCGACATAGAGAGATATGAAGATTCTACATAGAGAGACATGAAGATTCGACATAGAGAGACATGAAGATTCGACATAGAGAGACACGAAGAGTCCAATTTTTTTATTTTTTTTTAAAGATTCGACCTCAATTTGGATTTTCGGACGAATGCATTTTTTTAACGAAAAACAAAATAAATAAAAATGAATTTTGGAGGGAACTAAATACATTTATTTTTCGGACGAAAACGAAATTACGAAACAAAATATTTCAGTGTGCACATGTCTAAAACATAGACACCTGGAATTCAGCAGTAACAAGGGAAAAATGGCTGCTTCAATACATATAAACTATACATAAAAATACATTTATTTTTTTAAACATTAACACACATCGTGGAGATTATTTACATAAAATAGATAACTGTCACATGTATAGCTAAACACAATAAAAAGACTATAGCTTCCCTTTAAGCTTTCAGTGGTAATTGCTCTGTCTCTGTCATGAAAGAGAACTTCAACAGAACTGAGCGCTTCAACTGTGGCAGCTATCCAGTGAACTGAAATTAACACATATCACTGTCAGGGCAGTGGTTATCGTACACGATATCCAGGCATGTGCCTAAGGCTACATTATCCAGTAAGCTGCATTAAAGTGTTTCATGATTACTGGATTCTGGTTAATGCTCTATTAAGTTTATTTCCATTGATTTTGTTATAAACTTAATTTTTTTCTACACATATAATTAAACATAAAATAACACAGATACAATTCTAATTTCACATAAATACTGTATCTTACCAACGCATTCAAAAACAAAACAAACATGACATTACTATCAGTAACTCACTACACCTACTTTCTGTGGCTAATATTATTTCCAGTTTGCTGAAACCAACTACAACTCTAAGCAAGGAAACATTTAAATGTGTGAGGTCGCAAACTCAATTCATGGAGCCCATTGATCATGGAATTTTTAATGCATCAATGCATTCATATCTCCATTCCTCCACCTTTATAATTTCTTGTATTTTTACTATCCAATCCTTCGCTGAAGAAGGCATGGGTGGTTTCCAATTTTTGAGTATTACATTTTTCCCTGTCTTCAAGATGAGGCAATAAAGATATTTTATATCTTCCCATTGAGATTTGGAAAGCATGAAACAATAACAATAGAGGACCATCCGGGATGACATACATACCCCACTTTTAAGTACACAATGGGGTTTAGTTACTAAAGCTGGAAAGTGAAAAATCAGGCTCACTTCTGCATAGAAACCAATGGGTTTCTAACCCCAGCTTGTTATTAAGCGTTGGTAATAAAACCTGGAAGCTCATTGGTTTCTATGCAGAAGTGAACCTGATTTTGCACTTTTTTTTTTGCATAAACCCCATTATGTACATAAAAGTGGGGTATGCCTGTATTGTGTAATTCGAGAAATTACGTTGCAGATCTCCATCCAGAATGGTTTTATTATTGGCCAGTCCCACCATATATGCAAAAAGGTTCCTTTCAAGTCACACTCCCTCCAATAGTTCACACATAGAGATGGAAAAAATATAGCCACATTCTTGGGGACTCTACACCATTTTGCTAAGACTTTATAGTAAGATTCATGTGTTCTGGAACTGATTAAGGATGTGGGTAACTGATTAAGGATGTGGGAATTGGGTAGAACTTCTTTATTCTCGGACTGATTAAGGATGTGTGTGCTGGCTTAGTTATTTTCTCAATTTTCTGATGGAGTAACCACTTGCTTACTGGGCACTTAAACACCCCTCCTGCCCAGACCAATTTTCAGCCTTCAGCGCTCTCACACTTTGAATGACAATTACTCAGTCATGCAACACTGTACCCAAATTATTTTTTTGTCTTTTTTTCATACAAATAGAGCTTTCTTTTGGTGGTATTTTATCACTTCTGGGTTTTTTATTTTTTGCGCTATTAATGAAAAAAGACCAAAAATTTTGAAAAAAAAATGATTTTTTCTTAGTTTCTGTGATAACATTTTGCAAATAAATAATTTTTCTTCATAAATTTTGGCCACAATTTATACTGCTACATGTCTTTGATAAAAAATAACCCAACATTTTTGGAAATTATTTGGTCTGTGTAAAAGTTTTAGAGTCTACATGCTATAGTGCAAATCATAAAAAATGAGGCGGCACAAATGTGCACTGACTAATTGCACAGCTGTGCATTGATGAGCCGGCACATATGGGCACTGATTGGCACAGGTGGGCACTAAGGTGGCACAGATGAGGCGGCACAGGTGGGCACTGATTGGCAGCACAGTTGGGCACTGATTGGCAGCACAGTTGGGCACTGATTGGCGGCACAGGTGGGCACTGATGAGGTGCATATTAGCACAGGTGGGCACAGACTGGCACAGGTGGACACAGATCCCTATGGGCACTGTATGGGCACTGTGGATCTCTATGGGCACTGTGGGACTGTATGGGCACTGTATGGGCACTGTAAAGACTAGGCAACTCACAGATCTTTCTCCCTTCTCACACGCTGTCTCTGTGTGAGGAGGGAGAGCCGGCAATGAGAGATGATCTCATATGTGTACATTTGAGATCATCTCTCATTGGCCGCACAGATCGCATACCAAACGGCCACTCCGATTGGCCGTTCGCAGCGATCTGTGATTGGCTGTGTCCAAGGGACACGGCCAGCACAGAATTTCCCCGCTGCGCCCTGGGGAGCGCGCGCGGGGGAACGAGGAAAGGGACGGATGTCAAATGACGGCTTCCTGGATTTTCAGGTCCGCTGAAGCCGTCTTTCGGCTATAGCGTGGGCCTCAAGTAGTTAACCCAATACCCTCTCCCTCTCCTAATGTAATAATGAACCATTTGTGAGGCTAAACCCAGAAGCAATTCATAGGAAGTGGACAACAGCCTAGTGGGTGGATATTTCAAGACACACAAGGTTGTGAAAGGAGTTAAGGAGATCACCAGTTTAGTTTTTTATCTAAGCTATTAAAAAACCTTGAATTTGGGTGTTTTTGCAGCCATCCATAATGGACCTACCGCATTCCTTCCTGAAAGTTAAATGAGGTTTCAGAGACTTATAGAAACGCAAAGCACCTAATTTCTGTTTTAATTCCTCATTTAAAAAAAAAAAAATGCTAGCTCTTCTCCAGTTACAAACTAGAGGAATCCTCCTATTGATATAAACGGAGATGGGATGGCTGCTAGACTTGCTTTTTTTTAGTCAGCCCCAAATCTGTAATGTTGCTTGTGTCAGTGGTAAAACTAAATCAGCCAGGCCTGAGAGCTTCTTGGGGACCCACAGGGCATGGCCACTATCTTGAACATGCTGGTTCCAATTTACATTTCTCATCAATGCGTTGGCTTGGTAGCACAAACAAAACATCTGGAGGATCCAGGCCCTCTTTCTCTTTAGTGCTACAAAATAGTTTTCATGAAGGCCTGGAAGATTTTCCTCATAAAAAATATCATATAAATTCTCATTTTACATGTTGGAAGCAGGACCTGAACACTTTAATGTGGAGCATTTAAATAAAGAATAAGAATCTCGGGAGAATCACAATCTTCAGAATATTTACCCTACCCAACCAAGTAAAATGTATCTTATGCCATTGTTTTAGGTCTTCTCTAATCCTTTATAAACATGGAGGAAAATTAACCTTGAATTAATCCTGTACCTTAACCACTTGCTTACTGGGCACATATACCCCCTTCCTGCCCAGGCGAAATTTCAGCTTTCGGCACTGTTACGTTCTGAATGAAAATTGCGAGGTCGTGCGACGTGGCTCCCAAACAAAATTTACATATTTTTTCCCCCCACAAATAGAGCTTTCTTTTGGTGGTATTTGATCACCTCTGCTGTTTTTATTTTTTGCGCTATAAACAAAAAAATAGCATAAATTTTGAAAAAAACACAATGGGCCAGATTCAGAGAGCCGTAACTCCTGTCTAACTGGTGTTAGACTGGAGTAATTTCAAATTACGCGCGTTTTTTAGCTAGTCGGAAACCTCAAACCTCAAAAGACGGCTGCGAGCTTCAATTCGACTGGATTACGTGTTCGTACGCCTTCGGATCTACGCTGCAAAAAAATTGCGGCCACTGGATGGACTTCCCGTCGTTTTCCGCGTCGGGGTATGCTAATGAGCTTTTGCCGGCGATCCCAGAAATTACGATCTTCAATCGCAATCTCTTACGGCATCTTTAGTCATCTTTTTTTTGCGTGACACTATACCAGCTTTTTGCTGGTCTAATATTACACAGCCCATGTTAAGTATGGCCGTTGTTCCCGCGTCGAATTTCTACATTTTCCGACGTCTTTTATTATTTTTAACGTAAGTCGTCCGGGAATAGGAATGTTCGTAAACGACGCTACTCAAACAACGAATGACGTAACGACGTGATTTCGCGCAATGCACGGCGGGAAATTTCTGAACGGATCATGCGCAGTTCGATCGCCACGGGGACGCGCTTAATTTAAATGCTTCACGCCCCCTAATCGTGTATTTTGATTACGCGGCGAGAAATAGACTACGCCGCCGTAGCGTACGGGCAAAAATCTACCAGAATTCGATGTAGAGCCTGGTAAAATACGGCAGCGTAGAGTATTTCGATTATGCAGCGCAAAATTAAGTGTATCTGAATCTGGCCCAATATTTTTAACTTTTTGATATAATAAATATCCCAATAAAAAAAAATAAAAAATTCTCAGTTTAGGCTGATACGTATTCTTCTACATATTTTTGGTAAAAAAAAAAATCGCAATAAGCGTGTAGTGATTGGTTTGCACAAAAGTTATAGTGCCTAGAATTTATAGAATTATAGAATTATGAAAAAAATAAATTATATTTTTTACTAGTATTATGGCAGACACATTGGACACTTTTGACACATTTTTGGGACCATTCACATTTATACAGCGAACAGTGCTATAAATATGCACTGATTACTGTATAAATGTGACTGGCAGGGAAGGGGTTAACACTAGGGGGCGAGGAAGGGGTTAAATGTGTTCCCTAGGAGTGATTCTTACTGTGGGGGGAAGGGACTGACTGGGGGATGTGCTTGATCTGTGTCCCTATGTACAAGGGACACAGTATCGGTCTCCTCTCCCTGACAGGATGTGGATCTCTGTGTTTACAAACAGAGATCCACATCCTTGGCTGTGTAACGGCCAATCGCGGGTACCTCGAGTGACGGAGGAGCCGAGGACATCAATAGACGTCCTCCCAGACCTGAAGAGCCACCTTGTGGCCGTCAATTGACAATGGCCCAGGTCTCAAGAAGTTAAGATTCAAGCTGATTCCCAGAAAAGTAAAATGGCATTCTGCCACAACAGTCAAGGCACGGGCCCTATAGAAGCAGCACGATTGTGCCCTTCCTTTAGTGCAAATGTGCCAATGACGTTGGTGCAAACATATATGGTAAATATCTCCTAAATCTTACAGGTTTAGGAGAAATTTCCAGAACCTACAGGTAAGCCTTATTATAGGCTTACCTGTAGGTAAAAGTGGTGGCTTAGTGAGGCCACTTTGCCCATCTTGGATGTCACCCCCTGTTTTTTGATGATGTTCCAAAATAGTAAATTGATGTAAAAGGTTTTTATTGCTTTCACCCTTTTTATTTGTCCTTGTGACGAATACTACCAAGCGTGAAAGGAAATCCCAAATTTGAAGTGGACACCAGAACAGGAATAAAGGAGAAATCTTGCATTTTGGACACTAATTCTGGTTACCTTGGGGACTACAAGATATTTCCCTCACTTTGGAGGGATTACCTCCCACTTTCTGTTGTACCTCTTGGACAGGAACTGAGGGGAAATATCCCCGATGAAATACATATGGCAAAAAGTTGCCAGCACAGGAATAAAGGAGAAATCTTGCAATAGGCACACTAATTATCACTCCTATTACCTCTGACTTCTTGTTGTATCTCTGGGGCGGGAACTGAAGAGAAATATTCCCAATGGAATGCATACAAAATATTTATTTTTTATAGATTTTTATTTTTTATATTTAACAACCAATGAGAACAGGGTATCCTCAATCATCACACAGTCTTAGGGAATAAAATGAAAAAATATAATATTGGTCTAATGTTCTACAAAAGTCATTAACCACTTGACCTCCAGAAGGTTTACCCCCTTCATGATCAGACCTTTTTTTGCTATTCAGCACTATATTACTTTAAATGGCAATTGCTCGGTCATGCAACACTGAATGAAATTTATATCATTTTTTCCACACAACAAAAAGTTATCTTTTAAGGGTGTTTCTACTTTCTGTTATAAAACATATCTAATGAAATGATAAAAAAAATCAAATATCTTCATTAAAACTGGAATTCAGCGACTTATAGTGGGACTGTGATAGTGTGGCAGGCAATCTGGCACTTACAGACCCTTGCTAGGAGGTACACTAACTGACTAACTGACACTGACAGCAATAGTCATCAGAAGAACAGGAAGTGAGGATTTCTCAGAAGAAATAAGGACATTTAAAAGCAAAATTGAAGGATGAGGTAAATGAAGGAGGACTGCACTCAGGTAAAGGCAGCTTTTTTAAAAAAATTACCTTTACAACCCCTTTAAAGAAAATCTCTCCTTCCAGACACAAACAGCAAAAGATGACATGAAGTGGTGTCAACTCTTTCCTATTAATGCACCCGGACCCAAAAGGATGTCAGATTTGGAGAATGTAAGCAGGTGCAGGTTTTCCTCCATCTAGTATTCACTGTGCTGCTATACAAATGGAGTGGAATCTTCAGAAGAAATTGTCTGTTCAGGGATTTCTTCAGTGTCTCAGAGGTACCAGCTGTCTGATTGGACACTGCAACTTTTGGGGACCTTTGGCAGCCATCTTGGTTTGGTACCTTATAAATTAGGGAAACCTGCGCCATTCAGGCACGTCTGAAGTGAGTGATAGGTTAGGCATAGAGATCCTGCTTGCCAGGGAAAGCAAATAGCACAAGGGAAGGTTCCTGGTGATTAGGGTTAGGAAAGCAAAAACTTTAGGAAAACCTCTGTCATCCTGTAATTTCCTGAAAGAATGCTTACAAAGTAAACCGACAGTACTGTGCAGTTCAGTAGATTTCCTGAAAGAATGCTTACAAAGTAAACCGACAGTACTGTGCAGTTCAGTAGAGCCCTGGCTGTTCTTTCATTTCAGTCTCTATTGTGTAGGGCATTACATGCTAATAAAAGAAAAATCCAGGTACCTTTATTCCAATTTGACATTACAGTAATTATTCAGTGCCTTGAAAAAGTATTCATACCCCTTGAAAATGTTCCATATTTTGTCAGGTCTCGCACCTGAGCTGTGGCTCTCTGCAGCCCCTCCATAGCTACCATGAGCCGCTTGACTACTTCTCAGATTAATGCTCTCCTTGCCCGGCCTGTCAGTTTAGGTGGACCACAATGTCTTGGTAAGTTTACAGTTGTGCCATACTCTTTCCATTTTCGGATGATGGATTGAACAGTGCTCCATGAGATGTTCAAAGCTTGGAATATTTTTTTATAATCTAACACGGCTTTAAACTTTTCCACAACTTTATTCCTGACCTGTCTGGTGTGTCCCTTGGACTTCATGATTCTGTTTGTTCACTAAGGTTTTCTAACAAACCTCCGAGGGCTTCACACAACAGCTGTATTTATACTGAGATTAAATTACATTACTATTTACTAATTAGGTGACTTTTGGAGGCAAAAATCACATAAAATCACAATCAAAAACATTTACGTTTTTGGTTGTAACATGACAAAATGTGGAAAATGTCAAGGGGTATGAACACTTTTTCAAGGCACTGTATGTTAAAATGCATTTGATGATTTATTAAACACATAACTAGGTTAAATACAGATATCAGAGTCCAGGCTTAAAAACTCTTTTTGTTTGTATCTATCATGTACACAGAGGTGTCCTTATCTGTTCAATATACATATATACTATACTTCCTATTAGGGATGAGCTTTATGTTCGAGTTGAACATGAGTTAGACTCAAACATTTGCTGTTCGCCAATTAGCCGAACAGCGAACAATTTGGGGTGTTCGCGAGAAATTTGAAATCCGCGGAACACCCTTTAAAAGTATATGGAAGACATCTAAAGTGTTAATTTTAAAGCTTAATATGCAAGTTATTGTCATACAAAGTGTTTGGGGACCTGGGTCTTGCCCCAGGGGACATGTATCAAGGCAAAAAAAGTTTAAAAAACGTCCGTGTCTATAGTATGCCTGTAAAGTAGCGTATGTTTCCTGTGTTTATAACAGTTAACTAGTTATAACAGGGCAAGGGTTGCGGGGATGAGGCCCTTGTCCCCATAAACTCTCTCGTACCCCCTCTTTTCCTGCGGCCTGCCAGGTTGCATGCTTGGATAAGGGTCTGGTATTTTTGGGGGGAACCCCATGCTATTTTTTTTTTATTTGGCGCAGGGTTCCCCTTAATATTCATACCAGACCTGAAGGGCCTGGTAATGGAATTTAGGGGGGACCCCCACGCATTTTATATTTTTATTTTTCAATGACTTTCAATGACTTTTATCTGTATTGCAAGGACCAGACAATTCATTATAGCCGCGAGTAGTTTTTAATGACTTTTCTTCCTTTAGAAATGTCATTTTGTACAGAGACTGTTATAAATACGGGAAACATGCGCTACTTTACAGGCATACTATAGACACCCCCCAGGTACAAAATTTAAATTAATATTTCACTTTTATTGTTTCACTTTAAACATTATTAAAATCACTGCTCCCAAAAAACTGCCTTTTTTAAAACTTTTTTTTTTGCATTAATACATGTCCCCTGGGGCAGGACCCAGGTCCCCAAACATTTTTTACAGTGTCTGCGTGTTCGAACCAATTTTTTGCCTGTTCGCATGTTCTGCTGCAAACCGGACCGGGAGGTGTTCAGCTCATCCCTACTTCCTATTGTATTGTAGTGCATAGAACAGGGGGATTCAGTATTATAGCTCCGCACAGCTTAGACCATATTGTTTGATTGAAAATAGTACTGTCTTTGTGAATCATACTATAATTAATATCACATTTACAGTTATTAACCAAAAAAGCTGTCTGTTATGCCGTGTACACACGATCACTTTTCGGCATGGAAATAAATGAAGTTTTTCATCATGGAAAAAAACGAAGTTTTTCCAACTTCATCATTAAAAACGACGTTGCCCACACACCATCGTTTTTCAAAAAAATTATGAGCAAAGCGTGGTGACGTACAACACGTACGACGGCACTCTAAAGGGGAAGTTCCATTCAAACTCCGTCTCATAACTTGCTTCTGAGCATGCGCGGGTTTAAAACGTTGTTTTTAACGTTGTTTTAGCCCACACACTATTAGCCACAAACATGTGTAAAAATGCAAGGTTGTCCCCAAAATATTTTCAGGTAACTTGTAATAATAGCTTGGAAAACGTGTTAATTGAAAACAAAACTGAAGTTGCCCTTTAACATGTGGCATAATGTAATCACAAACCAAATGCTTTTGGAAAATCTAACTAAAATGTCTAGAGGGTATTTGTTTAAATTGCCTGCTATGATTCATTTTTTTTACTTCACTTGTACTTACTATTGATGAGGATTATTTTTCACTCCTCTTTAGGAAATAACATTACACGAACCACTTAACAGACCAAAATACTTTATTGTAATCTGTTTTTTTTAATTAGCCGGTGCATATCAGAGAGACTTTTATTTACAATTTGTACCCAGCAGATGGTGGACAGATGGTTCATCTAAATAATAATACTAATAAAATAACTTCAAATGTTTATATTGTAAACTATAAGATTGCAACCCAGATAAATGATCAGGCTATGGTGCTGAAACGCCTTTGAGGAATAGGTGACTACAACACAGAAAATGCCACAATCTGCAACTTCTGCAGACCTGTATTATTTTTTTATGATCATAGAATAAAACGATTGTAGCCTCCAAATTATCCCAAACCAGGAAATTCTCTTGCAACAGATGCAATATTCTGATTGCTATCCACTTATTGTATGCTATGTGTATGTCATTCGGTTTGTAGCTAATCTGTCAGCCTCTCACTTGATGGCTTCACAGCACTTCACAATCAACGTGCTACTTCCCCTCTTGCTCTTTCCAAACATAATGTTGGCTTTAAGTCATGGATGCTGTGCATTAAGCCATTTGTTTTGTAGCTCTTTCTATTATCACCCCAAGGTTCTAATCCATTCTGCTACCTGCCAAAAAAGACTGTTTAGCATGTGCTTGGAAAAATTCTATCATTTTTAGCTTAGCACATATTTGCCTTTATTCTGCCAGGCATAATTATGACAGACTTATTATGCATATTACTTCTTTGGGTGTTTTTGACAAAGCATGGACCTAGTGTTTGCAGCAATAAATTGCATTTTCTAATCTTTAACTACTTAAGGACGTAAGGTGTTTTTCAGATTTGGTGTTTACAAGACTAAAACAGTTTTTTTTGCTAGAAAATTACTTAAAACCCCCAAACATTATATATATATTTTTTCTAACACCCTAGAGAATAAAATGGCAGTCATTGAAATACTTTTTGTCACACCGTATTTGCGCAGCGGTCTTACAAGCACACTTTTTTGGGAAAAAAATCACTTTTTTGAATTAAAAACTAAGACAACAATAAATTTGGCCCAATTTTTTTATATATTGTGAAAGATAATGTTATGCCGAGTAAAATGATACCCAACATGTCACGCTTAAAAATTGTACCCTTAAAAATCTCGATAGGCGACGTTTAAAAAATTCTACAGGTTGCATTTTTCGAGTTACAGAGGAGGTCTAGGGCTACAATTATTGCTCTCGCTCTAACGATCGCGGCAATACCTCACTTGTGTGGTTTGAACACCCTTTTCATATGTGGGCGCTACTCGCGTATGCGTTCACTTCTGCGCGCGAGCTTGTCGGGACAGGGCGCTTTAAAAAAAAAAAATTGTTTTCTTATTTATTTTTATTTATTTTATCATTTTTTACACTGAAATAAAACATTTTTTATCACTTTTATTCCTATTACAAGGAATGTAAACATCTCTTGTAATAGAAAAAAGCATGACAGGTCCTCTTAAATATGAGATCTGGGGTCAAAAAGACCTCAGATCTCATATTTAGACTTAAATGCAAAAAAAAATATGGAAATTGTAATTTTTTCAAATGACAAAAAAAAAATGTTTCTTTAAGGCGCAAGGGCGGGACTGACGTTTTGACGTCACTTCCGCCCAGCAGAGCTATGAGGATGGGTGGGCGCCATCTTGCCCTCACTCGCATTCCCCACACAGCCAGGAGAAGGACCCGTTCGCCTCCACCGCTACCGACGGCTCCGGTAAGCGGCGGAAGGCGCGGGAGAGGGGCGGGAGGGGGGCCCTCTCCCACCAACGATAACGGTGATCTCACGGTGAATCCGCTGCAGAGACCGCCATTATCGTTTACAGGACTGCTCACTGAAAAGATGGATATGTCGGTTGTGGAAGCAGCTGCTGCCGTTACCGAGATATCCATCTTTAAAAAAAGGACGTATATATACAGTGGGCGGTCGTTAAGCCGTTAAGGAGTGCTCATATATTTTATATATATATATATATATATATATATATATATATATATATATATATATATATATTTACAAAATGTAAGGGGTGTACTCACTTTTGTGAGATACTTTATCTATACATACTTTATATATATATATATATATATATATATATATATATATATATATATATATACAGTACAGACCAAAAGTTTGGACACACTTTCTCATTCAAAGAGTTTTCTTTATTTTCATGACTATGAAAATTGTAGATTCACACTGAAGGCATAAAAACTATGAATTAACACATGTGGAATTATATACATAACAAAAAAGTGTGAAACAACTGAAAATATGTAATATTCTAGGTTCTTTTTGTTTCAATATTTTTATTGGAATTTTCAATTTTAAAGTACAGACAAGTGCTATACATACAGGTAAATTCATCAAATATCAACAGACAGTTATGTTTAAAATTAAAGATAAAAATAAATATAATGAAGAGTCGATAAATATGTAATAGTACAGCAATATGTATCTATACAAAAGAGGAAAGTTATCATGTGAAGTAGTTATTCACTAAACAAGTATCCCTAATGGATCAATTGGCATGTTCCTCTGCTTTTTTTTTTTTTATAAAATTCAGAAAACTGGTGTCGAAGTGAACAACTAAACTTTGTGATCTAGACATTTTCTCCAAGGAGCCCATGAGATATCGTGTTTGTGTAAAGTATTCATGGATACAGCCAATAAACGCTCATATGTCATATGGAGATTTGTCAGATCGACAGCCTCAATCACAGACGGAGGGGAAGAATCCTTCCATCTCCTTGTGATTGACAGTCTGGCGGCAAGAAGTAAGTGTACAATAGATTTACGTAGACTGAGCGGAAAATCTTCTATACCCAGAGACAACAAAGCTAACTCTGGGTTATGTTTTATCCTAGTACCTGTCATAGCCATTAAAATATCAAAAATGTTCAACCAGTAATCCACTATTTTAGGACAGTTCCAAAGAATATGGAGAAGGTCACCTCTCGCTCCACATTGTCTCCAGCATCTGTCGGAGTGCTGGTTGCCAAACTTGGATAGAATATCGGGAGTATAGTACCACCTCAAAGTTATTTTAACCGACAGCTCCCATAGGGACGTACACTTGGAGGCTGATTGATTCAATTTGCACGCAATATGACATTGGTCGTCAGTAAATAAATGACCTAAATCCACTTCCCATTTAAGGTGGGAAGAGGACTTCGTAAACCTTCTCTTATGTTGAAATATATTGTAAAAGAGGGAGATACCTTTTTTCTTTAATACTAGTGACGTTAAAAAGGACCATGCATTAGCGTGGATGTAAAGGTTGGTATCAATCAAGTTATTCAAGAAGCGTGTCATCTTCTTATATGGAATTAAGCAATGATCAGGTAAACTGTATTCAGATTTAATATCTTCAAAAGATTTAATTTTGCTATTATTGAAAAGGTCATGAAGAAATTCAATACCATGTGTGCTCCATTGTTCTATAGAACTCTGACTCATAACAAGTTGCAAAACTCGAAAAGGGATTTCTACTTTAACCTTGGGATCCGAGGGATCCGTAAACTTTAAGAATTTAAGCCATGTTGTTATGGAAATCTTCATTGTAGGTGGAAGGTGTGTAGGGATTTTAAGTCCTATCTGTGCTCCAAATAGCCATAGTTTTGTTAGCTTGTGAATACCATATGAGGATTCGATTAAACCCCAGTTTGACGTCGGGGTAGAATGAAACCACTCTTTTATCTGAGTCAAAACGGAGCTATAGAAGTAATCCTGGAAATCAATGTATCCGATCCCGCCCCACATCCTATGTTTAATCAATTTATGATGGGCGCATCTGGATTTCTTTCCTCCCCAAACGTATCTGGATAAGATTACTTGAAGAGATTTGAAAAAACTAACGTGGGTCGGAATGGGGAGACATCTAAATAAGTATAAAACCTGAGGTAGATGTAACATCTTGAATGCCGAGAGTCTACCCCACCATGAAAGTTCATGCTTACTTAATTTTAATAAGTCTATTTGCAATTTCTGTCTTAGGGGAATGTGATTGTGGGCGAATAAAGATTTGGTGGATCTTGTCAAACGAATTCCTAAGTATGGAATATCAGTATCCGCCCAAGTGTAGGGAAATTGATGTTGGAGAAGATGATTCGAGACAGCGTCTATACCTATATCAAGTACTGACGATTTCAGAGTATTCACCTTATAATAAGATATCTTGCTGAACCAAGACAATACTCCTTGTAGTTCAGTTAAAGAAACAGACGGACATGTTAACATTAATATAACATCATCGGCAAATAGACTGATCTTATGTATTTGCGAGCCTATAGTCACCCCCGATATCTTGGAATTAGATCTTATATGTTCTGCTAAGGGTTCCATCACTAAGTTAAAGATTAAGGGGGACAGGGGGAAACCTTGTCTGGTCCCATTGGATATAAGAAAGCGTTGGGATAGCAGGTTGGAAGCCAAAACACAAGCATTGGGGTTCGACTAGAGGGACAGTATAGATTGAAAAATAAAACCCTCAAAACCAAATTTCTGAAGAGCCAATGATAGATAATTCCAATTGACTGTGTCAAACGTCTTCTCTGCATCTAGAGATAGAAGCAGAGAAGGCGTTCCCGTCACATTCACATTATGGATAACATCTATCAGTCTCCTTGTAGCATCCGAAGCCTGGCGTCCCTTGGTGAATCCAGTCTGATCAATATGTATTAAAGTAGGGAGTATGTCTACCAGTCTATTTGCTATTGTTTTGGCAAAAACTTTTATATCAATGTTAAGAAGGGAAATAGGACGGAAATTTGATGGAGATGTAGGATCCTTGCCTGGCTTTGGAAGCGTTATTATCAATGCAGATAACATTTCGTCTGGAAAATAAGATTTAGAGGCAGAGTGGTTAAACGTATCTCTCATATGTGGTATCAGTAATTTTTTTAAAGTTTTGATGTATTCGCCCGTGAAGCCATCCGGACCTGGCACCTTGCCCCCAGGAAGGGAGTCAATGGTGTTTGATAATTCCAAATCAGTGAAAGGGGCATTTAGTATTTTAAGATTTTCTACTGATAATTTAGGCAAATCTATTTGAGAGAGGAAAGATTGAATTTCACTAGTAGAAGGTTGATGGATATTGTCATCATTATTGAGGTTGTAGAGCTTGCTATAATACAATCGGAACTCATCCGCTATTTTTTGAGGATTTAATATTTTAGATTGGTTGGTAGGGTCAACAAGGTGGGAAATCCTGGTTCTAGTTCGATATCCTTTGATACGGTTAGCTAACATCTTCCCTGCTTTGTTGCCTGTTGCGTAAGTGTTTGCTTTCAGCCTCCTAAGTCGAAAGTCATAAGACTCCATAAGTAAAGAACGCAAATCATGTCTTAGTTTAAAAATTTCAGTTCGTAGGGCGGATGTGGGATTATTTTTGTTCCTCGCATCCAACTCTTCTAGTTTTTTAGTCATGTCGTCAAGGTTTTTGGCTCTTTTCTTTTTATTTTGTGATCCTAGTTGTATGAAAAGACCACACACAAAAGATTTATGCGCTCCCCACAATATCGCCGGGTCAGAAACAGATCCCATGTTGTCAGAAAAAAACTCATCAAGCTTCTGAGACATATATCGTATGTTTTCAGGCATCTGTAAAAGGTAGTTGTTCATACGCCATATGTAAGAGTTTTGATAGGAGTTTGCATTTTTCACTCGGATACTAATTGGGGCATGATCCGACCAAGCAATAGTGTGGATGCGAGATTCAATCACATTTTGAAGTAGCCATTTGTCTGATACGAATAGGTCTATACGGGAGTATGTATTATGTCTCGAGGAGTGGAACGTATAGTCCCTCTCTGATGCATGGTAACATCTCCATACGTCAAATAGATCGTTGTCCAAAAAAAATTTTGACAGAGGGGAAGCAAACCTTTTAGCTCCAGAGGAGGAATCAACGTCCATATCTGGGACCAAATTGAAGTCCCCACACATCAAAAGATGACCCACCTGTATCTCACGTATCTTCCTCAAAACCTTTTTATGGAAACCCATTTGTCTTATATTCGGTGCATAAATATTAACAAGAGTGTAGGTTACATCATTTAACTTGCACACCAGTATGACATACCTACCTCCCGTATCTGAGCAGCATTTCAACAAATCAAAATTCACAGTGTCACGAATCGCAATTAAAATACCTCTTTGTTTACATGTGTAGTCGGCCCTGAAGATATGAGGAAAGTTTTTATGTAGACACTGTGGAGTTTTATCAAGAGCAAAGTGAGTTTCTTGCACACAAAGTATGTCAGTTCCATTAGTTAACGCAGTCTTCCACAAAGAAGACCTCTTGGCTGGGTGGTTCAAGCCATTTGCGTTAACTGAGAGAAAATTGATGGACATAGCAGCATGGAGTGGACCTCAATAGGCTAAATACTCACAGGTTAAGAGGAAACCCAGTCGGATAAGTACAGACAGGACTGTAAGTATATTCGGGCAAGAAGCAATCTATACAGACTGAGCTATCCTGACACCTTTTGAGCAACAAAAAGGAAGAACAAAACTGAAAACAAAAAGTAAATAGAAAGAGAACAAACAAAACAAAAAATTAAACCGAATAAACAAGACAAACAAAGATCATAAAAATAAATTGCAATCTAATTTAACTAGCAATAAAGATGCAACACAAAACCTTTTTTCTTCCTACTTGACAGTAAAATAAAGTTATATCTCACACCTGTGGTGCATATACTAATAGGAAAAGGGAATGTAATAAGCACATCACAAGTCGGGTATATATAAAAAAAAAACGACCAATAAAAGGGGTGAAAGTTCAAAAAAGGATCAAAAAATGGAAAAATTTGCAGAACAGACACCAGGGGTACATGTGAATAGTGAGAGAAAAAAGAAAAAAGAAAAAAAAAAAAGGGGATACAAGGGAAAGTGCAAAAATGGAAGAGGTCAGACCCCCAACAACACAGTCTAACCAATTGCCTTTAGTCGTCTGCTTCTTTCTTCTATTCCATGTTTCCCTTTATGCTTCTCATATTCATTTCTTCTATTATCCGATGAACGTCATATGTTCCCAGGAAGAAGGTATCCTTCTCGGATGTTGCTAGCAGGTTGTGGACCTTCCTTACTACCCCGAACATGAGAGAGTGCCGGAGACATGCCCCACGAGTGCAGGAGACGCATTCCTTCCTTCGGATCAGATATGATATTAGTAATTCCATCCTTGGTGGCCATTAAAGTTGCAGGGTGTTTCCACTTGTATAGTATTTTGTGGTCGTACAAAGATTTTGTAACAACTTTCAGTTGTCTCCTCAGGGCCAGAGTATGTTGAGATAGGTCTGCATACATTTGGATATCCTTATAAGGCTCAGGCAATGATTTCAAGTCTCTAGCTTTAGCAAGTAGTCTCTCCTTAATATGAAAGAAGTGAATTTTCATAAGTATGTCTCTAGGGATAGAAGCGTTCATGTGCTTGGGTTTGGGAATGCGGTATATCTGATCAATCGTGCGTTCAATCCGAGAAATATTTGGTACCAAGGTATCAATCAAAGTGTCCGCATAGTTGTGTAGATCGCTTGGGATAATGGATTCCGGGACTCCTCGCAATTTCACGTTACAGCGCCTTGACCGGTCCTCCAGGTCTGCAATTTTAGCTTTGGTCCACAAGTTCACATCAGACTGATCCTTACACGCCTCTACAAGATCATGAACAGTCTCAGATTGATCATCCAATGCGTTTTCAACATTAAGGACCCTATCATTTAGACCTTTTAATTCGACAGAAAGGTTTTTCATCATGACCGTCAAATTTGACATAAGCGATGATTGCAGTGAAATTAGAATTTCCTTCATAGTAGTATCCATTACTGGCAACCCGGACGTGGGGTAGTTGTAAATTGATGGCGCATTACTGGGGCCTGTCATAGCATGACTAACCATAGCCATACCTGATTGTTGAATTGAATCTGCGTCATCAATCCTCCGTTTTGTTTTCGCCGGGCTTTGAAATGAAGGACTTTTCGGCGGTGAATCGTGAACAGTGTTGAGTTGTTCCATCGGATCCTGATTGTTAGGATCTTCGTCAGGGAGATCTGTGTATGGCGCCGGTTTTTGTGTAACTGCGTAATCTCCACCATCTTGAAGCAGCTCTCCCTCATGGTCCGCAGCAGCCAAGATGTTAGCTAACATCTTAGTTTGTTTTTGGTCTTTCCGTTTGCGCGTCGACATCGGGAACACTTTCCTCCGGGTTAATCGTGTCTTTCTTTGTTTGGTTTTCGCGGTTGAATCGATAAATCTGGCCGAATTACCCCCGGTGGTCTGTAGAGCAACTCACTTAGGCGGCCATCACAGTCGCGCGCAAGCCACGCCCCCCATATTCTAAGTTCTTCAAAGTAGCCACCTTTTGCTTTGAATACTGCTTTGCACACTCTTGGCATTCTCTTGATGAGCTTCAAGAGGTAGTCACCTGAAATGGTCTTCCAACAGTCTTGAAGGAGTTCCCAGAGATGCTTAGTTGGCCCTTTTGCCTTCACTCTGCGGTCCAGCTCACCCTAAACCATCTCGATTGGGTTCAGGTCCTGTGACTGTGGAGGCCAGGTCATCTGGCGCAGCACCCCATCACTCTCCTTCTTGGTCAAATAGCCCTTACACAGCCTGGAGGTGTGTTTGGGGTCATTGTCCTGTTGAAAAATAAATGATGGTCCAACTAAACGCAAACCGGATGGAATAGCATGCCGCTGCAAGATGCTGTGGTAGCCATGCTGGTTCAGTATGCCTTCAATTTTGAATAAATCCCCAACAGTGTCACCAGCAAAGCACCCCCACACCATCATACCTCCTCCTCCATGCTTCACAGTGGGAACCAGGCATGTATCCATCCGTTCACCTTTTCTGCGTCGCACAAAGACACGGTGGTTGGAACCAAAGGTCTCAAGTTTGGACTCATCAGGTCAAAGCACAGATTTCCACTGGTCTAATGTCCATTCCTTGTGTTCTTTAGCCCAAACAAGTCTCTTCTGCGTGTTGCTATTCTTTAGCAGTGGTTTCCTAGCAGATATTCTACCATGAAGGCCTGATTCACACAGTCTCCTCTTAAGTCCACGTACACACGAGGAGACATGTCCGCTGAAACTGGTCCGCAGAGCAGTTTCAGCGGACATGTTCGATCGTGTGTACGGCCTAGCGGACAGGTTTCCAGCGGACAAAAGTTTCTAAACATGCCAAGAAACTTGTCCGCTGGAAACCTGTCCGTCGGACATGTCCGATGGAAAGGGCCATCCCCAAATTGTTCCTACAAAGTTAGGAGCATGAAATTGTCCAAACCCTCACAGACATTAATAATTTTGTCCATCGACTTACTCTTAAGAAACACTTTCTAAACACATGTCTGGAATTAAACCTTTGTCCCTCTGTATCAAATACCCCTCCTCAGCATTACCCAGCATCCAATACCGATTTTGACTTTCAGGACTTCTGCCTCATCCACAAAATGAACAATTAGATATTTTTGGATATTCTGGGATCTGCATTAATGACAAAATGAAGCCCCAAGATCATCTCACCATCTCATCACATTCCAAATCAGATTTTTATCCTATACAAACCAGAGATAAACAACTCAATAATCTTCAAAAAAATCAGTGGAACATGACCTGATAAATCTCACCAAATCAATCCACAACACACCCTAACATCAACAGAATCTCACGAAAAAAAAGAAAAAGAACTTTTGAAAAACCTACAAGATGATTCAAGCATCGTCATAAAAACATGAATTCCCAAGACTACCTCAATGAAGCAATCAGACAACTTTCAGACACAAATACCTATGCCAGCTTATACTCCGACCCCACCCAGTCCTAAAAAAAACATTTAGAATCCATATATCACCCCTGATCTACATAGCGACAAGTCTACCTGTGCATAGGCATGGCATATTTAGGGGAAAAAAAGTTTTCCTTCTTTACCTAATATTTTTTAAAAGTAATACAAAGATAGAGCTTTTGCCGATTTTAACCAACTCATAGGGAATATAAGACACCATTTCCTTTATTATCTTTTTCGCTATTCCCTTCCCCATTCTTTTTTTCCATTTTTGCATTCCAAGAGGGGAATACCATTTACATACTTATTTTTTATTTTTTATATTTCTTCATATATTTTTGCCACTATATACAACTGGATCATTCATTTTCACATCACACACACTGTTTTCCCATCTGTTTCCATTCCTATTCCTTTTTCTTCCCCTGATCACACATATATTTTCACCCCCTTTTTCTCATCAGCACACATTCACACATTTTCCCATTCATTCTCTTTTTTGCTGCACATGTTAGCATCATTTATCACTACCACCCATTCATATTTCTCATCAAGTCAATGCCACTAACATATAGACCTCTTTCATTTTTATTTTTTATTTTTTGTTCTCACATTCTTTTTTTGAAAATAATTATTATCAAAATGTTATGCATGACATAGATCTGTGTGAACATAACACCAGTCCACATCTCGGCCACATATGGCCAAAAAGGTACAATGTAAGAGCTAACTAACATAGTCCAACTGACTAAACAGAAACATTCTTACTGAAAACCCTTATTGTCACAGCTCCACCAATGCTTACGCGGTTACTCCTTATATCTGGATGTATGATAAAGGGCAAACCATTTGACCATGACATGTATGTATGAATTAGCAACTGTTGCTATCCCAATTTCCAGTATACCTCCTTCAAAAGTAAGTGGTTATTCAGAATTTGAGTGAACCCTTCTCAATGAATGTATTAAACCATGATGAATACATTTAGGTATTATATACATTAATTTATCTCACTGTATCAGTAGACTTATGCCAAGCCTGCCATACTTTAGGAAACTTCTTCCCACATCCTCTGGCTACATATGTAATAAGGCATCATGGAATTCACCAATCCCTTCCAGAATACCACGCAGGGAGCCCGCGGCTTCTTCCATTTTGGAAGTATGGTCTTACTCCCATAGAAAAATAATATATTCAATAGAGTCCTAAGAGCCCTTGAGGGAACTACCTCATCCACTAGGCCCAATAGGCAGACCCTCACAGTCATTGGTATAAATATTACCAAAATATCCAGGATTAAAGATGTGACCTCAGACCAAAACTGCTGGATTTGTGGATATTTTCAGAAGATATGTTCTGCATCAGCAGGCAATAGCTCCAGCACTCAGTGGTGATGGAGTGAAAAATCATGTCCAACCTATCGTAGGTATAGTAACTCCTATGTAGGAACTTGAATTGAATCAACTTACCCCTGCATGATACAAGGTGTTTGAAAGAGTTTGATCTACAGGTCATCCCAGTCCTCCCCTGTATGTTAGGTACCTCTGCTTCCCACTTTTCTGGTTAAGGCCTGTGGTGTCTTTTTAACAAATTCTTTATATGTCACTGAAAGGGGTTTGGCAAGGTCCTCATCCATTTTCAAACTCTCCAAGTCTGAGGGCAGGGATTATACTTTTACATCTCTAAACTGCACTTGAAAGGCATGGCGTATTTGAGAAAATCTAAATAGATAAGAATTAGGTAAGTCATGCCTTGCGTTCATTTGTGCAAAGGTCAACAGGTCCCCATAACAGGTTCTATTTTTTAGTGTTTTTATTCCCCTTGATCGCCCACACCATACAATCCGGTATGTTATGGGAAAGTGAAGGGTTCATCCATTAAGGGGCAGAGGGGGACACGTGCTGGTAACTTGGGCACCCAAGTTTAACTGCAGATTCCCAGGCTTTAATGGTTGGTCTTCATTGTTAGAGTGAGCGAGAGATCTGATTTATTTCCCCTATAGAGAGCAAGTCTCAGTCTTTCATATGACCCCAGGTGAGCTGCCTCCAGAACAGTGGCCGAGTCTCCTTCATGTGCAATCAGTCATCTACAGGCAAAAACCATCTGGCCATCCAGATAGTATTTCTGCCAGTCAGGCAAGGCCAACCTCGCCTGATCCCCAGGTTCTCGTAGCACTTTGATGCCTATTCTAACAGGCTAAGTCACCCATAGGAAGGAACTGACTATGCCATCAATCTTTTTAAATTAGTATTTCGGTACCCACAGTGGCACATGTCTCAAGAAATATAAAATGGCAGGGAAATGTTTCATTTTAAGAGAGCTTATCCTACCTATCAAGGGCAAGGGTAGTTTTGTCAAAGCCTGCACTCTCTGCTTGAGGAAGTAAATTAAGGGGCAAATAATCCTGAACATTTCCTGTGATTTTCACCCTCATGTATTTAAAAGAGGATACCAATTGTAGCAGGAGGTCTGAGGGTAAGAGAAAGAAAGTTATGGTCAAATAAACCCCCCACCAAATATTGTATTTCAGTTAGAAACGGCAACAAAAGCCCATTGCCAAATGCTAGGTCTATACTGGCCGAAGATCTATGGGCTGTGGAAATATGGGAGAAGCACCTAACTAATGGATGCTTTCAACGTCATAGTTCTGATGCCCCGCTACAGTCACCCAACTGACAAAATCAGTCATTTACCAACAGTAATTTGCGATAACAAACATCCAGAACCACTGCCACACATCGACCCCCTGGGTTGGAGATCACCTGGTGAATTGTGCATGGGATAGCCTTGCTGATTAGAATGGGGACAACCCCATCAAATGTAGAATAAGTAGAGTGCAGAGCTTTCTGAATCCACAGCCTACACAAAGCTAGGATTTTCTTGTTTTATTCTCACATTCCATGCACACTTTGTTTTCCTTGTTTTCCCCTTTTTTTCTCATTGTTTTCTCCTCTCACTCTCTTCCCTCTCCTTACCATCCCTTACGATCCATCACATACACCTACCAGTTCTCATTAGTGACTGCCGATGATGTTGCTATACTCCCCCATGCACCATTCCCATGATTAAGCTCTAAAGGGTGGAGCGAAATGTGTAGGGGCGTGGTCTGCTGGAAGCCCAGGCTGAGGTTATAATTTTACTACTGAACACCTACCTAGATGTGCATCGGTTATTTCCTTCTCTCTCCAAGGTTCACCCTTTGCAGCTAGATCTGCTTTAACTGTTCTGGAAAGGCTGCCCACAAGGTTTAGGAGTATGTCAATAGGAATGTTTGACCATTCTTCCAAAAGCACATTTATGACATTTATGATGTTGGACAAGAAGGTTTGGCTCAGAGTCTACGCTTCAATTCATCCCAAATGTGTTCTATTGGGTTGAGATCAGGACATTGTGCAGGCCAGTCAATTTCCTCCACCCTAAACTCACTCATCCATGTCTTCATGGACCTTGCTTTGTGCACTGTTGTGCTGTCATGTTGGAACAGGAAGGGGCCATCCCCACACTGTTCCCGAAAAGTTGGGAGCATGAAATTGTCCAAAATTTCTTTGTATGCTAAAGCCTTAAGAGTTACCTTCACTGGAACTAAGGGACCAAGCCCAACCCCTGAAAAACAACCCCACACTATAATCTCCCTCCACCAAATGAGTTGGACCAGTGCACAAAGCAAGGTCCATAAAGACATGGATATTCTCTAAACTATTTGCCCCATCAAAACCTTCAGGCTTCTGCGTAAATATAGTAATGATTAAGCACAAGATGTTTGTGTGAAACACGTCTACGTGTTGGTGTCTTTGGTGTTATCACTTTGAACAATAAAAGGCAATCAGAATTCCTGGATGTGCAGCCATTTCTTTTCTTACAAGTTTCTCACGGAGGCTGACCGGGGCTGGTACTCTACGAAATATTCCACCTCAGGTTATCATCATACACCTGGAGCAGCAACTCTTTTTCGTTGCGTAAATATAGAGCTTTCTGTATTGCAGTGTGAAGTCTGGTGAAATAAGACAGTGATTCAGAGCTGTATTTACAATGAGTTAAAATAAGTTGAAGAGAGAACAGAGATTCTTATGACTGCAAACAGTAACTGCTTCTCTGCAGTATTTTTCTGCTTTACATAAGCAAACACCTTTAAAGAAAGGGAGAAGGGAGGAAGAGAAACTTAGGCTGTCAATGCAGTGGCATCACTATGGGGATGCAGAGGTGAAGCCCGCACCCGAGTGACACCCACAGAGGGGTGACACCATCATGAGGGTGGCATCTAGGCGAAGGTCCTGGGTCCCAGAGGCAGGGCTTTCTTCAGATAAAACATGCTGACACCGTTCTAACCCTGAGTGAAACTCTTCAGTGTCTCTGTTGTCAATTGTGAGGATGAATTTCTCAACAATGCCTATAGCTATAAAGGTGAATGAGGCCATGTTTTACTTCTTATTCAGAAAACATAAATACTTTATTGCGCACAGGTTCACTTTACATTTGCCCTCTAATTTAGCTGTTTTGTTTGTCTGTGTCTGATACTTCATCTTTAGTCGGGGGCTGGATGTCTCTGGAAGTCTGACAGTTTCTGCCCTGTTTGCCATCTAAGCTCTCGCACAAAATTGGGCAATATTTAAAAGCGTAAAAAAAGAAAATCAGAATGTTATGTGCTCCCACAATGGGAATAACCACATGATCATAGGCTCTAGCATGTATAAACCACATTTTGTAATAAGGGTGGTTTGCACCTAATTGCCAAAAGTATGCTAAATAAATGTTGGGTACTATCTAACCCAGGGGTGCCCAACCAGTGGCCCGCGGAGCCCTCTGATGTAGCCCGCGACCTCCTGCACTGGGATGGTATAGAATAGAATATTGTTATTAATGGTCAGTTTATTACTAAAACCACAGTGTATATATGGGCATATCTGTTCTGCAGTGGTTACTGCGCTGCTTTCAAACTTATCCACAGACGCAGAGCAGTTTACCTGCACTGAGCCCTAGACTTCTGTTATTATGTGCGAGTTTGGTGACTTGTTTTAAGTGCACCAAACCTGCAGAATATAATAGAATTATATTGCAAAGTGCAGGAAAGCCAAAGGTACACTGCGGTGTGGGTAAACCGCAGCACATCAGTGTGAAAGCAGCCTTGGGCCCTTTTCACATGGTCAGTTTGACCAATTGGACCCTCCATTCACCTCTAAGTAGTGGTAGACATAAACCAAATTTTGTCCTACCTCCAATCCGATCCGCTAAAAAAAAAGAATAGTGGGCTGTGTCTGTGTCCGTTCTTCAAAAGGTTGGGCACCCCTGATCTAACCATTGTTAGCATTTTCCAATGCGCATTACATGTAGAAATAAACCCACATCAAGAGCATGGCTATCATTAAAGGAGACTACAAAATAATTTGGAAAAATCCTCAGTGAACTGTGCTTGGAGGGGTATTGAATTGTTCAAGCAGTAACATGCATTCAAGATTCTATATGCTGTTGCTTGGAATTTAGATTATAATGATTAAGACTTGTACATGTGATTCCATCAACATAATAACGTAAGGAACTGAGTTATTTGACTTTCCATTTAGCTTGGTGCATGCACATTTCATTTCATTAATGACCTGATCACTTTTTTTCTTATTTAAATTTACCTTGCAGAAAAATGCTGGAAAGCACATTCTATGGTGCACCTTATACGATTGCACAATATTAGTTGAATGCTTAACATGAATGGTATGCTAGGACTGCACTTTGTGTATTGAATATTAGTGTATGATCAATATATAGGTTCAAGGATTGCAACCACTATGCACACAGACTTGCACACTCACGTACAGGCTTGAGATTCAAGCCCACCCTACTCAAGTTTATTTACTTTCCTAAATCAGGTCCACAGTCTAAATAACAGCATCACATAACAAATGCCACCCAATCCCAAAAATAGATTCCTCTTAAGATCCCACTCCATCCAAAATGTTTTGAGTAATGTTGTAATGTCTTTCTATTTGAAGTGTAGCAGACCCAAACGAAAATTAAGAGAATTTTCCACTTCAGCTGGAAGAGGTTCTAAACCTGCCCCCTATATCCATAACTAAAATAATTTCCTCAAGTTAGGCCTTACCTTCAGGGCTCTGTTATTTTCTGTTATTTTCTGTTCTATAATAAGACAGTGTATAAGGTTAGACAAAGGCAGTGGTGTCAGCCTTCAGGCGGTCTTTCACTCCTGACTCTCAAAAAGTCATATACAGTGAAATGGGTTTATTGAATGGACAATAAGAAAGGCTGTATAGTTATAATAATTGCATTTCAAATATTATTTGGGGTCCTGCATAAGCCTAATGCCGCGTACACATGATCGGAATTTCCGACAAGAAAAACTTTTTTTTTGACAGAATGTTGGCTCAAATTCGTGTTGCATACACACGGTCACACAAATGTTGTCGTAAATTCCGACTGTCAAGAACACGGTGACGTACAACACTACAACGAGCCTAGAAAAATTAAGTTTAATGATTCCAAGCATGCGTAGGATTGATTCCGCGCACGCGTAGGATTTTTGTTTCAGAATTGCATACAGACAATTGGAATTTCCGACAACAACTTTTGCCGTCGGAAAATTTGAGAACCAGTTTTCAAATTTTTGCTGTCAGAAATTCTGACAGAAAATGTCCGATGGGGCATACACACGGTCGGAAATTCCAACCACAAGCTCACATCAAACTTTTATTGTCGGAATTTACGATCGTGTGTACGCGGCAAATGGTGTATGTCCAGCCAAAAAAAAAACATTTTCTTTGTTTGTTTCAGATGGGGGGAAGAGTTACCAGGATTTACTGCTATTTACTGCCTCTGCCAGAGAGCTGTTTTTTCACTTCCTGTCCTGCTCACAACAGTTTTTCTAGAGACTATGAAGGAGGTTAAAAAAAAAACTGAAGTAGAACAGAAATAGCGAGTGAAAAAACAAACAAAAAAACAAAAAACAAAACAAATGGACATTGCAGGTAGAATTTCCGTTTCCATTAAAACAACTGTTTAGAGGTGGTTGAACTAAAAATAACTATTTTTGGAAAATAGATTATGTTCAATAATGTTATAATTTGTATTAAACAGATTTATAAACATGATATAGGAAAGTTAAGGTCCTTAAGCCTGAATCTCATAGTGAGTAATACAAATTTGTGAAAATAATGCATACCCATTCTTTTCGAGGCCAAATCTCTATGTTTTAACATGAATTCTACAAACACAAAATTAATTTGTTTAAAAAAAAAAGTAGTATTTGGCTTCCTAAAGATATTTTGGAACAGATGGTCCCTTTAACACAGACAGACTCTAAGAGCATGTGTATTATTTTTGGATAAAGTGATTTTATGAAGAAGTACACTCATTCTTATTTAACTGTATGTCATGATACAGCTTAGAAATCTACTAACATGTATATTTAATAAATTATAGTTGTTAACCATGTTGAGCTTTAATAATGAATAACGAGCTGTATAGATGATGCAACCAGATATTGATTCAAAGGGAAACAGTGATCAAAGTTTACTGTTGGTATATGACATGGAGAAACAAATGCGATTGTTAAATTCTGTGTGGGTAAGTCAGTGTATTCTAAAGAGAACCAAGGGATTTATGGGTGGTTCCCAAATATGTTGTAGATGAATTCTGTGTGCACCAGCTAAGACAGCATTTAGCATTTAGAAAACTGTTAAAGCACACGTTATTATGAGTACTTGGCATGTTCCCAATGTTATAGTTATAGTGGCTTAAATGTTGCCAAGCTTTTGTGAGTCAGAAAGGACAGACTGCATTGTAGATATGAAAATGGTAATTGTCACTTTCGTTCTGTGTACATATGCTGTGTGTCAATGTGCATTTCCAAAAGTTGGATCAAAAGTAAAGCCGATATAAAATGATATAAACAATCTATAAAAACAATTACCGGTATATAAAAAATCTCTGGACATTTCTGAGAAAGTCTTACATATTTTTGTATAAATATTATTGAAATAAAGGTGAACAGATATCTGCGCTAACTCAAAGACACAATAGCGTAGATAAGCAAACAAAAACAATATAATCCAATAGTGCAGCGCTGTAGTGAATAGGAAAAAAAAAATAACCCAAATGGAGCATACAGATGGCCCGGAAAACGGTCCGTGTGTAGGGGGAAAGATCGACCGAGCAGGCTCTCGGCTTTCCCCTCGGGAATTCCGATGGGAACTCTAACCAGCTTCTCTGTCCCTGCTGAAGAAAAGCATCCCCACAACATGATGCTGCCACCACCATGTTTCACGGTGGGGGTAGTGTGTTCAGACTGATGTGCAGTGTTAGTTTGTCTGAAAGTGAGTATAGTTCCACTTTAAGTAAAGTTTTAGGGTTTACATACACTTAAAGGCTGAAGGTTTTTCATCTAAGGCCGCGTACACACGATCTAATTTATCTGCTGAAACTGGTCTGATGGACCGTTTCAGCAGACATCTCCGATCGTGTGTAAGGGCTAGCGGACATGTTTTCCCATCGGACAAATTTCAAAGCATGCTTTGAAATTTGTCCGCCGGAGACATGTCTGTCGGATATGTCCGCTGGTTAGTACACTAACCAGCGGACAGAAATCTCTGCGCATGCGTCGAATGGATTCGATGCATGCGTGGAAGTATTTTTCTTCCTGGAGTGGTGACGTAGCAGCGTCAACGTCACCGCCACGTCACCGCGTCCTCAGCCTGAGGGGATTTTGGTCCGATGGTGTGTACACACCATCGGACCAAAATCCGATGAGACATGACGGCTGCAAGCGGTCCGTCGGACATGTTTGAGCGGACATGTCTCATCATGTGTACGCGGCCTTAGACTATTTTTTTTATATTTAAAGAAAGTATTGTGTGCAGCAAACCCCTCTCAGCCCCCCTTATACTTACCTGAGCCCCATCTCGATCCAGAGATCCAGCGATGTTGCATGAGAGACTTCCTCCTGAATGGCGCTATTGGCTCTCATTGCTGTCAATCAACATCAGGGAGCCAATGAGGAGAGAGAGGAAGGGCAGGGCTCCATGTCTAAATGGACACACAGAGCAGAGGCTTGGCTTGTGTGCCCTCATAGCAAGTTGCCTAATGTGGGGCACTCAGAAGGAGGGAGGGGACAGTAGTGCCAGCCAGGGACCCGAGAAGTCGGAGGATCTGGGCTGCTCTGTGCAAAACCACCCACTACAGAGCAGGTAAGTATGACATGTTTGTTATTTTTAAACAAAAACAATCAAGACTTTAGAATCACTTTAAAATATAATGAATACATACAGTATCTCAAAAAAGTGAGTGCACCCCTCACAATTTATTTTATCTTTTCATTTGATAACACTGAAGAAATTTCACTTTGCTACAATGTAAAGTAGTGAGTGTACATCTTGTATAACAGTGCAAATTTGCTGTCCCCTTAAAATAACTCAACACACAGCCATTAATTTCTAAACCGCTGACAACAAAAGGGAGTACCCCCCTAAGTGAAAATGTCCAAATTAGGCCCAATTAGCCATTTTCCCCAGTGTCATGTGACTTGTTAGGCCTCGTACACACGATAGGTTAGCCAGGGGACAACGATCAAAACCGATTGTGTGTGGGCCCCAAAGGTTATTTAACCTTAGGTTAAAAAAAAACTTGCTTTAACCACTTAAGGACCCGCTCATGTACATATACGTCAATACTTTAAAGATGGATACCTCGGTAACGGCAGCAGCTGCTGCCACAACCGAGGTATCCATCTTTAGCATGAGCGGTCCTGTAAATGATAACGGTGGTCTCCGCGGCGGATTCGGCGCGAGATCACCGTTATCGGCGGCGGGAGAGGGCCCCCCTCCCGCCGCTCTCCCGCGCCCTCTGACGCTTACCAGAGGCATCGGTAGCGGCAGAGGCGATCGGGTCCTTCTGCCTGCTGTGTGGGTATGCGAGGTAGGGCAAGATGGCCCCCACCTGTCGCCATAGCATAGCAGGGTGGAAGTGACGTCAAAACGTCAGTTCCGCCCATGCGTCTTAAAGGCACATTTTTTGTTGTCATTTTTTCAAATGACAACATTTCCATTTTTTTTTTTGCATTTAAGTCTTAATATGAGATCTGAGGTCTTTTTGACCCCAGATCTCATATTTAAGAGGACCTGTCATGCTTTTTTCTATTACAAGGGATGCTTACATTCCTTGTAATAGGAATAAAAGTGATCAATTTTTTATTTTATTTTTTTTTTGTGTAAAAAGTGATAAAATAAATAAAAATAAATAAGAAAACAAAACAAAAAATGTTTTAAAGCGCCCTGACCAGACGAGCTCGCGCGCAGAAGCAAACACATACGTGAGTAGCGCCCGCATATGAAAACGTTTTTTAAGGATAAAAGTTTGACGCCATGCCATGAGTGGGCGCAATTTTTAAGCATGACATGTTGGGTATCATTTTACTTGGCGTAACATTATCTTTCACAATATATAAAAAAATTGGGCCAAATTTATTGTTGTCTTATTTTTTAATTAAAAAAGTGAATTTTTTTCCAAAAAAAGCACGCTTGTAAGACTGCTGCACAAATACGGTGTGACAAAAAGTATTGCAATGACCGCCATTTTAATTCTCTAGGGTGTTAGAAAATATATATATATAATGTTTGGGGGTTTTAAGTAATTTTCTAGCAAAAACAACAGTTTTAGTCTTGTAAACACCAAATCTGAAAAACACCCAAGGTTCTTAAGTGGTTAAAATTAACCTATGAATTCCTAACCCATAGGTCAAAACCGATCGTTAGTAGGCATGATCATCGGTTAAAAATCCACGCATGCTCAGAATCAAGTCGACGCATGCTTGGAAGCATTGAACTTCATTTTTTTCAGCACGTTGTTGTGTTTTACGTCACCGCGTTCTGATACGATCTTTTTTTAACTGATGGTGTGTAGGCACATCAGACCATCAGTCAGCTTCATCGGTTAACCTATGACAACGGTCCTTCAGACCGCTCTCATCGAATGGACTGATCGTGTGTACAAGGCTTTCGTGTCACAAGGTCCCAGGTGTGAATGAGGAGCAGGTGTGTTAAATTTGGTGTTATCGCTCTCACTCTATCATACTGGTCACTGGAAGTTCAACATGGCACCTCCTGGCGAAGAACTCTGAGGATCTGAAAAAAAGAATTGTTGCTCTACATAAAGATGGCCTAGGCTATAAGAAGATTACCAAGACCCTGAAAATGAGCTGCAGCATGTTGGCCAAGACCATACAGTGATTTAACATGACAGGTCCAACTCAGAACAGGCCTTGCCATGGTCAACCAAAGAAGTTGAGTGTACCTGCTCAGTGTCATATCCAGAAGTTGTCTTTTGGGAAATAGATGTATGAGTGCTGCCAGAGGTTGAAGGGGTGGGGGGGGGTCAGCCTGTCAGTGCTCAGACCATACGCCGCACACTTCATCAAGTCGCTGTCTTCCCAGAAGGAAGCCTCTTCTAAAGATAATGCACAAGAATGCCCGCAAACAGTTTGCTGAACACAAGCAGACTAAGGACATGGATTACTGGAACCATGCCCTTTGGTCTGATGAGACCAAGATAAAATTATTTGGTTCAGATGATGTCAAGCGTGTGTGACACCAACCAGGTGAGGAGTACAAAGACAAGTGTGTCTTTCCTACAGTCAAGCATGGTGGTGGGGGTGTCATGGTCTGGGGCTGCATGAGTGCTGCCGGCACTGGGGAGCTATGAGGGAACTATGAATGCAAACATGTACTGGGACATACTGAAGCAGAGCATTATCCTTTTGGTGACTGGGCTGCAGGGCAGTATTCCAAGACGACCATTGCCTTGCTAAAGAAGCTGAAGGTAAATGGGATGGACTGGCCAAGCATGTCTCCAGACCTAAACCCTATTGAGTATCTGTTGGGCATCTTCAAATGGAAAGTGGAGGAGCGCAAGGTCTCTAACATCCACCAGCTCCATAATGTCATCATGGAGGAGTAGAAGACGACTCCAGTGGCAACCTGTGAAGCTATGGTGAACTTCATGCTCAAGAGGGTTAAGGCAGTGCTGGAAAGTAATGGTGTCCGCACAAAATATTGACACTTTGGGCCCAATTTGGACATTTTCACTTAGGACTGTACTCACTTTTGTTGCCAGTGGCTTAGACATGAATGGCTGTATGTTGAGTTATTTTTTTTTTTTTTTGAGGGGACAGCACATTTTCACTGTTATACAAGCTGCATCCATACTACTTTACATTATAGCAAAGTGTAATTTCTTCAGTGTTGTCACATGAAAAGGTATAATAAAATATTTACAAAAATGTGAGGGGTGTACTTACTTTTGTGAGATACTGTAGCTTCAGTAATTAGAATGTTATATTTGCATAAAATTCAGCTGTCAATTATTTGACTTATTTGTTTATTCTTATAAGAAGTCTGTTCTAAGGCCTAATATAAAAATATTTCAGAGACCTTTACCTACATTGGTCTCATTGACCGTGAAGTTAATTAGTTGCTACACTATCCCCAAACTAGTAGATAGCTAGGGCTCAAAGTATGTCTGCTCTTTTCAGAGGTATCGCAGGCAACTGATTAACTTGAGGAATAATTCCCTGTAATAAAAGTTTGAGGTTCCCAAAATGGAACTGGTTGTATATTTTTGGTCTTTGAAAAAAAAAAGATATTATTAAACTATGGCTGTAAATCTGTTTCGAAAATTACAAACTAACACATCGTGTGGCGTAGTAAAGAAAATAGTGTGATTATCCTAGTGTCTCTAATGTGTCGGCTATCATGTAGCTTAAATAAGCAGCATCTTGAATGAAAATGTAATATTTTGCCATGCAATTATTTCATTTATTTGGTGCTGATGAAGACAATAATGTCAGAAATCTGATGATAGTGATCTGTTTTCTCTCACACAGGCAGATATTTAACATTTATCATGGATCCAACCCAATTCCAGTATGTCATTCGAAATGGCAAGAAACTTGACTTCCATGAATTCTCCAACGAAATGGCATCCAGGACGTTTGACTACCCACGCCTGACAGAATCAAAGTTCCCGCAGCTCCAGGACAGCATGCACAAAACCTATAAAATCATGCAGGGTAAGCCTTTGGACAAACTTACTGACAGCATGATGATAAATCTCCAACGTGTATTCAAATGGAAATTCTCACAAGCAACAGATTGGAGAACAGAAAATATGTATCAGTTCTGCTGCTCTATCATGTTTGAAGCCAGTTTTATGACACTCTATGGAAGAGATCCTGTTGCAGATGGTCGTAACGTTATTAGTGAAATGAGAGAAAAATTTACAAAGTTTGATGCCAAGTTCCCCTACCTCGTCGTCAATGTACCAATTGCGTTGCTAGGAGATACCAAGTCTATTCGTGAACAACTCATCCAGTATTTTATGCCTCATAAGATGAACGTCAGGCGTGACCTGGCCGAGGTGATAGAAGCCCGGAAAGACATCCTGGAAAATTATGATGTGCTACGAGATTATGACAAAGCAGGTACACTTTAAAAGAGTTATTTTTTCCTAAATTCTGGCAAATAATTTACAGTAGACCTTTGAAATAAAAAATCTAAATTGCGACCTTGAAAATGTTATATGCTTTTATTAATTGGCTAAGGATAAAATGTTTTAATCTCAAACAACCATCTATAATTTTTTTTTTTTTTTGCTGAGGTGGTAAAACAAGACACTTAATAGTGATAATGAGAAAAAGATTATAACTGAGTTGCCTATAACCCCCCTACTACATTCTCTCCCCCTTCCTGCAGACATTATATTTTAAACTATTCTCATTAAGCAGAAAATTAGACTTCAGAAGCCTATTGGTCCTCATTAGCATTCACTGATCCTTGGCTGGGTCTGTGTCCTAACATCTTTTAATTAGCACACTGCAAATCTAATCAGTGTAATAAATGCTATTAATCTTCCTTTTCCCTTATTTTCTCGCAGCCCATCATTTTGCCTTCCTTTGGGCCTCTGTGGGGAACACGATTCCGGCTACATTTTGGGCCATGTACTACCTGGTGAGGCACCCAGAAGCCCTTGCAGCAGTGCGTGACGAAATTGACCATTTGCTGCAGTCAACAGGTCAGAAGAAGGGGCCAAACTATGACATCCATATCACCAGAGAACAGTTGGACAGCCTGGTTTTGCTGGGTAATTTATTTTCCTTTTTTTTTTATCTGCATTAATCCGAGAAACAGCTAACTCTGCTTATGACACATTTCTGTTTACTGAGAAGGTAAAGGACACAGCTGCTTAATTGATGCGATAATACCTATTTACATCATTTATAAATTACGTAGTTTGTATCCGCAGCTCCTTTACTTGCATGTAAACATTACAGATAATGGTACAAGGCGAAATGGCTCAATATGAATTCAACAATATTTAACAGTGGTTAAAAAACGAAAATATGATTATTGACTGGCTTGATTCTAAGCATCTGCTCAGGAATAATACAGGCACTGAAGATATTAATGGTTATTTTCAGAGGTTATTTGCGAGGTATTAGCAATAAAGATGAAACATAAAAAGCAGCAGTGACAGAACTGATGAGAGTGAAGCCAAAGCAGCCAGTCGTGTATCAGTTTCCATTTGCCTGACTAAACTTAACTGCCCACATGGGCAGATTTGATCAGTGTTGTAGAGCAGTGTGTAGAGTCTCTTTTACATTTTTAAGGTACCTTACCATTCCTGAGAAGTCAGCAGTGGAAAATTGATGAGGCAGCTATTGCATTAAATAAAAATAAAAAAATGTGTTTGCACAAAGTCCAAAAAATAGAAGTTTTTACAGAAATGAACAGGAGAAAAGAAAAAAAGGCAAAATAAATAGAGGTGAAAGATTATATTATATAAAAAAATATTACTGGAAATATTTTTTGATGCAGGTACATATGATTGAAAAATCAGACAAGTAGAAAGCTTATGGACCGTACACACGATTCGTACGATTTTTTTTGCTTAATAGTCGCAAGCAGAAATTGAATAGGTTACTAAAGTCACAAAAATTTTCGTACGACAGAATAAAAAAATTGAAAGTGAAGTCATGTGTTGTAATGTATTTGTATTATATTTTCGGCAACAACTAGACTGACTAAACGAAAATCGTATGATCTGGTATCGTGCGAGGAAAATTTTCGTGCTTGTCTGATCTAATAATATCGGATGAACTGTTGTGATCGCCTCTGGAAAGTAGTGTACACACAATCCGAAAATCGTACGATTCTTCCTCGGACGACAGTTTTTGTCCGATATTTGGATCGTGTGTCCGGGCCATTGGGTGCAGCCAGAACTGTAATAAAGTCAGCAAGAGAAGAAAAGAGTTTCCTAGAACTTCAAAAAGTAGAACATTTGTAGAAAATAGAATCCCCGTACCACATGGCAACTACTTCTAAAAATGAGTGTGGGAAAATTAAATCTAGTTACCTGAGCTCAGTCCCAGATCACACCCAAGTAACCCCTTGATTGCTAACAGCAACATACTAAGATACATTTTAGAAAAAAAAAATTCAGTTGTGGAGGCAAAATGTTTATTAACCAGCCTTAAGGCCGTACACAAAATCAGAATATCGTAAGAAAAATACCGCTTTCGAAGCAATCACAATATAATCTGATCGTTAGTACACATCTTTCTAGAGCTGATCACGACAGTTCATCCCCTATTATCTGATGGGACAAGCACGAAAAAATTACCAGCTTGTACGATTTTTGCTTATAGCGGCGTTCCACCCAAAAGTGGAACTTCCCCCTTTTACAAGTACCCTGTCCCCACTTCCGAGATTGGGCCGCGACGTATTATGTCAGCAGCTCGGCCCCCCTCCTCCTCCCTCCCCTTCTGCTGGGCCTGTGAGAGAGCGCAGCTTAACGTATGTGCAGTAGGGACCCAGCCATGAAGCCGAAAGGCTACACTGCCGGGTTACCTTACCCAAAATGGTAGAGGCAGCACCTGACCAGCTGATGTAAACATCAGCTGCGTTGCCAGCATCTCTGGACTCCAGGACAGGTAAGTGTCCGAATGTTAAAAGTCAGCAGCTACAGTATGTGTAGCTGCTGACTTTTAATTTTTAAAGGGTCAGGCAAAACTCTGCTTTAATCAGTACAGTTGTCGTTCGAAAATACAATGCAAATGTACACATTACATCACAAGAATTTTCATAACTTTAGTAACCTTTTTAGTTTAAACATGCAACTAGCAAGCAGAATCGTGTGTACGGGGCATAAGTATCACTTATATCTTTTTATTAGGCAATTGGTATGCATTTTAAGCCCTTCCCTTCTGCAATCTTTTACTAAAGGGTCCCACCATGATGGCCCATGCCAAGAATATGTTCATAAATATTCTTCCCTTTGAGCTAGCAGTGGACAATTTACATGGTTGCTGGCATCTCTATTGACATCAGGAACAAATCAGAGTGGTTCCCAGTCATGTGATTACTAAGTCAACTCTGTCATACTGACAGTAACAGCATACAGACTGGAGGCTTCATTGATAAAAATAAACAAGTAAGGTTCCATTTTAGTCCACCTTCAGGCTGCAGTATTTATCTGTGGTGCCATATATTTAACAGTGCAACTGTCAAATACAGTTGCATTATTAAAGTTAATAATATATCTTAAAAAAGTCAAAAAAATATGTACCGTATTTACATTTTTGAACATTTCTTTGCCTTTAATAAAAACGCAGTGGTTTTATTGTGGAGCACTGGTTTATTTGTCAATAAAACAGTGTACTAAATAAAATCTTCACATGTCCTTAAATATATAAGCATTTAGGTTTGCAAATTGTAACATTAGCTAACGCTACTTAATTTTTCTTTGACAGCTAAGCATCAATGACCTTTGGTCGAGAAAGAGTTAAGCCTATGATTTCACTTGCTCCCAAAAAAAGACCAAAACACACAAACTCATGAGGTATTAATTTGTGTTTTGGCAATAAAAAAGGAAGGCTCGCCAATCACACCAAAGGTGGTCATGTCTGGTAAATCCTATACTAGCACAAAAAACTGATGTACATCAGAAGACACATGACTAAGAAACAGTCGCCTGCGAAACCCTAGAGACTTGAATATGCAAATTTAGACTTTCTGACACTGTACTGTGTCGGGACGCTGCCACTAATCATTATAAATGGCTATGTTGAGGGTGAATTTGATATGAAACTGTAACATTAATACATTTTAACAACTGCTTTATTCAGTTAGTGAAATGCTGCAAATCTATCTTAATTGGTTGCTGAGATTTAATAAACTACATTTCTCTTTGCAGTATGTTATTAGGGTGCAAAATATTAGGTGGTAATATTCTTATTTTTATCTAATGGAGTGATTCCAAAGACATGGAAAACAAAAGACAAATGAGATGGAACAGAAAACAAAGGCTGTGGGCCAGATTCAGCAAGACTTGCACTGGAGTATTTCGATATGCGCCGCGTAACTGTGAAGATGCGCCGTAGTATCTATGTGGTCGTACCCACCAAACTAGATGCGACAGAAAACCGCCTTTCCCCGACCGGCTTAACTTTCCGACGCCAGAGTATCGTCAGCGCATAATTTCGCTTGGCGCATCAGTCGCGCCTATTGATTTCCCCTGCAAATATGCAAATATTCAAATGAGGGAGATTTCCCGATTCGCGAACGGATTAGCATCATACGCTGGCTACATGCGCCGCGCGTATGTCGTCTGTCCGTCGCAAAGTTATTTCTACAAATAGCTGCTTTATCTTTACTCCAGACGGCCACAGGTCAGCAGGAGAGCAGCTACAGCAGCAGCGTTACCGACGCAAGCTGAACAACCACACGTGCAAGGACAATACCTCTGTGTGCCAACATGCCTGGGGCAGTCGCGGTCCTACCACTAGTACTGGGTCCCCCGGAACGAAGGAGGCGGGCACGTGAGAGGATATACCGCACACGTATGAGCCTCTTTGGCATGGGGGATGAGGAGGTGTATCGCCTCTTCAGATTCAGCCCAGATGCAATACTTGAACTAACCACAACCCTGCAGGATGACATCACCAGCAAGACACACCGCTCACAAGCAGTGCAGCCACTGGTGAAGGTACTGGCAACACTCCATTTCCTTGCAAGTGCATCATTCCAGCGTACAAGTGGAGTGGTGGCTGGGATGTCACAGTCCTCCATGAGCAGATGTGTGCACCAGGTTGTCCCTGCAATCCTCAGACGCATGTCCAACCAGTACATCAGACCCACCACTGAGGAGCTACGGCTGAAGGCAATGACAGATTTCTACAGCATTGCCAGATTCCCACGCACTGTGGGGGCCATTGATTGCACACATGTGGCCCTTCAGCCCCCCAGTGCCACAGAGCACATATACCGCAATCGGAAGCATTGGCACTCCATCAACGTACAGGTGATAGCCGATGCCCAACGCCTCATATGGCACGTCCGTGCCAAACACCCCGGGTCCAGCCATGACAGCTTCATATACCGTCAGAGCCCCATCCCAGCAGAATTCGAACAGAACATGTATGGGGACAGCTGGCTGATTGGTGAGTGACATGGGAGTCAGGCATGACTATCCCCTCCCATAAGGCACACATCACAAGTGGCACATGCATGACTAACATCCTCATGTCTTTTCCCTTACAGGTGACTCTGCATATGCACTGGGACCCCATCTAATGACTCCTTTCCGGAAACCCCCAAACCAGAGGAGAGAGAAAATACAATGAAGCACACATCAAAACCCGTGCAGTGGTGGAGCAAACATTTGGGCTCCTGAAGTCCCGTTTCCGATGCTTGGATAAGTCCGGGGGGACCCTATTGTATTCCCCTACCTTCGTGTGTCAGATCATCGGTGCATGTTGCATTCTGCACAACTTTGCTATGAGAAAAGGCCTGCAGATTGACATGCGTGATGACCTTACCCCCGACCCACACAGTCCCCACCTGCCAGAGGAGACCCAGTCTGCTGATGGAAGAGCAGTCAGGAGGGTCCTCGCCGTTGGCATCTTTGGACACTAAACCAAAACATTAATCACACAGACAATGCATGCATGCACACCACTGATGTCCCTAGATCACACACACCACATCCACATCGCATTGGATTAGCCCAAGTCCAACATGCAGGACTTGGGAGCAGCAATGCCAGCGTCAAGGCCCCAATGATGTCACTGTCCATTCATACACCATTCACACGTCATTCATACAGCCGTGGGGATAACTTCTCCACCACGGCCGAGGGTGACACCCCTTACTGGCAGGAGTGGCACCCCCTCACATTCACACACCATTCACACTGTCCCCTGCACTCCTGACCGTGTGCAGTTAAAAATAAAATAAATATCTCATAACATGAGTAATAAAATAAAATATAAACTCATAACCTGAGCAATAAAAAAAATAAGAAAAATTAACCCCCAAAAAAAAAGAACCCTCATCTGGGATGACGGGGCTCCTCCTTGTGGGCACTCTCGGGCTCCTCAGCTGCCTGGAGGGAGTGGGTGGGGGGCATCTGGAGGAGGCTGATCCCTGGGTGGGCCACTCCTGGCAGCTGTTGGCTGCATGCCCTCCAAGGCCACGGCAATCCGGCTCAGATAGAGGTTGGTCTGGGCCTGCATTCTCAGCTGGCGGGTGACATTATGCCGCTGGTCACGCTGCCGCTGCCTCCCCTCTTCCCGGATGGCAGCTGTGTTGGCGTGGACGGCTGCTGTGAGGTGCCGTACATCAGCCTGCACCTCCCCCAGGCTGGTCACAACGTCCTGCACAACACCGGGCAGCTGCGACACGGAGCCCAGGCTGTCAGCGAGCCGGTCCAAGTGGCCAGCAATCTCCCCCATCTGCTGGGTTCGCCACCTGGTCCTGGACCAGATCAGACACCCCCCTGGTCTTCCGGATCGCCTTCCTGGGACCAGGAGAAGGTTGTCCCCGTGGGGATGGAGTCGCCCTTGAGGGGCTACCGAGGATGGGTGAGGGGATGACAGAGGGCCCTGCAGAAGGGGAGGACTCTGACAAAACCAAAATAAACTCCTGCTGAGGAACAGGCTCCTCCTCAACCATCTCTGCAGAAGTGGTGTGGGCACTCTCCTCCACCTCGGTGTCTTCAGCACCCAGGGGCTCGTCCTCAGGATCCCGTTGGGGGGTTGGGGTGGAATGGCCGGCAACAGTGGATGACACAAAGCAGACACATGTTGGTGGTCCCACACACTTGGCACATGTACCCTCCCCCCCCACATGCAACACACCAAATAGGGGATAAAAAACACTTACCTGTCCTGGAGCCTTCCTCCATGGAGTCATATCCAGGGACCCCCTCCAACTGCTCCCTGTCCAGGCAGCGGGCGACCACCTCCTCCTCTGTGGTCAGGCTGACCGCACATGGGGGTCCACCACCTGTGCCCCTCTCATGGGTCTGGGTCTGAATGGTGGCCACCTTGCCACGGACCTTGCGCCGCAGGTCGTTAATTTTCTTCTGGATATCACCAGCAGTCCGGGTGGAGTACCCCAACACATTCACCCTGTCAGCAATGGTGTCCAGGATGGCCTGCTTCCTCTCCCGGCTGGTCTTCCGACTTTTCTTTCCGTGGAGAAAGTCGTTATAAGTCTCCATAGCGGAGATTACCACAGAGACCTCCTGGGCATTGAAATTCAAGTTTTTCCTCTCTTTGGGGGTAGCGGGAGCAGCCATCTCTGTGCAAAAGTAACTTCCCTGGGGTGGGGGGAAACGGAAATACTTTTGCGCCGGAATGGCGCTTCCGCTAGTGCTTTTAAACGCACAACGGAACACATTGCGCTGACGTTTTTTTTTTTTCAAATTGTTTTTTATTAAGGTTTCCAAACAATACACAAAGAAAAATACACAAGACAAAACATAAGAACACAGCTCAAATGCATACATTGTAGAGATAAGAACTCAAGGTACAGTTATAGTGCAACAGTGCGCCTCCATCGGCAGCTATGCAGGAATGGGGGGGGGGGGGGGCAGGGGTGCACCCAAACATAAACAAGCCATAACCCCAGTGTGTCAGCACACTAGCCCGGCACATAGCAAGAACAGGACACTAGCCACTAAACAGACATAGCATTTACAATGTACCATCAGCCAGCAGTTTCGACCTCCGCCAGCCAAGCGCGCCAAACTTTGTCGTACTTCTGTGGGCAGCCCCGATTAATATACGTTTCCCTATACAGGGGAAGGCTGGTGTTCACCAGACGCCTCCACTGCACCAGGGAGGGGGGCGTGGATTTCTTCCAGTGCATGTCAATATTCTTACGTGCATAGAAAAGAAGCAGGCTGATCAATGTGCATTTAGCGGAGGTCGGAACAATGTGTTCAATAATACCCAGGAGACAGATCTCCATTGCCAAGGGCAGCTGAACCGCCGCAATCTTGTTGGTCATTTCCAGTACCGCCTCCCAATACTGTTTCACTGCGGGGCATTGCCAAAAAATGTGAGAGAAGTCGCCAGGGGAGGCGCAACATCTCCAGCACTCTGGGGAATGTGCAGGGTTCATCTTGTGGAGCCTGTGCGGGGTGAAATATGCCCTGTGGACAATCTTAAATTGCACCAGCCTGTCACGAATAGAGACCAGGGTGCGGAAGGGAAGGTCCCATACATCATCCCAGTCATCAGTGTCTAACGTAGGAATGTCACCCTGCCACCTGGATCGCAGCCCGTCCAGGGGAGGGAGAGAGACAAAGACCAGGTATGAGTACAAATGCGAAGCGGGCTTCGTCTCACAGCAAAATCTAAGTGTTCTCTCCAACTCCGACTGGGCCACGATGCAGGATGACAGCGGGAACTGTGCCGCGAACGCATGTGACAGTTGGTGGTATCTGAAAAGATAATGTGGGGGTAAATTAAATGTGGACAAGAGCTCTTCAAAGGGTATCAGTTTATTTTGCGAGACAATGTGCGAGATCAGTTTGATACTGCTCCTTGACCACGCAGCGGGGTCTAAAAGCTTATAGAAGTGGTTCAGGGTAGGGTTCAGCCAGATAGGGGCATTGGGGGAAACCTCGGAGGGTTTGCACTTCTCAATGGCCAGCCCCGTCCGCCACGCCCGCAGGGTGGTAAGCACGGAAGGGGTCAGGGGGTACGGCGCGCGGGGGCCCCGGAACAGCAAAAGCTGGAGGGCCTCCAACGATCCAACCACCGAGGCCTCCAGGGCAGTAGAGGTATTGGTCCCGTCCGGTCGCAGCCACCAGGCCGCAGTCACCAACTGGGTTGCCAGAAAATACTTGTAACAGTCGGGGAATGCCATTCCCCCCTGCGTCCGTGGCCTCATTAATGTAGCTAACTTGTACCTTGGCGGAGAGGGGCCCCAAATGAAAGAGGAGAAAACCTGATTTAATTTACAGAAGAAGGACTTGGGCACCCACTACGGGGAATGGCGGAATAGGTAGACAAGCTTAGGGACAATTTTCATCTTGATAAGATTAACCCGTCCCCAAACAGATAGCGGGAGATTACTCCAAGCCTTAAGCCTGGATTGGGCTTCTAGTAGAACCGGGGACAAGTTAAGCGAAATAAAATCAGACGCTGATGCAGAGACCTGTACCCCTAGGTATTTAAAGGAACTAACCCAGCAGAGAGGGCTATCAGGTGGGGAGGTGGACCGGGCCACCTGGTCAATTGGGAAAAGCAGCGATTTGGACCAATTCACCTTGAGTCCAGTGACCGAGGCAAACGTGTCCAGAACAGTCAGTGCACCCTGCAGCGAGGGACCCGCGTCATTTAGGAACAGTAGCATGTCGTCCGCATACAGGGCCACCCTCTCCTCCAGCAGGCCCACACGTAAACCTCTAATAAGCGGTGAGGAGCGGAGAGCCTCCGCCACCGGTTCAATGGCAAGGGCAAATAGAGCCGGAGAAAGAGGGCAACCCTGTCTCGTACCTCGGAAAAGCCTGAAGGGGACGGACAGTCCGCCACCCAGACGCACCGAGGAGGTGGGGGTCTTGTAGATTACCTGAAGCCATTCAATAAAAAGTAGGGGAAATCCCATTCTACGCAAAGTTTCCCACAGGAAAGGCCACTCGACCGTGTCGAAAGCCTTTTCAACGTCTAATGAGGCCACAGTCCTTGTCCCCACATTTAGGTGTTGGGTGTGTATGTTGGTAAACAGCCTCCTGAGGTTCACATCTGTAGACCTCCGGGGCATGAAGCCCGTCTGGTCCGAGTCAATCACCGTGGGCAGCATGGGATATAACCGAAGGGCAAGAAGTTTAGTCAGGATTTTAAAGTCTGCATTTAGAAGAGCAATGGGCCGGTACGAAGCACAGGAGGTCGGGTCCTTTGGGGGTTTGTGGATTAGCGTCAAATGAGCGTGGTACATGGAGGCGGGGAGGCTGCCATCTGTCAAGCATGTGGTGTACAATTGGGCCAGCAAGGGGGCCAAAAGGCCCATATGTGCCCTATAGAAGTCCAGGGGGAGCCCATCCGGCCCAGGCGCTTTGCCCGACGGAAAGGACTGGATGGCCTTTTGCACCTCTAAGGCCGTGAAAGGTTGGACCAGAGCTTCCCTCTCCCCGTCCGAGAGCCAGCCCAACGCCAGCGAGTCCATCAGAACAGTCAGAGTTTCAGGTCGGAAGTCCGCGGGTAGGCCAGAGGAATATAGAGTCCTGTAAAAGTCACTAAAGGTCTGGAGGATATCCTGGGGGGAGGACACAGTTCCACCCCCAGGGGTCCGAAGGAGCGAAATCGTCGTGAGGGGGTGGTCATGCTGGGCCACCCCTTGCTCGAAGGCCCGTTGCTTGCCCCTGTGGATCTCCAGGCGCGTTTCTTCGGCCAGGTGTAAATGTAAGTCCCGTTGGGCCGCCATCATCAGATCAAAATGATCTGGGGTGGGGTCCAAGTTGTACCTGTCAGTCTTGTCAGTGGTCATCTGTTCAAGCTCCCGAGTCCGGGCTGAGTGCTGTTTCTTGACATTAGCTATGGAGGAGATGTACTGCCCCCTAGTGTAAGCCTTGGAGGCATCCCACACAACCTCAGGAGAGGAAGTGCCGGCATTACGCTCCCAAAATTCGGTTAGAAGGGGGGGCAAGGTATCAGCTACGTCAGGATGAGTAACCCATTGCGCGCCCAATCGCCAAAGCGCAGCATTGCGCGATGCCGGAGAGCGGAGCACTACCATCAGAGGCCTATGGTCTGACAGGCCACTTGGAAGATAGTCCACCTCCAACACATCCGCCAACAGAGCGGAGTTGGAGAAGGCCAAGTCTATCCGGGACGCGGTCCTGTAGGAGGCTGAGAAACACGAGTAAGCTCTCACCCCAGGGTGCTTCCACCTCCAGACCTCCTCCAGACCCACCGCCTGAGCCCAGGCAGGCAGGTCCACACACCGATGCTTGGGCGGTGCCGGTCTGTCCAGGTCGTGTGATAGGATGGCGTTAAAATCACCCATTACCAACACCTTCCCCGGGCAAAACGGCGTAATTTTATCCATTACCTCGTACAGTAAGGCAGGTGCAAAAGGGGGGGGGATGTACAAATTTATAACAATGTATCTCTGTGCCCAGAGCGTGAAGACCAGTATCACATATTTGCCCAGGGGGTCCGTACGGACCTCCTCAATCACACAGGGGAAATTTTTGTGAATAAGGATTGACACCCCCCTAGCATAGGTAGAGTATGTTGCATGTATCGCCCGCTGTACCCAGGGTTTCTTGAGAGTCAGGATCTTGCTGCCCACGAGATGAGTCTCCTGGAGTAGGATAAGCTGGGGTGAGCGGCTTTTTAGGTATTGAAAGAGAGTGGCACGTTTAAATTTAGAGTTAATGCCCCTGACATTCCAGGAGAGAATGGTAAATGACTCACGTGAGTGATCAGCCATTTGGCGGAGGGGGGAGGAAATAGAAAGGATAACTATAGAGATACACCCCGGAGCACCCCAGGAGCGGCAAGATCCCGAGCACACAACACTGCATAAAATGAACACTTGAGCATGGCATAATCAAAAAGCAACAACAGGCATTGAGCTTACAAGACAAAACTAACATTAAGAAAAACCAAATTCCCAGGCACAGAGTGCCTATCCTACTATGTCCCAGCCCTCTAACAACGGTCAGGGGGGTGGGAATAGTTTCTTCCCAAAAACCGTCAAACAGCAGTGTAAATGAGCCCCTAAAAACTGGGGGCCCTACACGGCAGGCGCCAGGTCGCCCACTCTGGTACTCGGACATCGGGTTCAGCAGAAACCAATGGTCAGTGTCCAGGCTCCGGAGAGCAAAAGGAGAAGAAAAAATATATATATATATAAAAAAAAAAAAAAAAGGAAAAAAAACACACAGGGGGGGGGGGGGGTAGCAGTCCTGGAGTGCCACCACGTCCGTAGGCCGAGGTAATGCGTGTCCTAGTTCGTGCACTGAGCAGTCACAACTCCTGATAGCCGAATCAGGACCGATTCCCGGGCAAGGCAGCCCATAGCGGCTAATGCTCCATGATAACTGAGGAGGAGAAATGCAAGGGGGGCCAGGGGTTCCAAAAAAAGGAGGGGGAAACAAGAAAATATGAGTATGGGGGGGTCAGAGGGGGGGTAACGGACCTCTAATCAGTCATCAGGTGACACCGCAGGTGACACGGCAGACCTGCACACCTGCCAACGATGGGAGCTCGGGGGGGGGGGGTGAGGGCAACGGCCGCCTTAATGGAAAAAGCAGACACGGATGACCACAAGCATGAAAATTGTCAGTAAAAAGTAAGGCAGTGTTAGGGAGGGTGTAGGCCAGGGCGCCGTGCCAAGGAAGCCAGGTGAGGGGAGGCAGGTATCAGATGGAAGGCAGGCAGGGCAGCAATTAAAAGAAAAAAAAACAAAGAAAAAAAAAGAGGACTTGCCCCGAGGTGGATTCCTTCAGTGACCCTCCAGCCAGGACATGGCCGCCTCTGGATCCAGGAAGAAGCGTGTGCGGTCCCCATCAATCACCCGCAATTGCTAGGATAGAGTAGGCTGAACTTGAGACCACGATCTCGCAGGCATCTCCTCACCTCTGTAAAGGAGCGGCGTCGGTGCTGCACTTCTGGGGAGTAGTCAGGAAACAGCATGATCTTGGCCCCATTGTAAAGCAGGTCCCTCTTCTCCCTGGCCGCAGCAAGAATTCGATCCCTGTCCCTATAGTTGAGCAGGCGGAGCAGGAAAGGCCGAGGGGGGGCTCCTGGGATCGGAGGCTTGGGGGGGACCCTGTGGGCCCTCTCAACCACAAATGTAGGCGGCATGGCTGGCAGGCCCAGGAGGGAGATCAGGAAGGTTTCTGTGAATTCTGCAGGCCTGAGGCCTTCCGCCTTTTCAGGGAGGCCCAGGACCCTGATATTATTCCTTCTGAGCCTGTTCTCTGTGTCTATGGACTTCTCCTGCAGGGCTTTGACCTGTAGTTGCAAGGCATGCAGATCCCTAGAATCAATCCTTGTGGAGTCCTCCAACTGAGAAATGCGGCCCTCTGCCTCTGTAAACCGGGCCCTAAATTTGTCCATGTCATGGCGGATCAAGCTAACATCCGCAACCAGGTGATCAATTTTAACCATTACCGAGTCCCGGCCCTCCTTAATAGCCGCCAGGAGCTCAGCGTGTGAGGCGGCGTGGGATGCCGGCGGATCAGGGGAGGCTGGAGACCTAGCCGACATCTCCTTTGCGGAGAGCCTCGTGGGCAAGATGGCCGCCGCGACTCGATCGCCGATCCCCGCGGATGAACGGAGCTTACCCGGAGACAACGGAGGAGGCCTCGGGGTGCCGGGTACCTTCTTTCGCCCCAGGGTGCCGGGCAGGCGGTTGCTGGAAGGAGGAATCAGCACTGGAAGTCACATCAGGATATCGGTAGGAGCGGAGCTCAGCTAGCGCACGTCCGCTCTTGTTCACATCCCGGCCACGCCCCCATTGCGCTGACGTTTACCGTGAAGTGGTGCCGACGGAAGTTGTGAGCATGCGCACAGGGGGCCGAGTGAAGCCTCACTCACTGCGCATGCTCCGTGGATGATGCGCTGAACGTAAGCCTCTGCGCTGGGCTCCGCCCATCATTTACATATGAACACACCCACTTCCACTTGCGTCGGGTTGCGCCAACGCATCTTCGTTACTCCGTCGCAAAGTAACGGCCATGCGCTTGGTGAATACTGTACTTCACTCGCTAGTTTGCGTCAGCGCAGCGTATATGCGTTGCGCTACGCTGGCGAAAAGATGCGCGCATCTACCTGAATCTGGCCCTATGTGTATAATTTAAGTAGAAACCCCTTTACACAACACAAAAAATGTCCAAAAAATTGTATACTGTTTCTTTAGGATAAGATAATATATTTTATTGTCATTTTATATATACAACAACATTTAAATATTAATAATCCCTTAGACCCCTTTCACACTGGGGCCTTTTTCAGGCGCTTTAGCATTAAGGAAAAGCACCTGTAAAGCACCTGAAAGAAGCCTCATCTGCAATCCCAATATGAAAGCCTGAGTGCTTTCACACTGAGGCGCTGCACTGGCAGAGCGTCAAAAAAAGTCCTGCAAGCAGCTTCCTTGCAGCGCTTTAGGAGCAGTGAATACACCGCTCCTAAAGCATCCCTTCCCATTGAAATCAATGGGAAGCGCCTGCAAAGCGCCTTGGCAGCGGTGCTTTGTGGGTGCTTTTAACCCTTTATTCGGCCACTAGCAGGGATTAAAAACGCCCCACTAGTGCTCGAAAAATCACTGCTAGTTTTAGCGATGCTTTACCAGTGTTTTTCGGGCACTGGCAGTGTGAAAGGGCTCATAAAGCACTCACGCTTTCACATTGAAATTGCAGATGAGGCTTCTTTCAGGCACTTCACAGGCGATTTTTTTAGTGCTAAAGTGCCTGAAAAATGCCTCAGTGTGAAAGGTGTCTTAAAACTAATAAAAGACCCTTACCTAGACATGTAGCCTGGGTGGCCAGGAAAGGGGGCAGTGGCATCCTCCTTCTGAACCATACAAGCCCACGTACCTTAATCTTTGACAAAGCTCCCCCTTTTTGCAAGGCACCTTGTACCCGATGTTGAGGAGACAAGGGACTCATCTGCACATCCTGTCCCCCAAAAGAGATGTAGGAGTTTGTGATGGGATGTATCAGAATCTGGAAAACCCCTTAAAAATAATAAATTAGTATAGGTACATACAGAACCCCTTGTCACACAAAATGTAAAAAGTAGATAAAAAAGTGAAAAAGTTCCTTATTTAAAAAAAAAGAAAAACATGGCCTACAAAGAAGTAGATCCTCCTTACTCATGATGGCTCACTGCCCAATGATGTTGTCCCACCATCCAATGTTTGCATGCCACTATGACAACCCATTAGATTAGCCAAAGGCTAATGTGGAACCTATATATAACAGGGATTAATGTCTTTACCAAATAACTACAGATTGGTTAGTTTAACTCCTGTAGTCACAAACATTCTTGAGAGCTTTATAAAAGACCACACAGAACATTTTTTTCCTAAGCAATAGCTTGGATTCATGAAAAATCTGAAGTAGACAAACAAAGATTTTTTTTTTTTATGTGGATGTAAGCAAAAACTTAAACAAAGGAGCGGCTGTGGATATAGTATACTTAGGCAGGCCATAGATAATGCAATTTTCTTTCCTTGCACCGCTGGTGAAAGGAAAAAAAATGCTTGATTTCCCATCAACACAGTCAGTATTGATTGGGTAATCAAGCAATTTTCTTTCCTTCCACCTATGAAATCCCTCCCACAGCACTATTGTGTTCTGCCAGCGGGGAGCCTTTCATTCCGGAAGAACACAATGGGGGTTATTTACGAAAGGCAAATCCACTTTACACTACAAGTGCAACCTACAAGTGCAAAGTGCACTTGAAATTGCAGTGAAAGTACAGTCGCTGTAGGGGGACATGCAAGGAAAATAAAAAAAACAGCATTTTAGCTTGCACATGATTGGATAATAAAATCAGCAGAGCCTCCCCTCATTTCAGATCTACCCCTCAGATATACAGCGACTGCGCTTCCAAGTGCAATTTCAAGTGCACTTTGCACTTGTAATTTGCACTTGTAGTGCAAAGTGGATTTTCCTTTCGTAAATAACCCCCAATGATTAGTGCTGCATGCTATAGCTGACTGCACTAATCATTTGGGGAAAACCAGACATGCTGGTTGTACACAAGTTGATCTATCAACCAGGGTGCCCATATATACGGTAGTTCAAAATCTGGCCAGCAAAGTGTAATTTCTTCAGTGTTGTCACATGAAAATATATAATAAAATAATTTCAAAAATGTGAGGGGTGTACTCACTTTTGCAAGATTATATATATATATATACAAAATATAAAGATAATGTATATAAATTCAGTGAATAAAATGTTTCCTATACAAACACACCACTTTGCACCATTTAAGTTTGCATCTCTTCTTACTTAATTAAACCTTATGACTTGGCATAATTTATAGGATCTCTCATTCTCTCCTAATAAGATAAAATTCAAGATGACACATATTTAACAACATATTAACTTCCATTCAAGTGTACAACCCCATGCTGCTTTCCAACTGTATGTTAATTTATATTTGAGCCTTGATTCTCATCATTAGTTCAGACCACATAAACCATTTTCAGAAAAAGTCTGGAAAATTGGTGAGCATGCAGTCAGAGCTTATAGAATAAATAACTGTGAGCCATATTTATGGGTTAGAGAAGGAGAACAAATTAATTGCAAGAAAAGTCAACCAGTGATTGGTATGAAATATTTGCTGGTTATCTCCACTACTGTACTTGTTCAGTAAAGCAAGGAAATTTGTAATAATGTACAGTAACATACAGTAACCAATTCATCTTTCACTGATTTGACTCCTGTTAATTGCTATCTGATTGTAACATATATCTATTGGTTACTATACTTTGCACATCATCAAACAATTTTGAAATACTTTTTCTAAAATGACAAATATGTGGCCTATAACCATCACAAGGGATGACTGAAATTGAAACTGCAGTGTCTTTTAGTGTGGTTATTCGCAGTGGTGACCATGACACCAGTGGGACCTTTCATGTTGGCTAGCATGACTAGGCTAGCTTGGCTGCCATAGCACATTGTATTGCCTAACTCAGTGTGGGATGACATAATGGAAAGTGTACAATCAAGGCAGCCATCACAAATTTTGGGGCCCCTTACACAGCTTTAGGCAGGACCCCCCTGGATCAGAGAACCCCGGGGGGCCTCCTCACTACTGCCGCGAGATAAGATGGGGGGTTGAGGTGAAGAAAGTGTCATCTCTTCTCTTTCCTGCCGCAAGATGATAAGTGGTGTGGAAGGGGGGTGGTGCTGACGAACAAAACAAACTCAACTCAACTCTTCTCTCTCCTGCCGCGAGTTGCTAAAGTCAGACAAAAAAAACTGGGGCGGCACCGCCCCCCCTGGGGACCATCGGGCCCCTTACAGGTGTAATGCCTGTACCCCCCTAATGGCGGCTCTGTGTAAAATTACCAGCTATTTAGCGGTCCCTGTAAACCTGGAATGTGCATTCAGGGAATAAAAGCTTTAGCATACTGTAGTCTTCTCTTCTTTGGTGTATTGAAATGGTGAACAGCTAACACAATTAATTGTAGCCATATTAGTTAATGACAGAATAACTCACACATTTTTTTTCCACTACCCAGAGCTCCTAATCCTCAAAGTGTCTGCACGTTCTTATAGTGGAAAAATGAATATACCTCCTGCTATTTTCAAAATGCAAAGAATAATGCCTGAGTGACCTATTGGCAGTTCCAGGCATTATAGCAAGGGAAGAGGGTTCTTACCAATAACTTATGCAAATACCATCTTTGAGAAAGCTGTTATTTACATATTTACATAGATGCCTCAGGGGTTTTCAATCAGCTATCTGCTATGGTGTATTTTATTGAATGTTTCTTTATCAATACAAGTAAGATTCTATAAGTTGTACCTAAAAAAAACAAAAAAAAAACGCTAACGATAACTCTTTGGAAACATTTTTTTTCCTCTTTGACTTCACAGAAAGCTACAGTGCCAGATTTATAGGAGGGAAAATGGGACAATTGTCCCAGGCTCCCACTGCCAGAGATTTCCTCAGAAAAAAATGTTTTATTTAAGTGTGTGTGGGTGCCAGGATACAGAACAGTTAAGCATGACTTCAAAGGCAAAGAAAGGGAAGAGGGCTTTGGCAAATGTTTTACATTCCAACTTCTCTTATTATTTTACCATTAGAGATGTCTGTTTTAACATGACTGTGTTGCGGAATTTTTTGCCTTGTTTATAAGAGACAAGTGGGTGGGACCAGGGCCGTCTTAATAGCATCATGGGCCCCTGGGCAAAGTAATGCTCTGGGGTCCCTACAATGATGACAGGGCAGGTAATCAAGTAGGTAGGAGACAGACTGCCTCCCCTGTGTATCCATCACTCTCTGTGCCATCATGGGCCCCCCAATTTCAGGGGAAGCGTGGGCTCAAAGTCCAGCTGCTTTGCAGAAAGTGCAGGGGCCCCTCATGCAGCTGGGGCCCCTGGGCAGTGCCCAGGTGTACCCTCTCATTAAGACAGTCCTAGGTGGGACAAGGGAAATGTTTGAGAAATGTTGGAAAGTGTGAGGCAACAGCCCCAATTCCATCATGTGGGAGTGAAGTTAATGACCAACATCAATTTATCAAGATCACTCCCTAGTTTAACTCTGATTGGGTCAAAGGGCAAATCTGACATGACACTCTGCGATCTCGAATAGGGTAAAACTTTGTTAGCAAGTTTTACATGAAATTATGAGCTTGGTCGTATTCAGAACAGGCTTGGCCCTGGTATTTGGCCAGAAAAATATAGCAAATTGTTGGTCAAATCTTCTACTCTCTGTTGGCAGAGAGTAGAGGACCTTCCTTCCTTACGTGTCTTGGTAAGACTCATATGTGGTTTATCATTCATTTCAGTTCCCTTTTTTATTTGTCATATCATTTCATTTCTATGTTGAGGGGCCCTCAAGATCTAAATCTGGCACAGGGTAGCCAAAAAAAAATGCAGTCTTTTCGTTTTGTTCAACTAGTCTCCGAATACAGCAGCTAGGTGTACTCTAGGTGTTGGTTGTTTGCTTTTTTCCAGTGGTAACCTTGAGTCCAAATATTTGACTATCATATGCTTCTAATTTCGTGGAACATGACACTATACATGACCAGTTAAAAAAGAATTGATGGATAATGCTGCTGGATACCTTTGAAATATTGTTTCTTGCCTGTCACATTGCTTGATGAGTTCTGTTTCTGTTTACCACTTTGTGTATACTGTACAAGGTTTTCATTGTTGCTGTTCATTTCAGTGCGACCATGAAAGAAAGCAGATCTTCTAAATACAAAGTATGTTTTAGACACTCATCATTATCTGTGTTTTACTATTTGTTTATTTTTTAGTAGTGCTACATCAGTGAGTAGTACATATGTAATTAATTATATTGTTATTCTACAACAGTTTTCATGATTCAGCATGATTCATTTTATGAGTAAGACATAGTTGCTACTGTATGATAAAACAAACCAGGAATACTGGCTCAATGTATTCTGGATATGTTCCATAGAGTTTAAAAATATTTTTTCTTTCTTTTGTTTGTATAGCTGAAAAAAATGCTAATTGGCTTTAAACATGTTTTTCCCTTTTGACAAATAAGAACAAAATATGGAGCACATTTATCACTTCCATGATTTATTGTAGATAAGCTTATTTACATGCCGAAGCAAGGTCTAAGCCAAAACTACACAAGGTGTGGGTTTAACTTCAGAATGGAATCCCCATTTTTTTTATAAATGTGAACTACTCCATATATTCTATTAGGATTTCTCAGGATTAGCAACTGAAAGGTCTCTGAATTCAGATTGATCTGAATTTCAAAAGTCCGAAGTGCTATAACTTCAGAGCAATCTGGTGAGACAGGAGGACCTCCGTCAAACCATTGCCAACTTTGACCTAAGTATCAGGCCTCGTACACACGACCGGTTTCCTCGACAAAATCCATCAAGAAAAATTCTGGCATAGCTTTTTTGCCGAGGAAAAACGGTCATGTGTATGTTTTTCGTTGCGAAAACTGTCATGGATCTCGACGAGAAAAAAAGAGAACATGTTCTCCTTTTTCTCGTTGGGAGTCTCAATTTCCTTGTCGTGTTCCTCGTTGGGCTGGTTTACGACGAGAAACACGTTTGTGTGTATGCTTAGAAACGCGCGCATTCTCAGAATAAAATATGAGTTGGGAGCGCACCTTCGGTAAAAGTAGCATTCGTAATGGAGATAGTATATTCGTCACGCTGTAACAGACTGAAAAGTGTGAATCGTCTCTCACCAAACTTTTACTTGACACGCAGTAACATGAGATTAGTAAAAGCAGCCCCAAGGGTGGCGCCAGTGGAATCAAACTTCCCCTTTATAGTGTCGTCGTATGTGTTGTACGTCACCGCGTTTGAGAACGATGAGATTTTGTCTCGATAGTGTGTATGCAAGAAAAGCTTGACAAGATTCTCGACAAGCCTAACAAGAAACTCGTCGAGGGAAACGATGTTTCTTTTGCGACGAGATTCTCGGTCATGTGTACGAGGCCTCATTGTTGGAGACATTCTTAAGAATGATGGTATACAGGGGTTACAACCCAGGTCCTTTTTTTCCTGTTGGGAAGATAAAAAATTCTGATTACTAGATTTCCCAGTTCCATATTCGTATATTTAACCTTGTCTTCAGCCCCAAAAATCAAATGTCTTCATCAGTTTTGGTCAATATATATTCTACATATTTTTGGTATTGAAAATTGCAATAAGCGTATATTGATTGGTTTGTGCAAAAGTTATGGCGTCTACAAACTATGGGAAAGGTATTTATGGTATTTTTTTAACTAGTAATGGCGGTGATCTGCGATTTTTATCAGGACTGCGACATTGTGGTGGACACATCGGACACTTTTGACACATTTTTGAGACCATTGACATTTATACAGCGATCAGTGCTATAAAAATGCACTAATTACTGTGTAAATGTCACTGGCAGGGAAGGGGTTATATGCCTGGAGTTCAGCTTTAACCACTTCCGCTCTAGAAGATTTACCCCAGAGGCGATTCAGTTCGCAAGTGTTGCGCTTTATACGTTTTTCACTCACTCACTCACTGACCAGGCCATTTTTTGCTTTTTAGCAGTGCATCCATTTAACTGACTGACTGCGGTCATGCAACACTGTACCCAAAATAAATTTGTAGTATTTTTTTCACACAAATATAGCTTTTTTTGCTGGTATTTGATCACCACTGTTTTTTTTTTTTGCACTATAAATTAAAGACAAGCTATTTTTAAAACAAAACAATATTTTTTACATTCTGCTATAAAACATATCCAATAAAAAATAAAAAATAAAAGGTTTTCATAAATTTAGAACAATATGCATTCTGCAAAAAAAAATGGAAACCCCCCCCCCCCCCAACAAGTGTATGTTGATTGGTTTGTGGGAAAGTCATAGGGCCAGATTCAGATACACTTAATATTGCGCTGCGTAATCGAAATACTCTACGCTGCCGTATTTTACCAGGCTCTACACCGAATTCTGGTAGATTTTTGCCCGTACGCTACGGCGGCGTAGTCTATTTCTGGCCGCATAATCGAAATACGAGATTAGGGGGCGTGATGCATTTAAATTAAGCGCGTCCCCGCAGCGATCGAACTGCGCATGCTCCGTTCAGAAATTTCCCGCCGTGCATTGCGCGAAATCACGTTGTTACGTCATTCGTTGTTTGAGTAGCGTCGTTTACGAACATTCCTATTCCCGGACAACTTACGTAAAAAATAATAAAAGACGTCGGAAAACGTAGAAATTCGACGCAGGAACGACGGCCATACTTAACATGGGCTGTCTAATATTAGACCAGCAAAAAGCTGGTATAGTGTTACGCAAAAAAAAGATGACTAAAGGTGCCGTAAGAGATTGCGAATGAAGATCGTAATTTCGGGGATCGCCGGCAAAAGCTCATTAGCATACCCCGACGCGGAAAAGGACGGGAAGTCCACCCAGTGGCCGCAATTTTATTGCAGTGTAGATCCGAAGGCGTACAAACACGTAATCCAGTCGAATTGAAGCCCGCAGCCGTCTATTCATGGTTTGAGGTTTCCGACTAGCTAAAAAACGCGCGTAATTTGAAATTACTCCAGTCTAACACCAGTTAGACAGGCGTAATGGCTCTGTGAATCTGGCCCTTAGTGTCTACAAACAATGGTATATATACTGGATTTTTTTTTTTTAAAAGGAGCAATTTTACAGACCTTATCGGTATCAGAAGGAGACGCACCAACCAAACTTTTATTAAAAGTCTGTTAAAATAACATAGTTAAAACCATTAAGACCAAAAAGCTAATGTGTAAATATAAGCCGTTGGCCAAGCTATGTTGGCTTGTACTTTCCTGTCAAGAGGTTGACGCGTTTCACAATCTGCTTCCTCAGGATCGTTAAAACTTAACAGACAACAGGAAGCCTATCCAAAAGAAACATAATTAATTAAATCCAAACATACAAGGTTAACAGAATTGCATGTAAAACATACTCTTAAGGGTTGAGAATAGAGGGAAATCACCACTTACAGCTTAGACAGTGTAATGATGCGCCATGCACAATGCAGATGCAGCTCATGACTGATATGATACCATCAATAATTAATTAATAATCTCTAAATCTTCCTATTGACAAAGCACAGGAAAAAAACTGGAGGTGGTTAGCTATCTTGTTCTATAAATCTTCTATTTTTAGCTTGGTCAGAGCCATACAGGGAGAGGGAAGAGCGGGGGGGGGGGGAGAGGGGAAGGGCAGCAGGCAACACTTACTGAGAATAAGGAGTCTCCCATCAAGTCAAATGAAAAGAGGTACATAGAAAACAGCCAGGTCAAATCGTGAAATAACCTTCTATGCTTTGATAGAGAATCTCTCCTATGACAGTCGAGACAAAATTACATATAATAAATGTCAACATGCAATAGCACTTAGAACCCCAATCTCTAAATTGCCTCTCATAATTACCATAGTCAATAAGTCAGTCAGCTCACAAGGTGTCCTCAAAATGTTATCCTTCCTGGGTGAGTAGTACAAAATATTCCCAGTATCTAGAAAAACACAAACAGTGTCTCCATCTATCACCCAGCAGGTACATATAAAATCCACCCTAGTGAACCAGACGTCCAAGATTAATTCTATTGCAGTGGGAAAAGTTACTCACCAATGCATAAGATACACTTAATATGGTCTGTTGTTTTCTTAAAGCATCTCAAATAACACTCAGCCTGACCCGACTTTAACCAGATATCTGCAAACAATATACAAACAGTGATCCAATACAGTATTTCAAGCAGTCAATTATCTAACCACAACCATCCAGTAAGACTTACTACAAGACTGTCATCTCCTGTATAGCATCAGCCACCATTGTCTCATTACAAACCAGTGATCTTATATATATAAAACTGGAATTTTTATTTATGTATTTATTTTTATAATAGTAATGGCGGCATTCAGCAACTTATAGCTGGACTGTGATAGTATGGTGGACAATCAGACACTTTTGACTTTGTGGGAACCAATGACACAGTAGAACAGTAATCAGTGCTAAAAAATGTGCACTGTCACTGTACTAATGACACTGGCTGGGAGGGGGTTAACTGTACTGTGAGCTTTTGCTAAGGGATGTACCCGTTTTATATTTCCCTGGAACAAATATGGGCACATCCCTGCTCACAGGACAGAGCTTGTGTTGATCATATGGACAGAGCTCTGTCCTGTCTTCCTCCTCGCTGATTAGCAATCATTGGTTGGCACCCATCGATCGGCTTGTGCTTTGACTAATCACAGCACAACCGGCACAGCAGGAGCGCGCTTGTACACGCCCCCCTACCCAGAAGTGCTTGGTCATGTACTAGATACGTGATCTGGAATGGGAAGCTGTTCTGCCGCCGTACTCCTGTGTGAGCTGAACAGAAAGTGGTTGATCATCATGGTAGCTAATTTAAAGCTATAACTTCTTAGGTGGCTACTTTGGATCCAGACCCAACGAGAGCTCAGACTGAATGCTTTGTTTTGCATTGCTGATGCCTCTTTCTGCTGTCAAATGCATATAAACTTTCCATATTTCTTCTTGCAGCACATGTGCATGTTTACATGAAAATATCTGTGTCGAGTATTTATGATGTGGTACAGAGCAGCTAAAAATCTTATGAATATAAATACATTTAAGTTTGTGAATCTGTCTTAAAAATATCAAAGCATTTGAAACATATTTACTCTGACAAAACTGACTAAATTTGCACCAAATTTCCCACTTTTTTTAAAGTGTTGGATTTGCAGGGCAGAAAGTGGGAAGTAACATTTATAGTATGGAAAATGCAAACCACATGGAAAACTAATTTTAGTCGCCAACATTCTAAAGGGAATATGTCCCCCTTTTTTATATCTTTATAAATATTTTCAGATACTGTATTCAATAAAGCAACATTGCATGACCCATGGAAACAATTTATATTTACCGTATTTATCGGCGTATAACACGCGTCGGGGCATAACACGCACCCCAAGTTCAGGATTGAATTTTAAGGAAAAAAACTTTTAGGAGAGAAGTTTAAGGATAAAAACTTACATTTAAATGCCCATCAATGCAGCCTTATTAGTGTCCATCTGCAGCCTTGTCCATCATTGCAGAATGATCAGTGTCCATCTGCAGCCCTGCCCAGTGTCCATGCATCCTTGCCCAGTGTCTATGCAGCCTTGCCCAGTGTCCATGCAGCCTTGCCTAGTGTCCATGCAGCCTTGCCTAGTGTCCATGCAGCCTTGCCCAGTGTCCTTGCAGCCTTTCCCAGTGTCCTTGCACCTTGAACATTTAAAATTACTGCCACGGCACAGAGATAGACCGGATGTTCTATGTACTTGGCTGTACTCGGCTCCTCTCGCAGTCCCGCCCCTTGCCCAGGCTCCTATGATGGACATAACACAGATCAAATGGTGGGACTGGGCGTGACTGGGAGCGGAGCCGAGCCTAGCCGAGTACACAGTTCACTTGGCTATGTGTATATCGGCGGCGCTCACTCCTCTTCCCCTCACAGACAGCAGGGATTGGCGTATAACACGCACCCAGGATTTTCCCCTGATTTTAAGGGAAAAAAGTGTGTGTTATACGCCGGTAAATACGGTACCTAATCTCTAATGCAATTAGTTAAGAGATTATTTATTTTTGGCTTCTGTATGTAACAGCATTTACATATACTCATTACTATCCACACTTGTTTTATTGAATTGATCAAATAGCTTGTTTGGGTTGACAAATCGTTGTGGAATATGATGTATTCTAGGTACGTTTAGGTACTTTAACTTTTAAAAGCTACAGTGTAACAATTTGAAATAAATTAATTTTGTATTCAATTATAAACTTACAACATTAATAAATGATGACAGGTAGGACTTTTATGACAGTGACAATGAAAGAGATCCTATTTAAAGAGGCAGTAAACCCTGATGGGTTTTACTTCCTCTTTTTTCCCCTGCAAAGTTAAAGCATAACGTGCAAGTATGCATCGCATACTAGCTCATTATGTTGCCCTTACCTGCAAACAAAGCCTGCGATGTCCCAAGGTCCCCACTTGTGGCTGCGCCTATCTTCATTCCTTTTCCTTCTGGGGCTGTGGACTGCAGCTCTGTGACTGGATGGAGTCTCATGATGTCACTCCCTCACGTGCGCACGGGAGCCGACGGTCATGGCAGGGGCCCTTTAGAATCGGCACGATCATGCACCTTCTTCAGGGCACATGCGTCAATGATGTTCTTGCAGGTTTAGGAGATATTTCCAGTACCTACAGGTAAGCTTTATTACAGGCTTACCTGTAGGAAAAATTGGTGTGTAAGGGTTTACAACCACTTTAAGTACACTGAGTCACACATGTGCAACTCATCATTCATTTACAGGACTCTGTGCCATAATGATATGACTCTTGTGTGCATGAGCGGAAAAGATGTCATCACGACACGGAAACAATAAGTTCCTGGGGCACAATAAAAAAAATATAGAGGTTTAAGCTGTAACAGTAGGGTCTTTTTTTAAATATATATAAATGACTACAGCTTTGTGGGGATTTTGCACTTTGATATTGCTCCACTGATGGTAAATACTACACTTTTCCAGCTGAACATTTTCAAAGAGCTTATCCCTGTAAAGTGACCCAATGGGTCAACATGAAGTAAGCAAAAAAGCCTCCAATGATTCTCTCATTAAAGTCTTTAAAGTAGATATAGACCTTACCTAAACTACATTTAAGGTGGGTGATCACTTTAACTGCTTAAGGACCGCCTCCTGCACATTTACGTCGGCAGAATGGCACGGCTGGGCATATGCACGTACAGGTACGTCCTGTGCTAGTGCCCAGCCGGGGGTCACGGGCGTCCGAAGCTCTGTGACTGGGACCCGTGGACCCAATCACCTGGCTGGGTCCTTTACCTGCCTAAAGGTCCGGGTCTTAAGTGGTTAAGAAACTTGGGTGAACAATCGTCTGGTTTTCCTCGTTGCTCCACAGCAAATCGAAACCGAGGATGGAAATAATGTACAAAATTTCTCAGATGACAAACACTTTTTTGTTGATTTATTGTTTCTGATCATGTGCAGTCTTTCGTATGTGATTTACCTTCTACCTAAACCATATAAAACATTACACATTACATGAAAATCGTTAGCTCTATTCACGTACAAAAAATATTTTTGAGTTTGTCCCTTCAGAAATTTTAATTTGAAAAGTCTGAGTTGTGTACACACTATATAGAAATAGTTTTTTTTTTTCAATTTTCTTATAGTGTGTACTTTAGTTTGCTAAATAGTGTAAGAGTGATTTACTAAAGGGTTTGAGAATACTCCCACAATAAATTGTGAACATTTCAATTATCTAATCTTGTGTAGATAAAATAAGATGCACAGATAAAATAAGTAAACAGGGATTTTCCTTTCACATGATTGGATAACTGAAGTGAATCTTCACACATGTTATTGTATGAACAGTCTAAAATTATTTAGTAAATCAGCCTCTATGTATCATAAGCAATTGCAATTTGAAACAAAATACTTGTTTTGACCTTGTTTAAATCTTGTGCACCTGTGTAGTGTGCTGAAACCGCCACTTGTAATCTTCCTTGAAAGCCAATGTTACAAGGGAGAAGATTACCCAAAACTGGTGCACTCAGAATCTTGTGCAGCTCTGCATGGTAGCCAATCAGCTTCTAACTTCTGCTTGTACAATTAAGCTTTGATAATAAAACCTGGAAGCTGATTGGTTTTTACGCAGAGCTGCTCCAGATTTAGCACTCTCCAGTATTAGTAAATCAGCCACAATGCAGGAATACATTTGGGATACGAGGACACAGTGTTGTCACAAGAGAACCGGAAATGACTGAACAAAGGCCCAGATTGTATGAGAGTTTAGTGATTAGATTTACACAGATCTTATACATTGTATGCTAGTACGCAATAGATTCTTCTGAGAAAATTTTAGCGCAGGGAGATTCTGTCCGAATATTGATATAGTAAATATAGGTCTATGCTTTTAAATCAAATGTTTGCATACTGTATACAGTACTTTAACAAAAGTTTCCAAAGCCTTAATAAAAACATCAAACATCTCCTTACCCTGCCTTTTTTAAGGGCTATACACAGATTAGCCATAACATTATGATCACCCATCATACCATTATGACCACTCACCTAATATTGAATAGGTCCCTCTTTTGCCAACAAAACAACCATGACCCATCGAGGTATGATCTCCAAAAGACTGCCATGAAAGTCAGGACCCATGGTCTCCCAACAGAACATTACCCAAAGCATCAAACTGCCTTCACTGGCTTGCCTTCTTCTCATAAAGAAACCTGGGCCCGAATTCACAAAGCACATACGCCGACGTATCTCGAGATACACAGTGTAAGTGTAAATATGCGCCATCGTATCTGTGTGCGCCGTGCCCACAGAACTAAGATACGTCTAAAAACTGACTTCGTCCGACCGACGTAACTTGCCTACGCCGGCGTATAGTGGGCGCATAGTTACACTGGACACATTTGGCACTCCCATTGATTTTCGATGCAAATATGCAAATGAGGGAGATACGCCGATTCATGAATGTACTTGCGCCCGGCGCATGTTTTAATCGATTTGCATAAGGTTTACGTCTGGCGTAAAGTTATTCCCCATATTGGAGGCGCAACTCATGCAAAGGTATAGACCAGGGAACGAACGCCGTCTAATTTTGCGTAGTTTACGTTGTAGGGCTGGGCGTAGGTTACGTTCACGTCGTAGGCAGTGATTCGACGTATCTTAGCCAGTTGTTTCGATGTGATTGTGAGCATGCGCACTGGGATGCGTCCAAGGTACGACGCATGCGCAGTTCATTTTAAGTACTTGTCTGAAGCTCAGCCCATCATTTGCATGGGGTCACACTTCATTTGAATGTATCACACCCACTTCCAGCCCAATTCCACCTACTTTGACTTACGCTGACTAACGCCTACGACTATACGCGGCACAACGTTGGGAGCATTTGCTTTGTGAATTCCATGCTTCCCTCTCTGCGTTGCGCCAGCGTAGCGTAAAGAAGATATGCTACAGCGGCATAAATATGCGCCGATGTAGAAGAAGGTGTGATTCATTGAACCAGGCCACGTTCTTCCATTGCTCCTTGGTCCAGTTCTGATGCTCATTGTAGGTGCTTTTGGCTATGAACACAGGTCAGCATGAGCACCCAGACCTGTCTTCATCTAAACTAATTGTTCAACAATTTGAGCTATGTATTGAATCCGACTGCACAGGCCAGGCTTTGCTTCTTACATGCATTGATAAGCCTTGGCCACCCATTGGCCTGTCAATGGTTAGCTTGTTTTCCTTTCTTTGGCCACTTGTGGTTGGTCCTGACCACTGCAGACCAGAAACATCCCACAAGAGTTGCAATTTTGCAGTTACTCTGGCCCAATCATCTAGCCATTATAATTGGGTCCTTAGCAAAGTTGATCAAATCCTTACACATGCCAATTTTTTCTGCTTTCAAATCTTCAGGGATATGTTCACTACCCCATATATCCCACACACTTTCAGGTGCCAATTTTGGTATAAAGGTTTTACATGATTAAATAATAGCTGATCATTAAAAGCACCCCAGTGGTAAATGGTTTGTCTTGTAACTGATACATCTGGAAGAGAGCTTGTTTTACTGAAAAACAACAGATTTACTAGCCGGGTTACCAGGTGAAAATAAAAGAAAGAAAGCCTAAAAAAGAAAACCAATGCAGCCATTACATCTAAGAATCAGTAAGGTGCAATATAGTAATGTTTGCTTTTGGGTTTAATACTGCTGTAGGCAAGGGGACAATAGTATAACCGCTAAAATATTATAATGGCTAAAACTTTCCAACCAATATGGCTTTCTCAAACATGGCTTCCCTAAGTCTGTTTTTCTTATCCTGCTGTGCAAAATATTTTACTTAAATAAATGTAAAATGTCTGATGCCCTCTCACCTCTAGGAGTGTTTCTATATATTTATTCTGTTTGTATTTTGCTCAAAACATTTTTGAAGAAAAAAAACATTATAGGAAAGATTTATTCGGAAAAAAAAAAAAACACAGAAAAATATCTGTTGCTGATTAGGTTTAGCCTTCCATGTTATGTTAATAAATTGGCCACAGTATGCAAGCATTATTATTATAAACACAATATAAGTCTTTAAAATATATATTTTTGTATATATATATATTTAATAATTTTTGAGCTATGGTTTTCTTTATTGAAAATATTGGACTTGGCATGTTTTACGCACACTGAGCTAAAATGGCAATATTTGGTCAGTGCGGGTGTCAATTGATCACCTGTATCCATTTCCATATATAGTTACCATTATATTGTGTGTGCGTGGGGAGGTGGGGGAATTATGGCATAAAAAAAAAAGATAATGTTCACCTTACCTTTAACCTTTTCATTACTAAAATGATAAGCTTTGAGGGAAAATGAAATGTTTTTAATTTATTTTTGATTTTTATTTATTTTTTATTAAAGGAATTCCACCTTGATTTTTGCAAGATAAATGAACTTTCTTTCCTTTATTATTCATTTTTAACACTACAGGTTTCAGATCGCTTAGAGCAAGTAAATTTCACCTCTAGAAAAAAAAAATCATTATAATGAGAAAACGATAACTCATTTTGGAAATGTTCATTACAGTATACTTTTCTATTACACAGCGCAGGTTGTCTGTGATATTTACAGTTTTAGATCCTGGTTAATTAAAATTAACTTGGCGACAAAAGCCAAATCTACTAATGAAGCAAGTGACCTTTTATTACCTGCAGTCCCTTGTTTTGATTGGGTGATTGACAGCTTGTGGTTTGGCTACTGTGTTGTATTTCAGCTGACAGGACTTTTCATTTTAACTCAATTTGCCTGCCTATCACGAGCTGGTGGCAGGCCAGACTCAAGTCACCCAGTTCTGCCTCAGCAGCTTGCTCTGTTTCTCATTAGTACACATTTATTCAGTGGAAATTGGAAGACAAATGCTTGAAGGCATGCAAGCTAAGTATAGCAAATAGTGTTTTAAGGCTGACTATTTATAAGAACATTGAAATGTTTAAAAAAAAAGTCTAGTCACTGGGAAACAAAAGCTTACAAACAATAGCTTACTTAAAATAACAAGTGCAAAATGATGTGTATTAAACCCGATAAAGAAATTATTATGTAGGGATTTAAAGAGTTTAAATGATACCCCCTATTGATTACATTTAAAAGTTACAATTGTAAAAATGTACTCATAAGATGTCACTCACACCAACAAAATCTTCCAAAATTTAAGGACATTTCTAGGATTTTTTATAAATTTATCCTCGAAAAATATTGTCACTGGAAAGGTCCACAAATAAAATTATTTGTAAATGCTTTATTTTGTTTTTAGCATACATATTTGGCTTGATATATAGTACTAGAGCAATAAGCTAACCTGCCAACGTGGGGTTTATTTACTAAAGCTAGTGAGTGTAAAATCAGACTCACTTCTGCATAGAAACCAATCAGCTTCTAATCTCAGCTTGTTCAACTAAGCTTTGGCAATACAACCTGGAATCTGATTGGTTTCTATGCATAAGTGAGCCTAATTTTGCACTCTCCAGCTTTAGTAAATAAAACCCACTGTCAGTCCAGGGCTGCAGAGATGCCTACTATTATTTCATTAAATTGTGATGCATATTTTGCACCCCCACGTACACAAATTTACTAAACTCAGGCAAGCATTTCCATAGTGGTAACTGTTAATTTCCGGACAACCATATACAGGCTCAAGAGTAGGGATTTTAAAACAAAATAAAGTTATGCTTGCAATATTCTAATATATACAGTAATTAATGCTGGAAAATCTTCCTGCAATTTTTAGGCATGTTATTACAATGGACTTACAAGGAAATACACATTAACATCTTATGTTTACTCAATTATAATCTAATTGTATCTATGTGTGTAAAATAAGTAAATAAAAAATGCAAGGATTTGGAGCCAAAATAGTCACTCGTTCCTTAGGCTAAAAAAACAACAGTTGCGTGGCACCAGTGACTATGTTCAGGTGCAGTTCACCTTAATATTGCTGAAGTAGTTTATAAGGTATAGAATATGCACATGATCATGCATATTTCGGAAAACTTAAAACCCTACAATATACCTATGTGATTATGACTTAATGTAGTTAATAATGCAACACATACATTTTTAAATTACAGTCAAAACATTTAAAATACAGTATATTAAACAGAACTCATAATATAACAAACAGCTAACCTGAAAATGTTCCCACCGTCCAGCCAATATGCACATGTGTCTAGCCTTGCTATGCACATGTATATGTGTGTGCTAATGGGCCTTGTTTGGTTAAATGTTTTTAATAAATCAGTGGGAAACTGTGCTCTTGTCATGAATAAATAAAATACAAAATTGATAATAAAAAAAATGAAGAAATTTAGAGGCAAGCTTGTGCAAGCTCTAGTGCAAAGAGAGAATAACTTCCAATGCAAATTGACATATTTGAATGTAGGCTGCATTCAAATAAGTTAGGTGAAACAGTAATTCTAACATGATCTAATTGTATGTAAGTGAACCACATTATAAATGAGAAAAATCAGATGTTTTATCAAAATCATTTTATGTAAAATAATAGCAAGCAGTTCTTTAGTATTTATTGCAATACATTTATAACACATTTTATTTCATATTCATATTTAGATCCATGCTGTCCATTTAGTCCATGCGGTGATGTTCACTCAAGTATAAGTAAACCTAGTCACCCAAATCTCATATGAACTTTAAAGGTTAATAGTTTTGCTAAAATACACTGTTCTCTCCAGCATGTTAAAAATTCTGCACAGTTTTCAAATAGTGTCCTAAGTTTCAATGCCTTACCAATTGGACCCATCCCCAAAGCCTGCCACAAAAACTCAACTGAACTGATCAGCCACATTCTTCCAAAGTTCTGGAACATTCCAAGAGTTATGCCTTGTACACACGATCGTGCTTTTGCCCAGCCAAATCACATCGGAATTCCGACGGAATTCCATCGGAGTAAAATAGAACCTGTTCTATATCTAAACTCCGACGGAATTCCTCGGAATATCTGATGAAAAAAACTCAAATGGGGGTTCACACAATCAGAATATCCAATTAAAAAAGTCCTTCTGACTTTTTCCATTGGAAATTCTGATCGTGTGTACAAGTCATTAGATGCGCGCTCCAAGCATCATAAGAGTGAGCTCGGTTTTATATCGGTATTATATAAGTCAGCACATGCACAGTTTGCTCCTCTTCAGTCACTGCTGCTATAGGGTAGTGAGAACATATGCCTCCTTTCATGCTGGAGGTGTGTGTCTGATATTTGGAGTGTTCTATGAACTTTGGCAGGATGCAGCTGATCACTTTGGTGAGAATTTTTGTGGCAGGCTTTAGGGATATCAATCATGGCCTACTTTAAAGCGGTTAACCTAAAGTTGGTATTTGAAAACTCCACAGCATCTTTTAACACACTCGGACCTCTAAATAGCATAGTGTGTTTTTTGGGAAAAGGTAGACTTTAACATATTAATGTAATTGAAAGTCTGTTTTAATATTTTTTAATCTGCAGCTGCTATTACAATAATACCTACTGATCCTTGTTCAGACACTTTCTGTTGTAGGTGACAGCGCTCTGTCCCTCTCTCCTAATTGTGCTCTTGAGTTGTCACTCTATCATAAGAACTTTCAATGAAACTGCAATTGGCCTCTTCAGTGCACCTTACAAATGCATAATCCAATGTTATCACCATCAGGAAACCTGGCCTGAGAGCTGCAAAGGGGCTGCAATTTATTAACAGCACTGAGATGCAATAAAGGATGAAAAATGGGTAAAAAAATATTTTAAAATAAAATAAAAAAGATCATTGTTTTTGATACACAGTGTTTTAACAAACTACATCTCATTTAGTTAAAGCTTACACATTAACTTTAAAGTATAGTTAAAGCCAAAACTATTTTTTTCATGTTGGAGGGGAGGTTTAAAATCATTATGGGTATGGAGTTGGATATATGGGATTGTACTATGTTTTTTATTTTGTTTGTTTATTTAAATATTTTTTGTGGTTGAACTGGATGGACCTGTGTCTTTTTTCAACCTGACTAAGGCCTCGTACACACAAACTGTTTTCCTCGACAGAATCCATCAAGAAACTTGGCGGCAGAGCTTTTTTGCCGAGGAAAACGGCCCTGTGTATGTTTTTCATCAAGAAAACTGTCATGGAACTCGATGAGAAAAAAAGAGAACAAGTTCACTTTTTCCTCATCAGGAGTCTTAATTTCCTTGTCGTGTTCCTCGTCGGGCTGTAGTGCCGTCGTATGCGTTTTACGTCACCGTGTTTGAGAACGACAAGATTTTGTGTACGCAAAGAAAGCTTGTCAAGTTTCTTGACAAGCCTAACAAGGAACTCGTCGAGGAAAACGTTGTTTCATTTACGATGAGTTCCTCAGGCGTGTGTAGGAGGACTTACTCTGTACTAACTATGTACTATTATGAAGGTTTTTTGCCATCAGTGACTTATTAGAGAGATTTCCTTTCACTTCCTGTCCTGTAGACTCAACAGGAAGTGAGAGAATATGTTTTAAATGTAATAGAAATACATTTTAGACAGTTGTCATGGGAACAACTGACCCCATTGTAAGCGTTTCCCTCTATTAATGTTCTGTGACAAATCTAAATTTTGGATTTACTCTCACTTTCATTTTCAGTTTCATTTTCAGTAACAATGGAGGAGGTTTCGCTAATGGGTAACAAACAGCAATAAAAATGTGACAGGGGGTTCTAACCCCTCACCACTCTATCCGTATCTAAAAAAAAATGCTTTTAGTTATATTGGCGTTTATTACCAGTTAATGCAAGCACTCTCATGCCCCAATATAATCTATTTCCCACATGCCAAACAAACATCACCAATAAGCATAATTTCCCAGGCAGGCAAACTTGATTTGGCTGATAAGGGAGATTTTCACCCCAGGACGAAGTCTACTAAGATGAAACGACGTAGGGTGAGGCGGCGTGCTGACGTCACTGCGTTACACGGAGTCCCGGAGTGAACGGGCTGTGTTAGCCGGCCGGCTACAGAACTTTTTACATGCGCTTTTATATCTACTCAAATGTGAGTGTGTTTTTACTTTTCATTTTTATTAAATTTATACTGGATTACGCTATGTTCCCCCTTTCTTTCTTTTATTTCGCTTGTTTTTTTTCAACATTTTCCTGAGCGGTAGAGGATTTCAGAGATTTTGGGTGAAGACATCTTGCCAGAAGGACATTTAGGCTGGGTTTATAGCCATATGCCCACAGAAGATCTCTAATTGGGATCTTCCCATCTGGTAAGAGACTGCTAATCACCAAGGTGGAGGATTTTCTTTCCTATCCGGTCATCTTTTCGTGGTGTTTTTGATGTCATTGTTTCTCATTGAGGAGCAATATATCTTCAGCTAGAAGATCACTCTTTGAACCACTTTTATCACTAGGACATTTCTTTTTGTCATAGAGATTCATCTGTACTGTATGTTGGAGGACTACTATTTCTCACATAGATTGTGCTATCCATTCACTTTGGAGACCTTTCACATCATTTTATTCACTATTGATTGTCCACTGTGTTTTTTTGTATTTTGTGTGTATCTCACATTTTGTTTTGAATTACTTTGACAGCGCAGTATTTCTACATTTCTTCAGTGTTTTACCTTTGCTAGCATTAAGGTTTTAGTAAGGAAAAAAAAGTCCCATTATTATTTTAGTTTTTTTTTTTTTAATCAGTGGATATAAAATGCAGCAAAAAGCGTTTAACATTCTAATTTCCGAAATAAAACTTCCTGGGACTTTAATATGTTTTAATCCTCCAAGACAGCACCCTAATTGGACGTTTTCAGCAGAATACCCTTGAAGATTATTTTAGACATTTTTTCCTGCTTTTATACACAGCTTACTCAATACAACTCTTTACTTCTACAAAAAAAACGTATGTAACATATCACACATACTGTCCGTTATTTTTGCTTGGTCTATGAAATGTGTTGGATGGGGTGTCAGGTCTAAGGGTTATGTTTTTTTGCTGCCTTGCTATCCCTAGGTATTTTTAAAATTGCCTTGTTTGTTCGGCAATAGCGCAGAAACAGATGTTGCTGTACTGCAACAGGATAATTTACTGTACCTCATGGTGCAGAATGGAAGGCTTCCCAAGCTACCCAGCTGGTCTGTTAGTAGCACTTGCCTGTGTCTGCTGAACTATGAAAAGTGCAAGCAGAGGCTGCAGGTTTATTGTGATACTTTTAAATGCACATTATTTCACATTTTTGCGGCGTACGTACAATGTCCTTTCTGTTTTTTGTTTTTTTTGTTCTGTATTTTTATTTATTTTTGCATTGGTTGACAGACCTAAATAAGTCCCTCTGTCCTTTGGTGATCATAATGTGACTCATTACTGTTGTCAGCTAATAATTATCGGCATGATTGCTCAAAGCTACAGCCAAGCTCGTCTTCCGCACATAACTGGTACTGGAAGGTGAAACAGATTTGTCATTTACGATCTGACTGCTAAGCCACACTTTGTGCTCTATTATTGTGATTAACTTCTGCATAAGATATGCTTACCCAATTGTCATCTGTGATACTGCGCTGGGCACAGACTGCCACAATCCCTGGAAGCATGTCAACCAATACGATGAGACCGCATTACCCCAGATAAAAAATGCAAACCAGCTATTTTGCAGCAGGAGCTGGTTCATACATAAACATATACAGTACATATACCTCTTTTTCTTATTTATTTTCTTCCAAGCCCCCACCGGATTCCCTGGGTAAATAGTGTTGCTGCATATGTCAGCTACCATTTCTAAACATAGACTCTGATTGCATTATCATCTTCATATTTTTACAATGGTAGACAGCATAAAAGTGGAGGCTGGACCACTCATTTGTACCGTGTAAAGTTTTTTGTTGCCAGAACACTGCCAGTTGAAATTTATCGTGTCAGGTGCCTTGTGGCTATCCGCAGTAGAGGCCATATTCTGGAACCAGAGTCGTTCCCTGGCTTCGTCACCAACAAGCCGATTTGACTCTGCCTGATTATAGTAACGAAGGCAGTCCAAAAGAATATGCACAGACTCACTGTACGTCACATTGAATCACAGCGCTGGCCACACAAAGCTGACCGCAGCCTCATTTCTTTAGACAAATGCACGCTTAAGGAAAAACCTCCTGCAAGAAAGCATCCAAGGCCACTTTATTTGCTATGCATGCTGCAGCAGATTTAATTTTTACTGAAAGAGCATTTGTTATTATCTTTTTCAGATGCCTCCTGTATGTTGGGAATCTACTGTCTAACCTTTTGGTTAAAGGAGTGCAGAATGCTTTGTGAACATGTTGCTTTTATTTATTATCTTAAATCACCTCCCGCTCACTAGCTGTTTTTTGAGAAAATGGCTTTATTTGCTTGATACTGTTCTAAAAGCTCATTATTAGAAAAGATCAAGGCCCATTATGGCCCCAATATAAGCTGGTGGAGGAAGAGTCAGATTTGATTACAAAAAAGAGAGATGCAGATTTAGACAGCAGCTACATGCTGATATGCCTGCAATCATAATGATTTATGCAAATTATTCATACCGTTCCCATTGGGATTTCTCCTCAAACTGCCAGGATAAATTGCTGGAAATTACCCATAAAATCTGTCGTGCTAGGAGCAAAAGGTGAAGGCCACTGGGAACGCAAGGACATTCGGCTTCTAGATCAGTCTACAACATGCTGTTTGTGTGTGTAAATACATTTTTCCCATGCACACATAGTTCCTAGAAACAGGGGCACAGCTACAAATATTGTAGTCCCATGGCAAATTGATTATAGGGTCTCACATCTTTCTAACATCCACGTGCATCTTACTACCTGTTTTTAGGCAATTCTGTTGTTCTGACCAATATGCATTATATATATATATATATATATATATATATATATATATATATTATTTTCTACTTGGCTGTAGTACCAGATTGGTATGTTCATTTACTCTGCAGTGACCTTGAAATGGTTGTTTTGGGTGAAATTGGGAACTAGATGAATACTAATACAAAATAATGAAGCGACCTTGAAACATTAAAGTGAAAGTTCACAAAAAATCTAACTAATGCCCCGTACACACGATCCCAAAATCGTATGAAAAATGCCGCTTTCGAAACGATCGTACGATAATCGGTTCGTTAGTACAGAGCTTCCGAGAGCCGATCAGGACAGTTTATCCGATTTTTTTCTATCAGGCATGCACCGAATTTTTTTTTCGTGCGATTTTCGTTTAATCAGTACAGCTGTCGTTCGAAAATGCAATACAAATGCATTACAACACATGACATCACTACTCTCACCCCCATTCTAAGCCTATCTACCCTATGAAAGAAAAGATGCTTATACTTACATATTCTGAAGCTGCTCCAGTCGGGTCATATAATCAGTACTCTGTCCCGGTGTAGAGGGGGGCAGAAAACAATGCATGCTCCATAGGAAGCCTATGGGTAATGTCAATGCACAGGCATTTGCAGCTGTTGTCTACAATCTCTTCTCTTCATTGAAGCCACAGCTGGAGAGATCATGTGACTGGACTACAGTGGTCGTCAGAATACGTAAGTATAAGCGTCTTTTCTTTCACATGGTAGAGAAAAAAAGGCTTAAGTCTCGTACACACGCTCAGTTTTCTTGGCAAGAACCAGCTAGAAAAGTAAACCCAGCGTGTGTACGAGGCTTTCAGGTTTCTCGTCAAGAAAACTGCTTAAAATCTCGATGAGAAAAATAGAGAACCTGCTCTCTATTTTCTCGTTGTGATTCTCGGGAGTGTTTTCCTGCCGAGAAACCTGAGTGTGTGTATACTTACCTGTCGCCGTGGAAACCAGCGCATGCTCGAAATGACTTAGACGCATGTGCGGTAGCTTCCTAGGCAAAGATAGGGTGAAGCAAGATGGCGGCGACTGCATCGAATGTGACAAGTGCATTGTCAGACGCGATGATGTCACCGCATTCTTGCTTTTCAAAAGAACCACGGTTCTTTTGAAAGGAGTGTCTGTACACTCAGATGGCAAGAGATTCTTGCCTAGAATCTTGTCAGGAAAAACAATGTTTTTTTTTTTCCTGAAGAGATTCTGGCCCGTGTGTACAGGGCTTTAGAATTGGGATGGGAGTAGGTTTAGCCTCAGTTAGATTTGACAGAACCTCCACTTTAAAGTATCATACCAAAAACAAAATCAATCTCTTTCTCCCCACAAAAAAATACATCTAAACTTAAAGTTGAACTGTAGGCAGGCATAAAATACACACATTAATGTAGCTCCAGAACTACAATTTATACAACATTAATTTGTGTTTTATTGCAAGCATTGTAAATACCAGAACTTGGCCTGGTATTAGCTGGTTGAAGTCTCTTTAGAGGAGGGTTGGTGTGCGCGTGGAGGAAGCAATAAATGCCAACCTGTTCATGTGTTGACAAGCAGCTTGCTGATAGGAAGAGAAAGCAGTGTGACAGGAAGATGTGCTGTTTCTCCTTTCACTCCCCAGTCACGGCTGGGGCAGGTCCAGTATGACCTGGGCTCAGAGGAAAAGGGTTGGATGATGGTGGCCCTCAGACTGAAGATATCCCTGGCTTAAGCTGGGCAGATGTTTCATCCTTTAATCGACTTTTTTTTTATTGTTCTATTTTTGACTGTATTTATGCTTCATCCTAATCGCTAAAGCCTAATGAATATGTAGATTCTTCTCAGCATTATTTAAGATGTATGTGCAAAGGAGATCAGCTAAATGTATTATAATTATATATGTAGAAGGGGTGCAGCCCTATTTGTTCATTAGATACACAGGCTATGCAGTGCTACATTCTTATTGTGCTTTACTATTCACAATACAAGTTTATGGATTTTCCGACTAATAGAAACAATGTACTCCCTGTTTGGTTTATATCTCAGCTGCTGGTAAGCAAAGTGGCGAAATACAGAGATCCCTCTAGTGGGTAATCTGCAAATATATATATTTAATATAATAATAAAACCATGAAGAAGCAAGCATGTAAAATATGAAAGTCACATTAACAATAATTCAGAATATGTGCTCATTAAAATACAGTTTTTTTTTAATTATATCTCCACCCTTAAGTAAAACTTAAAGCAAACTTTTAATAAAGCTTAAAACCCAGCCTTGCTGGTAATCAGTAAATCTCAGTATGCTGAGAATTGGTATCTGTGGTATGCCCCTTTCTTTTCATGTTACTTAATTGAGCCCTAAACAAAGCATTATCAGGAAGCAGTGGAGAAGTACCAGAACTAGACCGTGGCGTAAAAGAGTGGAGGCACAGTGCCAAGGGTAAATGTAGCTACTGGATGGTATCTAGCACAAGATTGTCAGTGTTTTTTTTATTTCATATGACAACTTTGCTATCTACCAAATGTACTAAGATTTTGTTCTTCCTAGAGTTCTCCTTTAAATTATTTCAAGCTAAATACTGTATCATCTTTTTTTGTATCATTTTTTTGTATCATTTCACAAGCTGTCAGTGTCAAAGCCACTAACTGCAATTATTGTATATTTAGTGTAATGTATAAGAGGAAATTGGAGATTTTTTATGGGATTTAAATGTTTGCTGTGTATCAATATTGTACTGTCTGTGCCAAACATGCACTTATGTTAAGTCCACTGAAGTTGTCTAGGCAATGGCAATAGATTCTTTAAGTAAATCATACTAAAGTAAATCAACGCCATCACAGTTCTGCTTTTCCTTTTTTCCAGGTAGTGCTATCAGTGAGTCACTGCGCTTGTGCTCTGCATCCATGAATATACGGGTAGTCCAAGAGGATTTTCAGTTGGAACTTGAGGTTGGCCATACAGTGAATCTCAGGAAAGGTGATTTTGTGGCCCTTTACCCTCCAACTCTGCACAAAGACCCTGAGATCTTCGAAGATCCTGAGGTAAAAATTCCTACTGATCTTGTCATTATTCTCCTGGCACAGCGTTGTTTCTGTGCATTTGTATTGCTAATGCTAGTCTTTCTTCTGTAAGTAATAAGCCTACTTTCCATCACAGCTTTTTGTATTGTAGGCCCTGCAGGTGAAAGGCATTGTGGCTTGAAGTAAAAGAAAAAAATAGAATGCTGGTCCTTTCAAGAGAAATGACAGTTGCACATTGAATAACAGAAACTTGAGGCTAAATGTGTGCTGTCTGTGCCACTAGATCATTTTATAGCTATAGAAGTAATAGGTGGTGTCCTAAACTGTAAATAATGACCAACATTTATGTGCCCTCAAAACATCTGAACTCCTTTCAAAGCATTAACCATTGCTAGTTGGTTTTTACAGATGATTTAGAGAAAACATTTAAATATTCCTATGGTAATTGGGGGAAACGTATCTGACTTTAAATCATGAAAATATGATATTTCTTATTATGAAATCAAATTACAAATTATTAAATGAAATTATAATATACAGTATTTTTATGCTTTTACCAGTAAAGACAGTAATGTTAGATATGGATTGTGTGTTATATATTGTTATAATAATAGATTACATGGAGATTTGTAGACACTGTTGAGTACCTTGTTGCAGTTGAGTTACAGTTTTATTGAAAGGCTTTAGATTTTTGGGCACTTAAAGCAGAGCAAACATAGCATGAAGTAGTGGTAAATAGTCAGTAGTTATGAAGACATATTGGCTTAGTGGCTAATTGTCCTTTTTTCACAGAACTTGCCCCCTTTTTAAAAATTGCTCCATATCCACCCATGTTCCACAGAATATCCCACCAGTCAGGGGGCATTACCAAGTCACCATCGCAGGCAGCATATGAAGCTAACCAACATTTTTTTCCTATAGCTACAAAGTTTCCTCATATTTTTTTCGGCAATGTATGAAGCCGTGTATTTTATCAGTATCTGAACTGATCCATTATTGTTATATGTTAGCATCAATGAATAACTCCATATTTAGTCAAAATACGTTATTTACTATACATATGCATAATCTTGTCTTAAATATGTTTAAATCTTTTGAAGAAAAATATTATTACACCTGCTGAAATGTGCCCAATACTGTACCTCAATATACCATTGAAATCCCTGGCAAAATTGATAACTAGAATAATTAGTTATCAGATTATGAATCATGGCTGTTCTTTGTAGAGCTAAATGAAAGGGATCTAGGAACCTGCGCCATGTCTAGTACATTATATTTGATTTTAGGTTCTGCAGAACATATATTTGCTATAAGTAGGGAAGACCCTCACCATGCCAGCATCCAAAATATATATTTAAGGATTGACCAAGTCAAAATGACTAAGTCAAATTTAGCAGACTTTGTGGGCACACAATGAAAGGGAGAATTAGTAAAAAAAGTATACATTTTATTACAACATAGTTAAAAAACATATAAACAACATACAAACAACACAATGTATGGACACAGTTACCCAATAATGCAGTTATAGAGAACTGGACCTACAGTGCAAAAATGTATTTAATAATGTATCAAGGTAAGAGAAGAATTTCTGATCCAGTAATGCCTCCAAATACTTGCTCGTCAATACTTTTCACTAAATATTAGCTTCCTCAGGACAGATACTGAGTAGGTGCTGGTATATTTAAAAACAATAGTACATGTATTAGTATTTAATGGAGTATATATCTATATAAGTATGAATTATGATAGTTACAACAGTTCTCCAGGAGGAGTACATATACAAAAAGACTAATTACATATAAACATAAACAACATGTATAAGAGAATACAAAGGAAAATATCCAGAGAGTATATATGAATGGTACTTACCAATAGTACTGAGAAGTGGCCCATGGATACCGGACCAAATAATTTAATGGGTATATATACAGTCCTCTTAAGTATAGAGGCAAATGGACTACTGTATCTAAAAGAGGGGGTAAAGCAACCTATTGGGTATTTAGCATATAAAAAAAAGTAAGGACTTACCTGAATATGTAATAACTGTGCTTATCACATAGGGGTGACCTCTTGTTGGGTTATATTTGCTATATGCACAGCATAAATTAGTGGATTAAGGGTAAATCCATGTCCATAGAAAACCAATGGATGACACATTTTATCATTTTTTGTGTGATTCAATCCTACCTGTAGTGACATACACAGTAGGAAGGGAAGCAATGACATATCAACAGGGGTTGCAGAGATTTCAGACTCAGCTAGGCCTAGTTCCTGGGGGAGCCACAGAGCCTACCAAGTCTATCCAAGTCTCCATCCACATTGATTTAAGCATGTGTGGAGATAAATTGCTTCTTTTGGGAGAGAGGGACTTAGGTCCCTTTCACACTGGGGCGTTTTTCAGGCAGTACGGTGCTAAAAATAGCGCTGCTACACCGCCTGAAAAAATCGTGCCCTGTAGTCTTCAATGTGAAAGCCCAAAGACTTTCACAATAAAGCGGTGCGCTATCAGGACCGCTCCAAAAGTCCTGCTAGCTGCATCTTTGGAGCGGTATAGGAGCGGGGTGTTTACCGCTCCTATACCGCTCCTTCCCATTGAAATCAATGGGAAACCGTAGTAATACCGCCCGCAATGCGCCTCTGCAGAGGCGCATTGCGGCCCGTATTAACCCCTTTTACGGCCGCTAGCAGGGGTTAATACCGCACCGCTAGCGGCCGTATATCGCGGTAAATACGACGGTATAGCGGCGCTAAAAATCACGCTGCTATACTGCCACCGCGCCTCCCACTGCAATGTGAAAGCAGCCTTACTGTGCAAGATGGAGGGGGCATAGAGGAGTGTTAGGTGAGAAGGAGGCATTATACAGGATAGGTCTTTAACATACAGTAGCTAATAAATTATGAAATTAGCTACAGAGATTGGGAAGGTTTGGAGTCTGGATCAGGAAGAGACTGAAGCCCAATGGATTTGGTTCATATCTTGCAGAAGGCCCAGGTGTGTCAAGCTACACTACTAAGGTCAAACAAGCACAGTGGGTTTGAAATATTTCTTTATCTCAGGCACTTTTAGAGGCAGGTGGACCCCACAAACTGAGTAAAGGCAGTTCACATAGCGAATGTTCACATCTCTTAGTAAATAAGTTGACACTGCAATCATTTTGAATACCCAATAGTGTACAAGAAGGAAAAAAACATATTTCTGCTTACATATACATGATTAAAGTGAGGCTACAACTTATTCTATAGTGAAAAATGACAAAGGTCCTGCACTTATGCCACTACTGTGGTATTTATTCTCCAGGCTGCTAGCACTGTTAGCCATATACCCCCTTATCTATATAGATAACAGTTATTTTGTGAAGTAAACTGCTATGATGCCCCTATATACATAAATACTGTGCTCTTTAAATCAAAATAAAACAAGCAAAAAAACATATGTGTAAAATAATTAACTCTTTAAAGTGGTAAGTATCCAGTGAAGAACCATACAGTGAATTCAAAGTCCACCCAGTGTATACTTAAAGTGGAGTTCCACCCATTTTTTTATGTTTGTCTGTGCTGCATGCCCTAATCTCATAGGGCCAGATTCAGGTAGGAGAGCGGATCTTTATTTTGGAGTAACGTTCGTCATTTAGGTTACTCCGCCAAAACTTTAGGAGCAAGTACTGTATTCACAAAGCACTTGCTCCTAAAGTTGCGGCGGCGTAGCGAAAATGAGCAGGCGGAATTCAAATTGAGCGGGTAGGGGGCGTGTATTATTTAAACTAGGCGCGATCCCGCGGCGAACGTACTGCGCATGCGTCGACTGTCAGTGCGCATGCTCCAAATTCTGTCAGTGAACGCCAATGACGCCAATCCTTATTCACGGACGTTTTACGCAAACGCCGTTAAACGTTTCCAATTCGACGCGATCACGACGGCCATACTTAACATAGGATACTCCACCTAGGGGGCATGTTTTTCTTTACGCCGCGTATCGCTTACGGAAACGTCGGAAAGTCACTGCGTCGGGCCCGCGTACGATCGTGAATTGCCGTCTCTCGCTGATTTACATATTCTCGGCGTAAATCAGCGGGAACGCCCCGAGCGCCCATTTTAAAATTGCAGTTCCGATACGACGGTAAAATACAATTACGCCGCTTGTATATGAACTCAATCCCGGCGTATCTTGTTTTCTGCATACAGAAAACAGATAAGCCGGCTCAAAGTGTGAGTTATGCTGGCGAATTACTGATACTCCAGCATAACTCTACCTGAATCTGGCCCATAGTGTTCAGAATGGACAATTTTTTTTTTTTTTGTTGCTTGTAAATACCTTTATTTTGTAGTCCTTCATTACTTCCTCCTCCTTATTAGCCTAGGCTATTAAGTCACAAGGCTATTTGCAAGGGTTTCTGGGATAGGCATCATTTTTCCCAGTAGTCCTTGCAAACCTGACTTATGCAGCACTGAGCATGTGCGAGATATGCAAAGCTGAAATCCAGGAAGTCATACAGTCTGGCTTCATGATGCCCACACTTAAGATGGCCACGGTCTATTTCTAGATTATAAATCTGAATGCTGTAACAACCTAACAAAACGGACCTTAGTTTACAGACTAACTTTACTAGAATACATTAAACTTGTGTTTTACAGGGGTATTTATATTTAAAAAGAGAAATTGTGGATGGAACTCCCCTTTAAATAAATTACAGGATACAAACTACAAATAAATGTCTCTAAACAATCCAGTGCTTCTTCGTCCAAATCTCAATATGTGCTCCAGCAAACCATGCTCAAAAAGAAAAGTGAATGTGCTTATCTCTTGGTAAATAGGGTGATTAAAAAAAAAAACATATTTCTGCTTACAACATACACAAAATGTATGATTTAAGTGAAGCTACAAATTATTTTCTAAGCTTGGTGAAAATTCAGTTTCCAAAGTGAACGTAAACTTTGATAATTAAACAGTTTTGATCCCTTTTGCAAATCAACCCCAGTGAATTTCTAGAGTTAGATGAGCGGTATTATTTGTCCGAACACGCTCTGGAATGGGACATATTTGGATAAATAATCATATATGGTATTACATGTTGGTATGAAAAATATTGTCCATGTTGTTTGGGTTGACAGAAAATCAATGCAAAGTCAACCATCGTTCTTTTCACCCGTAGTGGCATATCCACAAATAATAAATGTGTTGCACATGTGGAGCCAGAAATATCCATGTAATGGCCCTCTATTGCATACATACCACCATTAAATTAAACCATATTTAATTGACCATAGGGGCTTTTCTGAGAAGAATATGGGAACTATAATGGCTGATCTCCTTTTGAAAATTTAAGTTGTCTGGCTGTCATGCTGACCCTCTAACTTCAGTACTTTCTTATTTATTGTCTCAGAAAAAGTATGCACCATGGAAAACATGGAAAATCAAAAGTCCTTATCTGACAGTATTCTTGTTCTGCCTGAACACTGAGACCAGAGGGTGAGCGCGGCAGCTAACATTTTCAAAGGATGTCAGCAACGGCAGCCTCCATGTTTCTCTTGGGAAAGGGTCCATTTAATTTGACTAGCCTAATTACATACATGACAATAGAGGTGATGTCATCTTATGTTGCATAAGATGTAATCCTCACAGCAGCTTAGGTGCTTCTTAAATTCCTATAAGTGTACCCGCTGAAATACAGTATGCAGATTAATGTGATTTTGTGTTCATTACACATTAAATACACCTTCAAATTTATATAAAAATAAATAAATAAGTATGCAGTGTAATTACCTTTAGATGACTTGGTATTGGCCTTTGGCCTCTTTCAGTTTGTGTGCAGCAGAGTTCATCCTGGGAATGAAAGGAAAATAGCATACTGATAGAGGTGGAGAGAAGAGAGTGACAGAGAGATGAGCAAACCAGTATGATGCTTCTCTTTTCCCTGTCCAGTCGCAGGCTGAGGAAGGGACAAGATTTTTAAAGAATAACTCCACTTTTAGAGAAAAAATCCCCTCTAGGTGATCTAGAGTTGAACCTTTTGTTATTCTGAAGAAATCTCTGTTTTTGTGAGTCTAATGGGAGTGGTTTTATAATTATCAACAAGCTGCTGCACTTGCAGGGCTCTAAAGAGGAAAATGTCAAGGTTTTCTTACTTTTAGACATGGTTTCTTCTATCTTACTAAAAATGAAATTTTTTTGAGTAACCAAAAAGTGTCCCTTTTATAATTATTTATAGTTATTTCTTATATTATAATTTATGATTTTGTTTTTCAAACTTTATCATACCTGGGATGTCTACTGGACTCTTGCTCCGACAGATTTAAGTGTGTTATTACTAAGAACTAGACATGTGCATTTTCTTCCGAACTTCAGGTATTTTCGTTATCGTTTTAACAATTGATAACGAAAGCACAGAAAACAAAAACCGAAAGATCCGACATAAACAAATGCTTTATTTTCTTTTTTGTTGCGGTCGAATGTGCCTAACCTTAACTCTATTAGTCGAATATTATTCTACAAAAAGAGAAAAGATTCGACATTGAGAGAAAAGATTCGACATTATATAGACATGAAGATTCTACAAAGTAGCTAAAAACATACGATCGCAGCACGCGGACATTTATGGTGAAATGCTCTGCCCATAGCTATACAAGAATTCTACTGTTGGTTGACTAGTAATAATAATTAATAAATATAATTATTATTAGTCATACAACATTAGAATTCTTCTATAACTTGTAGTGTTGAGCGGAATACGCCATATTCAATTTCGCGATATTGCGCGAATATATAGAATATTCGCAAATATTCGCTAATATCGAATATTCGTGATATTTAATCCAAAAAAAAATTTGCGAAATTTCGCTAATGCGAAAATGATTGCGAAATTCTCATAAATGGAGATCATTTCCTGTATTACTAAACTAATATGCACTAAAAACTAACTCTACACTAACTCTACTTAAAAGAAAGGAGAATAAGGGGGCAACAGAAGGGCGGAGAAGATAATCGCGCAATATTCCTGATTGGCTCTGATGCGCCCTTCTTTTGCATCAGAGCCAATCAGAATAACTCGAATATTCGGCAAAAGAAATATTGCGCGATTATCTTCTCCGCCTTTCTTTTGCATCAGAGCCAATCAGAATAACTCGAATATTCGGCAAAAGACATATCGCGCAATATTCCTTTTGCCGAATATTCGAGTTATTCTGATTGGCTCCGATGCAAAAGAAGGGCGGAGAAGATAATCGCGCAATATTCTGTTTGTCGAATATTCGAGTTATTCTGATTGGCTCTGATGCAAAAGAAGGGCCGAGTAGCTGATGCGATTCTTTTTATGTTGCCGAAAATTCACAATGCGAATTTTCGGCAACATAAAATAATCGCATCAGCTACTCGGCCCAGGGTCTCTCTCTAATCATACCAGCAATGCTTTTAGACGTCGATGGAGATCACTAGGATGTGATCTGTTTTAAAAATAAATTTGAAAAAATATGAATATTCGCCATAGCGAATATTTGCCGCAATATTCGAGTTATTCGCGAATACTCGAATATGCAATATTCGTAGCGAATATTCGCAATGCAAATATTCGTGAGCAACACTAATAGCTTGTAGGCAGAACATTCCACCGGAAATGTACGATTGCGGCATCGTACAGTTTCGTTGCTCAATCACATTTTTTTTTTTTAAGATTCTATCGAATCGTCTTCTATTTTTTCCTTTTTTTTAAGATTCAGTCAAAACGTTTTATTTTTTATTTTTTTTAAGATTCCGTCGAATCTTCTTGGAACATTCGACAGACACCATAAGCCTTCAATGACAGATTCGACCTTAATTAATTTGGATTTTCGGAAGAATGCATTTTTTTTTTAACAAAAAACAGGAGTAACTAAATAAATGTATTTTTCGGACGAAAACGAAATTCCGAAATAAAATATTTCAGTGTGCACATGTCTACTAAGAACTACAAGCCTACAATATAAAACACCAAATTTCTATGCAAAACAATGTACGGCTTTGAGATCTGATATAATCATAATCAGGGAGGCTACAGTAGAGTTACCATATAAGTGTTTCTTATCTGCAACAGAGGAAAACATAGGGCTCCTGCCCTGCCATACAAGACTATGCTGTGTGTGGCAGAGGTCTGTCAATATCAGGACTGGATGGACAGAAAAAATGATATTTTACAGTAGTAGATAAAACAGCTATCATATATATTGTTTTATTTATTTGTTACAGGTACTTATATGGCGCTATTTTATCTGTGTATATAGCTGTTGCCTGGAAGCCAGCTTTAACATATAGTAAGTTAAAATAACAGTTTAGATTTCACATCTATAAAAAATAATAACTGACAAAAATAACAAATTGGCAACAAATCAACCTCCTGCTATGCATATGAACACTATACTACACTAGGTGATTAAACTTTGGATCCAGTCAAATCTGAAACAAATGTAAGAAAGAAGCTTATCAAGATTCATACATCTGTCACGACTGTTGCTTATGTTTGCTGCAATTTCATTTTTTTCTGAGAAAAAATCATACATACAGAACAAATATTAACAGCACAACGTATAGAGCAAAATTCTTTATGGTCACCGAGAATGTTCATAGACATTTTATTCACGTTGGTATGGACACCTTTCAGGGAGACAAACTATAAGATTTTGGGAAATGTTCTACAGTAATAGGCAGATTACATAACCATCTGCTATCATCTTTCATTGAGTTCTTTCTGGTTCTGTGAAACAGTGATGAAATTGGCACTGTATTTACTGACATCTGATAGTGGAAGGAGGGGGAGGAATGTGTAACACATAACTGACCACTCATTAAACTGTTCTCTCATTGGTTGTAGTAGAAATAGTAGTTGGCTATGAACACAAACCCCAACTAGGTCAAGGAAATGCATGCTGAGATTTTGTGCCTATTTAAAAGAAAATATAATATTATTTTTTAAACCAATGTTCCCGGAGTTAATTAGCGAATATTCAAATAGCGATCTGCCTTTGAAGCAAGTCTTTAACTTGTGGAATGCAAAATGAATCAATGTAAAAATGTTTTTACATTTTAAATTCTTACTGCCATTGATGAGCGATCAGCCCTGGGGAAAAAAAAAGGCTTTGCGATAAATATGTAATGACACGTTGAGCGATGTTCTGTCCAGGAGTACTGCAAGCCCAGACTGACATGGTGCCCTCCAGGGGGTATGTTGGTGATGGCCTAGGCCAGTGATGGTAAACTACATTTACCATGATGCTCATACATGCTGCAGTGTAGTTGAGCATCATGGGAAATGTAGTTACAAAACATCTGGGGTGCCAAGGTTCTCCATCACTGGCCTAGGCTCACAGGGAGTGGACTGGATGACCCTGCAAGGATTTTTTTTTTTAAAAACAGCATTTTTGCTTGCGCATGATATGATGATTGAAGTCAGCAGAGCTTCACCTCTTTACTAAGCTCTGGAGCAACTACACTTGCAACTACACTTGCTGAGTGCACAGCCTACTTGCCTTTAGTAAATCAACTCCTTAACCACTTGCTTACTGGGCACATATACCCCCCTCCTGCCCAGGTGAAATTTCAGCTTTCGGCACTGCGTCGCTTTAACTGACAGTTGCGCAGTCGTGCGACGTGGCTCCCAAACAAAATTGATGTCTGTTTTTCCCCACAAGTAGAGCTTTCTTTTGGTGGTAATTGATTACCTTTGCGGTTTTTATTTTTTGCGCTGTAAACAAAAAAGCGAGACAATTTTGAAAAAAATATCAATATTTTTTACTTTTTGCTATAATATATAGCCCATTTTTCCAGAGAACAGAATTATTATTTTTTATTATTTTATTTTTTTTACTAGTAATGGCGATGATCTGTAATTTTTATTGGGACTGCGACATTATGGCGGACACATCGGACACTTTTGAAAAAATGTTGGCACCATTCACATTTATACTGCGATCAGTGCTATACATATGCACTAATTACTGTATAAATGTGACTGGGAGGGAAGGGGTTAACACTAGGGGGCGAGGAAGGGGTTAAATGTGTACTCTGCATAGTGTTCTAACTGTGGGGGAAGGGGACTGAATGGGCGAGGTGACCGATCTGTGTCCCTATGTACAAGGGACACAGATCGGTCTCTTTTCTCCCTGAAGGACGTGGATCTGTGTGTTTACACACACAGATCTTTGTCCTTGTCTCTGTAAATGCCGATCGTGGGTGCCCGGCGGACATCGCGGCCGCCAGGCACGCGCACCGGCATCTCAGAGATGCGGCGGGCATGCGCACGCCGCTGTCGGCGGCGCTTGGGCGCCGCTCAGTGGCTGGAGGCCGTATATAGACGGCCTCCCAGAGATAAGAACCACACTGCGGCTGTATAAAGTCGTACGGCTGTCAGGAAGTGGTTAAAGTTGTAGTAAAGCCTCCACTAAATACAAAACTATTGACAAACTATCCACTTTACATGTACTAATTTTTAAAAACATTTCCAGCAGTCACTAACATTTTATATATTATTGCTGGTGTGGCCTCCAGCTTCTTTTGTGCGGCCTTCCAAGCTTCCACATCTCTATGGGACTACATGTTCCATCACTCATAGTGCATTTGCACATGCGCAGCTGGTGTGACTTCATTCATGCTATTTTTCATCTGGGCTGCCAGCACAGGCAGTGGGTGTACATATATTGTGAGTGCACATATGAGGGTTGTTCTGGCAGGACCATGCAAGTCAAGGAGTCACCTTTATACTGGAAATCGGTGTCAGAGGGCAGGACATTTATTTTCTCCCTACCATGGAGATTCTTAAAATTCTTTCTGCAAGTAGTTGGCTTGCCTGTTTTTCTTTTGCCTTGCATATCATAGAAAAAATGTCCGCCATTGAGTTCTTGCACACATCTCTCACTTGTTTAATATAAATAAGACTAGACAGTAAATTAATAAATACAAATTTTTGCAGGTGAATAGTATGTTTGTTAAGGTAGGGTAATTTGTAGGGTATCATCCTGGGGACAATTGGTAATTAAATAGCTAATTGGGTAAAATGAAAAAGTTCTGCTTCCTAAAAAATGTTAGTTCTTTGCAAGATTTGACTCATATAAATTAATGCGTTCATTCCTTTGTCTTTCTCATCACATTGTACATGTTGGGACTTTTCATGCATTTTAGAAGCAGCGTGACTTGACTTGAGGGTAATGAGGAGGAGGCTGTAGTAGGACAAAGTCAATGGTATTGATTTACCAAAGGAGTAACGACTGTTCAGGTAGCAAAGTAATTGTTCACTGAGCTTAGTAAATACTATGAAGTTGTAAAAACAAGAAAAAAGGGTACTCTGGTAGTTATTAAAAACTCACTACTGAGAAAATACTGCAAGCTTCTAAGTTATTTATATGTCTATATTCATCATAGAGCTTTATGAATTGTTTCCTTGTCTATGTAAACATTGTATCCTGATATTGTTGTGTAACCAATAAAACTTTTTGACAAGAAAAAAGGATACTCAAAGAGTAACCAATGGTCGAACTTTAGAGGCATAGAAAACACTGAAGAAGTAGAAAAAAAAACAATATTTATTGAGAAAAATAAATAATATAGTCAGAACATTCAAAAATGTATAAAAGTCATGTAAAATTATACAATTTGTACCTCGCACAAGGGCTCGCTGTACAAATTGTATAATTTTACATGACTTTTATACATTTTTGAATGTTCTGACTATAGTATGTATTTTTCTCATTAATTATTTTTATATTTTCTACTTCTTCATTGTTTTCTATGCCTCTAAAGTCCCGCCATTGGTTACTCTTTGAGTACCCTTTTTTCTTGTTTCCTCTCAAATTTAAGGATGTGAGTGCTTCTTTCATTTTCAAGGCTGTGATCACATTAGTCATTCAATTATGTGCATGTTAAAATAAGTTTGCTTTTTTATTTCCCCTGCCAATAAATATTTTGGAACATATATACTGTATGTATAGAGAGAGCGAGAGGAAGTGTGGAAGGAGCCTAGGTATGTAGAGGATCACGTTGAGGAGGAGCTACAATGCCAAAAGCAATGTAAATGTTAGTGACTTTGGCTTCCCTTCGAGCATAGCTGGCCCCAATGAGAATAAGGGAGAAGAGGGTGCTTCCTACTAGTAAGGTGTGTGTTGATAATAAAAAAGACTAAGGGGACACCTGTCTTCTCTAATGAAGAACTGTTTGTGAAATATGACTCAAGAAAATATAGGCCAAGATAAAGAGTTGAGAGGTTGGCCCACGGGGGTTCTAAGTGTCAGTAAGGAAAGCTAGTAAGTGCTGGTTAACGTACTCACTGGGGGTGACTTGGGACAATCAGTCCTTGTGTCTGAAGAAAATTACCAAGGATGGTAGAACCACCTTTGTGTCTCTGGAAGATAAGCATGGGATCCCTGTGCCAGTAAATGGCTTCAAGTGTCTGGGCCTTATGACACTTCTGACCTTGTGGTACTGGAATAAGAGAAAACACATTGCCAGTTTCAATGAGCAGCAGATGGGGGGTATCTCTTACAGAGGAAAGAAGCCCTCCTCAAAAATGAACAGTCTACTCATGTAGTATATGAACATCACTGTCTCAGACTTCACACCCTACTGTTACTGAAAAGATGAGCAAGCCATGTGACATGAAAAGATGAATGAATACTTATTTCAACAAGTTAGAAAAAACCTCTTCCAACCTGATACTTATTTTATGGGACGAATGAATAGCAAAAGCGAACTGTAGAACACACGTACATTTCAGAAATTATTTCTGCCCTGATATACGAAAAGCTAGACCCCACTCCGAATGTTTTTTATATTGACCATAGGGGCTTAGGAAAGTGATTTACTAAATGAGTGATATTCATTCTTGATGGACTTGTAGATTTGTCAGACAACCACTTGTGCCAAAGCTACGATTTTTTTTTTAAATTGCTTGCACATATTTTTTTTTTTTTTTTTAATAAATGAGTCTTACTTTACTATCACTATAAACATCACCTTTGAAGTCTGTATTGAATGCTATCATGCAGGATTCTATCTTAAAGGTTCCCCAGTTACATGCATATTAAAGATACAGGGCCAGATTCACATACACTTAATATTGCGCTGCGTAATCGAAATACTCTACGCTGCCGTATTTTACCAGGCTCTACACCGAATCCTGGTAGATTTTTGCCCATACGCTACGGCGGCGTAGTCTATTTCTCGCCGCGTAATCAAAATACGCGATTAGGGGGCGTGAAGCATTTAAATTAAGCGCATCCCCGTTCAAAAAATTTCCCGCCGTGCATTGCGCGAAATCACGTCGTTACGTCAATCGTTGTTTGAGTAGTGTCGTTTACGAACATTCCTATTCCCGGAAGACTTACATAAAAAATAATAAAAGACGTCGGAAAACGTAGAAATTCGACGCGGGAACGACGGCCATACTTAACATGGGCTGTCTAATATTAGAGCAGCAAAAAGCTGGTATAGTGTTACACAAATAAAAGATGACTAAAGGTGCCGTAAGGGATTGCGATTGAAGATCGTAATTTCGGGGATCGCCGGCAAAAGCTTATTTGCATACCCCGACGCGGAAAACGACGGGAAGTCCACCCAGTTGCCGCAATTTTATTGCAGCGTAGATCCGAAGGCGTATGAACACGTAATCCAGTCGAATTGAAGCCCGCAGCCGTCTATTCATGGTTTGAGGTTTTCGACTAGCTAGAAAACGCGCGTAATTTGAAATGACTCCAGTCTAACACCAGTTAGACAGGCGTAATGGCTCTCTGAATCTGGGCCACAGTATTTTCTTCTGGTATTTTAAGATGCACATATCTGTTTGTCCTCCTCCTAATTATATCTGCTCCCATAATTAACCAGGATTATGATTTTCATCAAATGTTTCATGTAAAACACTGCATTTCCGAAGTCTTTAATCTCTGTTTTCCTTATAGGTGGTTTTGTAATTGCACAAATAATATAATCTGTTTTGCATTTAATTATAATTTCATGATTTAGAATTAACCTTTAACATATATGTACTGTGTAATCAACTATATTTATCACTGTTTTCAGCTTTATCCTGCGAAAAAGGAATGTATACTAAATTATTAACCATCTGTCATCCTAGAATGTTCCTAATACTGCAGTCCATTAACTGGAACCAGTGGAATATGATACAGCTGCCCGAGTGTACTTGCCAAGTGGCTGTATTTCTGTAGATGTGTATTTTGTCAGTGACAATCTGTAAATTAAAGGCAAATTGTTTTAGAATGTATTTATTCATGGCTTATATATTAAATGTTTCTAATTTTATACCCTTCACAGTAAGACTCTTAGATTCTTAAAAACTCCCCCGAAAACTAGATATTAAGGATTTAATGGAATGTAATAACTAAGAAGGTCCTGCTTCAAAATGTTCTATGGGCCCTTTCCCTCGTACGGATCCCGTGAGGATCTGTACCTTTCTTATTTTCTTGCTCAGCGGGATCACTTTGTTGATCCCCGCTGAGCCGCCAGATGACAGGGCGGTCCCCACACACTGTGCAGGGACCGCCCTGTCAGATCTCCGCTCTTTCCCCTATGGGGGGGTTTGGATGAACACGGACCGCCTGTATGTGTTCACCCGATCCACTCTGCAGATGGATAGAAAAAATAGGATTTTCCTCCGTCTGCAGAATCAGACCATAGCGGGGACCAATGAGATTGGGTGTCAGCGGATGTTCATCCACTGACCCCCGCTATCCCATAGGGATTAATGTATGTCCATATTTCATCCAAAAACGGATGGATAAAATACAGACATACTGTCTGCATGTGTGAAATGGGCCCTAAGGCTGGCCATATACTATACAATAAGATTGTACATTCTCCCTAAAGTGGTATTAAACCCAAAAGCAAACATTTAGTATTACAGCTTACCATTTCTTGTGATGGCTGCATTCATTTCCTGTTTTTACCACTTGCCTACTGGACACTTTTACCCCCTTCCTGACCAGGCCAATTTTTATCTTTCAACACAGTCGCACTTTGAATGACAATTGTGTGGTCACTTTATTTTGGTAAAATTTAATCACTACTGGGTTTTTTATTTTTTACTAAACCAAAAAAAGTGAGGTAATGGTCACCTTCACTGATGTGTGCTAATGAGCCTGCACTGATGGGAACTGATATGCGACACTGATGGGCATTGATGAGGCGGCCCTAATGAGGCAACACTATTGGGCATTGATGGGCACTGATAGGTGGCACTGATAGGAGTCACTGATGGACACTGATAGGCAGCACTGGTGGGAACTTTTTGGTAGCACTTGTAGGCACAGATTGGCAGCACTGGTGAGCACTATTGGGACTGCACTGATAATAAGGTTACTTATAATCAGTACCGTGATTATCAGTGTACAGTACATGTTCTTTTTAGAAAAGCTGGTTATCGGCTCTCTTCTTCTTTTTCTGTAACTGCTTATAAAGTGTGACCTGGAGTCCAGCTTCAGTTTGTTGTGTATATAATCTGCTAAACCATCTAACACCCCCCCCCCAGACTGACAATGCTGCTGTCCTACTGTCCTAAGGTGCCCCCTGAGCTCCTCTATCCAGAGTGGGGGCACTCAGGAGGTGTTACTGCCCAGATCACCAGGTGAAAACAGAGGAAAAAAGACGGGAAAAGTAAACTAATGCAGCCACCACATCTAACAATTGGTAGGCTGCAACATATTACAATTTTGGGTTTAATACTACTTTGAGGCCATGTACACACGATCAAACTTATCCAATGAAAACGGTCCGACGGACCGTTTTCATCGGATATGTCTGCTGGGCTGTTTTGGTCTGATGGTTGTACACACCATCAAACCAAAATCCCCATGGACAGACAGCGCGGTGACGCGGCGGTGATGTTGACGCCGCCACGTCACCAATCCAGGAAGTAAAATACTTCCACGAATGCGTCAAATCCATTTGGCGCATGCGGGGGATTTCTGTCCGCTGGTTAGGCTAACCAGTGGACATGTCCGACGGACCAGTTTGCAGCGGAAAAATTTCAAAGCATGCTTTGAAATTTGTCCGCTGGACAAACCTGTCCGCTAGGTCGTAAACACGATCGGATATGTCCGCTGAAACAGATAAATTTGATCGTGTGTACGCGGCCTAAGATATAACATATACTGTGTAGTGCAGGAGACTGCCTTGATATTACTTGAATAGATTGTATAGATAACACATAAATATGTCCAAACAAGAGTCTAGTAGACATCCCGGGTATAATAAAATTTGAAACACAAAATCATAAATTATAATCTAATAAATAAATATAAATAAATATAACAAATAATATAATAATAATAAAAATTATTACTTTTAATTTTTTGATGACAAATTTTCCCACAAATCACTATTGCTCAATTCTGCTAGTGATTTTCTAGCTGCTCTAAAACCACTTTTGACATAAAGGGACACTTTTTGGTTGCTATGGACAATCTCCAGTTTCCAGGCAGAAAGAACAGTTTTTATTATATAAAAGTGCATGTAGGACACTGGGCAGACCACTAGGGACAAAGGGGTGTGTATTTTTTTCATACAGTACTGTAATTTATAAGATGACAGTATACTGTATGTATTGTGTTTATTTACTTTTTTATATTTGGCGCCGATCTCCGCCCCCCGGGCGTCGTAACGTCGCAGGGAACGGAGCTCGGCGGCACTCGGCACTGTGAATCGAGCGAGGCGATCACACAGCGGGGAGGCATCACAAGATCCAGGGACAAGGTAAGTAACTCTGCCTGTGGATACTGCGAGGCGATCCCATGTCTGGCTCGGGGTTACCACTTTTGGTACTGAAATTCCACCCCGAGCCTGACTCGGGAATACCGCTCAGGTAGTTTATCTAAATATAATATTTTTTTTAACAAATTACAGTTCCTTGGATGTGGTAGAACCCCCCCCCCCTGAAAAATAGATCCCCTTCAGCAACAATAGAATCCCCAGCAGCTAGCATCAATAGACCCTGCACCCCTTGCCATTACATACATTCAATGCTGGAAATGCTAGAGGTGCCAGAACTGTATTCCCCCACATTCCTGCATACAAAAATGCCCATATAAACTACTTTGAGTCACAGAAAGAAGACCAAATTGTGGTTATGGTAATGTTAATAGCAACTGACTCTAATTTACAGTGCTCATCATGACTAAATCACTCTGGTTTAACCAGTGGACCAAGAGGTTCCAACCCCAGAGCTGTAATTTTATTGTCCTGTGCCAACCCTGCCAATGTACATGCAGATGTACAAGCTCCATCCGTCTAAGCTCTGGGGTTGATAGTCACTTTAGCATTTTCTTCTTGAGTACCTTGCCATGCAACCCTACCAGAGGCTGCTATACCCACACAGCTTTAATCATATAACAACAATGCCCGCATCCTTTATACCTATTTTCCTGCTCTGGGCCCATAGCATTTTATGTATTTGGTAATGTAATATAAGATTCCTAGCACTATAATAGAAGTCTATGTATAATATTAATCTAACTGATTTAACAAAACCGTGTAATGCAGAGAGATACACAAAAGTTAGATATTCCATACCTAGATCTATGAATCAAAGAGTTACATACACCATCACAGGATGGTACTGTGGGTGCAAATGATAATACAGTGCCATGTCCTAATTATAGAATAGTATGGGTTGAGAGTGGAAACATTTACTTTCTAGGCACCACTGATAAAAAAAAAAGCTCATTTTTTTATAACAAGTTATACATAAGACTAAAAATCACATATAAAAATAAAACTATAGTATTCTACAGTGAATTAATTGATATCTCCTGTAGTAGCCGTTGGTGTCAAAAATACCAGGCCGAGACAACTCTGATATATAGTGGAACCTTGGATTATGAGCATAATCTGTTTAAGGAGAATACTCGTAATCCAAAGCACTTGCATATCAAAGCGAGTTTCACCATAGAAGTCAATGGAAACTAATATAATTTGTTCCGCATTGACTTCTATGGCATGCAATGCCGCATGTGGCCAGAGGTTGGGGGGCACCGGAGAGATTCTGAAACACTCGGAAAGGTCCAGGGACAGCTCGGCTGAACTTGGAAAACCTCTCAATGATAACAATGGATACATTTCCAGCCTGTATAAACATAATAGATAAACAAAATGAGTTCTGCGCTACTATGTGCAATTTATATAAATCACAAAATCATAAAAAAACAGAACCAAAAAAATTGTGTGTAAATATGTCACACTGATAATAATACAAAAGTGACCTTAACCCTACAATACTAACTAAAAACCCAATAAGAAGGTCATGAAGTCTTGCATATCAAAGCGAGTTTCCCCATAGAAGTCAATGGAAACGAAAATAATTTGTTCTGCATTGATTTCTATGGCATGCAATACCGCATGCGGCCAGCTGGAGAGCTTCGGAAACACTCGGAAAGGCCCGGGGACAGCTCGGCTGAACTTGGAAAACCTTGGAAAGGCTTGGGAACTGAGTTTTTTCGCGCCTTTCCGAACGTCTCTGATCGGCTCCGCTTGGCTTCGGTGCCCCCCCCCCACCTCAGGCCAAACGCGGTACTGCACACTGCTGTGGCTTGAATCCTGCTAGTTTTGCAAGACAACGCTCCCAAAACGTGTCAGGATTTTTTTGTAATCAGTAACAATGGAACAAACTTGACCTGTTTTTTTTTTTTTTTTAGTGATGGAAAGTCAATTTTTCCACTCCCAACTCATAACACAACTAGAGCTGATCAACTGTTATGTATTTTATAAGTAGGAAAATGCATATTCCAGGAGGAAAATAGCACTTTACTCAAGCGGTATGAATGTAAATGCAATATTTTCATAAAATGATAGACCTAATTACATAGACTGGAAGGTTCCACCAGGAGTGTGAATTCTGTGAAATTAATCTGTGTAAATCTCTTTTGTGCACACTGAGTGTGAATCCCGAGCCTGTGAGCTCCTGTTGTATGTGCTGACTGTTTATAGGATTAGACGTGTCAATGTTGTCTTCTCACTCGATGTGCAGTTCTGTAGGTAATGAGAACATTATAAAGTAAAGCTGTGCATTCATTAACAGGTAACTGTCTGACAGTTCAATGGCTTAGATATTCTTTTATAGTCCCTCGCTTGTTTTTTCTGAAAGATATAATAATCTTTCCGTACTTTTTTATTAGGAGTAAAGCAATTACTTGCAAGTCCATGGGGTTTTATCAGTTAATTATATGTGCACTGTTCCATTGTAGTTTGGTTTCTGTGTTTAAAACAAAGCTTTTTGGTGAATGTTGCATTTATATGCTTTGTTGTCATCTACAGACAACTCTAAACAGACCGCAGAAAAAATGAAAATTTCCCAATGGTAACAATGGATACTTCATCAGCCTGTTTAGGAACAACGGAACCTTTCTCAATGATAACAATGGATACATTTCCAGCCTGTATAAACATAATAGATAAACAAAATGAGTGCTGCACTACTATTTGCAATTTATATAAATCACAAAATCATAAAAAAACAGAACCCAAAAAATGTTGTGTAAATATGTCACTGATAATAATACAATAGTGACCTTAGCCCTACAATACTAACTAAAAACGAATAACAAGGTCATGAAGTCCATCAAATTAATATGGTGACTCAGTTTTTAAGAAGTCTAAACCTTGACGTAACACGTATAGGGGCAGAGCCTGCACGGTGACGTCACATCGCGGCCATCTTCCTAGTGAGAGAACGATGTTATTTTGCCTGTACAGCTTGCACTGCTTATAGTGCCTTCTTTGTGGGTTTTTTACTTGATTTTATGGGAAATACATTTTTATATATACAGCGAGCACTAGATTTTGCCATTCTTTTCCCTCTTATATCCACCATTATGGAGAGTTTATTAGGCTCATAGCGCCTATCATAGGAAATGTGACTAAAGAAAAATCGGAGCGCTAACACCACGTCATAGGCATCTATCATTAGACATGTGCAGACTGGTATATTTCGTTTAGTTTTTTCGTTTTCGTTTGGAAAATACATTTATTTAGTTACTCCCGAAAATCGTTTTGATTAATTTAGTTTTTCGTTGGGGAATAGCTTTCGTCCGAAAATCCAATAATACTTGGTTTCTGGCGAATGGTCAAAAGAATATTCGACGGAAGGTCAAATCTTTTTGGTTGATGGGAAATGAACAAACGAATATTCGACGGAACGTCGAATCTTTACGTCTCATAAATCGAAATCTATTCTCTGTAATGTCGAATCTATTATTTCTTTAATGTCGAATCTTTTCTCTAATAAGTCAAATCTCTCTATATCGAATTTTTACCGCAACGAAAACGAAAATAAAGCATTTTTTATGTCGGATCTTTCGGTTTCCGTTTCTTGCACTTTCGTTATCGTTTGTTAAAACGATAATGAAAAAAACTGATTTTCGGACGAAAATGCATTCTAACGAAAACGAATGCACATGTCTATCTATCATCCCCAGAGGGAAACCACTGTTATTGACCCGCTGGGGAAACAGGGGGCAGCATATGAGGTGAGCAGCTATTGCACATAGCAAATGGAAGGACGAAGACTGGACAGCCGCACTCCAAAATTACTTAAAATAAGTTGTCTTTTATTTTCAACTGTACACACAGTCACTGCAATCAACAAAATACAGTATGGCCGACGCGTTTCGCACTTAGTCAGTGCTTAGTCATGACCAGCACCTTGGTGGTTCAACAACCCTTGATTGCACACGGGGCTCACCTGGAGCGGTGAGAAATCTGTCAGCTATTGCACATAGATGGAGGCGAGCACGGACTATTTATTTCTTGCACTTCATGGTGGATTGGTTGCATTAAGATATCCTTATATCCCTGAGTCACCATATTATTTGATGGGCTTTTTTATGACCTCCTTATTGGTTTTTAATTAGTATTGTAGGGATAAGGTCACTATTGTATTATTATTAGTGTGATATATTTACACACAATTTTTTTGTTTCGTTTTTTTTTTTTATGACGTTGTGATTTATATAAATTGCACATAGTAGCGCAGCACTCATTTTGGTTTACATATTGCATTCGGTGTAGTGGAAACACTTTTAGTGAAAGAAGCTACATGTTTATTTAATTTGTGGTTTTGACATTTAGACCCCTTTAACATTGAGGAGTTTTTCAAGCGGTACAGCGGTACAGCGCTCAATGTGAATCCTCAATGTGACAGCCCGAGGGCTTTCACACTGAGGTGATGCGCTGGCGGGAGAGAAAAAAATCTCCTGTCAGCAGCATCTTTGGAGCTGTGAGAGGAGCGGCATGTATACCGCTCCTTCCCATTGAAAAGAATGGGAAACCGCGGCAATACCGTCCCGCAATGCACCTCTACAGAGGTGCATTGTGGGCGGTGTTAACCCTTTCACGGCCGCTAGCGGGGGTTAAAACTGCATTGCTAGCGGCCGCAATTCCGGCGGTATAGCCAGCTTGGCTCCCGCTGCAATGTGAAAGGGGCCTTGGGGATTGCGCTGATTGATTTGCTTTGGTTAATAAACATAGTAGAAACTGAAAGGAAATTGTAATTTAAAGGGATTGTAAAGGTAAAAAAAAAAAAAATCCCTAAATAGCTTACTTTACCTTAGTGCAGTCCTCCTTCACTTACCTCATCCTTCAATTTTGCTTTTAAATGTCCTTATTTCTTCGGAGAAATCCTCACTTCCTGTTCTTCTGTCTGTAACTCCACGCAGTAATGCAAGGCTTTCTCCCTGGTGTGGAGTGTCATGCTCGACCCCACGGCCGCTAGCGGGGGTTAAAACTGCATCGCTAGCGGCCGCAATTCCGGCGGTATAGCCAGCTTGGCTCCCGCTGCAATGTGAAAGGGGCCTTAGGGATTGCGCTGATTGATTTGCTTTGGTTAATAAACATAGTAGAAACTGAAAGGAAATTGTAATTTAAAGGGATTGTAAAGGTAAAAAAAAAAAAATCCCTAAATAGCTTACTTTACCTTAGTGCAGTCCTCCTTCACTTACCTCATCCTTCAATTTTGCTTTTAAATGTCCTTATTTCTTCGGAGAAATCCTCACTTCCTGTTCTTCTGTCTGTAACTCCACGCAGTAATGCAAGGCTTTCTCCCTGGTGTGGAGTGTCATGCTCGACCCCTCCCTTGAGGAGCCACTGTGCCATCAATTGTCACCACTGTGCCATGTAACACAGCAACTGTGCCATCAATTGTCACCACTGTGCCATGCCACCAAATGCAGCCACTGTGCCATCAATTGTCACCACTGTGCCATGCCATCAAACACAGCAACTGTGCCATCAATTGTCACCACTGTGCCATGCCATCAAATGCAGTCACTGTGCCATCAATTGTCACCACTGTGCCATGCAACACAGCAACTGTGCCATCAATTGTCACCACTGTACCATGCCATCAAATGCAGTCACTGTGCCATCAATTGTCACCACTGTGCCATGCCATCAAACAGCAACTGTGCCATCAATTGTCACCACTGTGCCATGCCATCAAATGCAGTCACTGTGCCATCAATTGTCAACACTGTGCCATGCCATCAAACAGCAACTGTGCCATCAATTGTCACCACTGTGCCATGCCATCAAACGCAGCCACTGTGCCATCAATTGTCACCACTGTGCCATGCCATCAAACAGCAACTGTGCCATGAATTGTCACCACTGTGCCATGCCATCAAACGCAGCCACTGTGCTATCAATTGTCACCACTGTTCCATGCAACACAGCAACTGTGCCATCAATTGTCACCATTGTGCCATGCCATCAAATGCAGTCACTGTGCCATCAATTGTCACCACTGTGCCATGCCATCAAATGCAGTCACTGTGCCATCAATTGTCACCACTGTGCCATCAATTGTCACCACTGTGCCATGCCATCAAACAAAGCAACTGTGCCATCAATTGTCACCACTGTGCCATACCATCAAACGCAGCTACTGTGCCATCAAACGCAGCCACTGTGCCATCAATTGTCACCACTGTGCCATGCCATCAACCGTAAGTCTGCATTTTCATCCATCCGTTGCGGATGAAAACGGGACATACATTGGTCCCTATGTGATCATCCGCCTCCGCAAAGATCAGTTTTTGCGGACAGAAGAAAACCCTATTTTTTCTTCCGTCTGCAGAGCGGATTGGATGAACACGGACACACGGTCCGTGTTCATCCGCTCCCCCATAGGGGAGAGCGGAGAAAAAACAGGGCGGTCCCTGCACAGTGTCAGCCGACAGCTCAGCGGGGATTTACGGAGGACCCCCGCTGAGCAGACGGACACACACGGGGCAGACAAATACTGATCTGCCCTGTGTGAAAGGGCCCTTACAGTCTGTACTCACAAGGCCTCTGGGCCGAATAGCCGCCATTTTTCAGTCTTCCAGCAGCACCCTCCAGGGGTCTCAGACAGATCTCCAGGGAAGGCTCCCCCTCAGTCAGCTCTTCACAACACTCTGGTCAGCATTTTAGCTCTCGGGCCTCCCACCTGAGGTCACAAGGCAGCAGGCGCTGAGAAGGGCACAGCACTGCCTCCCCAGCTGAACTCTCCTCTTCAGGACAAGACTACTTCCTGTGTGTCCCACCAAATATAAATACCCCTCCCAACATGCATAGGGGCCCCTATGCCTGTAATTGGCTGGGATGGCATCCATATTCATGCTGCTGATCAGCATGAGTCACTCTTATTCATCCAGCAACTTACAAAGTTCCCTGGATAAAGAGAAACCAATACAGACACAGCAGCACTTGTGAAACACACAGAACTTTAGAAAATATTAATTATATTCATGGTTTTCAATGGTAACAATGGATACTTCAGCAGTCTGTATAAGCATAATAGAGCCTGATAGGAAATGATAATTGTATTCTTTGTTCCCAGTGATAATAATGGATATTTCAACAGTCTGTATAGGCGTAATGGTACCTGATGGAAAATGGTTACTGTTTACTGACTTTATTACCTAAACGTACAGTTCTGTCTTACAATACCGGCAGCTCTCAGTAGACAGAACTTTGTAGTTACAGATTTTAAATGCAGCCCCACCTACTGATGAAATGCGGGATTGTGGTGTGACCTAAAAATAATAAAAATGATTTCTGCCTAGCACATCAAACAGGAGCACTATGCATACTCAAAGTAAGCTGGTCTAGATTAAGATGCCCCAATTAAAAAAAAGGTATTTTTATTTTTATTGTAAATCCATTTAAGCTATGGAGGTCATCTATCGGTGCCATTTCTGTTTGTCACATTTTCTATGTTTGGCATAATGAACGTCACTAAGATGCCGACCACACTAGATTATAAATGTATGTAAGTGTTTGGTTTAAGCAGGATACTTGCCTTGGATTCTTGAAATTGGAAATAAATTGGTAATCCCTTTGCCTTTTAGGACATAAGTCAAAGGCCGTCTTTCTAGACACATGAATTAGCTTTCCACCCAGAATGGCCTGTTAATGAAGATGTTGAATATTATGATTGTGCAATTAACTGGCTGACCCTCACCCAATGCCATTCATCCACTTCTCTCAGTTTAAGCCTGCACCACTGTGATAATTTAATTGTGACAACTTAAATCCAGTTATCATAATTAGCTTGTACGAGAAGAACTGTGATGTTCATAGGTTTAGAAAGTCCCTCTTAGATGTTCAGTTTTAATAGCCAAACCAACAGTCCTCATCTGTACATTATAAAGAAAGAGATTCCTCTTCTGATAAGTTAACTTAACCAAGGGCAGACTGACAACTCATGGGGCCCCCGGGCTATAGGAGGTTATGGGGCCCCCAGGCAATAGGAGATTATGTGCCCCCAGGCAATAGATTATGGGTCCACACAGTATACATACACACATATACAGTATACATACACAGTATACACACACATACACACAATATACACACAGTAGACATACACACAGAATACACATGCACACACTGAAAAGGTACTGGATAGGCAGGGCAGCTATAATCTTGTTGTTTTTTTTTTAAACACAGATTTTTACATACTGTCCCTGGTTTTACTGAGGCTCGTAACCCTGGTGGGGCCCCCTAGTGGCATGGGGCCCATGGGCAGTGCCCGAATGGTCAGTCCGCCTCTGAACTCAACTGTTCATTTTACATCATGTGTATAGAAGATAAGTAGCACTATATCATAGGTATTTTTTTCAACAATAGTTTTCTTATTGTTTTTCAATATATATCATTGGTATTTGACATCACCATGTCATAAATTGAATGTGCTTACAAAGAACCTTAGATTCAGAAGCTTACGAGCCATCTGCACTTATAGCAGTCCTGGGAATTTTATACATACACGTCATTGGAATGTCCCTTCATCTGCCTACAAGGCAATTGTGCATAAAACAGGTGAATCCCAATTCAATGCACCAAAAACTGACTTATCAATACTGAAACTTACCAAAAAATGTGTGAATATATGAAAGAATTGCCCAGATACCAGAGAGCATGAGAGGCTACTCAAAATGTAAAACATGGTCTTTCTAGTTGTATTAGCCTTAGAAGTGATAGGACTAGGAGGGTGCAGGACCTGAGAAGGCAATAAGGGTTTTCAGTACATGTGTCATTGTTGAGCATTCACTATAGAAGAGTCATATAATACTTGAGGAATATGCTGTATAGTTTTGTAATTGTTATGTTATTACAGCTTGAAACATCAAACCACTTTATATCAATGATGTCATGTCACGTGTTTTGTATATTCATTGTTTTATGTGTCCAACTTTTAGTAAGTAAAATGTATATGACTTAAAAAAAAGGGAGGTAAAATATGTTAAACCAATATTTTTCATTTTCTTACTGTGCTTCAGTTTTTTTTTTTACATCCGCGTTCATATTTTTCCATCGTTAGATGTTTTGTTTCTCATTTCCAAGCAAAAATAGGGTTGATTAACTAAGGGAGTAGAGGGTGTTTATTTTTATTTTATTTACTAAGCTCGTTATATGTAAGTTTTCAGGCTGGGAAGTCTTTAATAGATCAATCCTAACCCCTTTGACCCTACAGTACCAGTACTCATATATTCAGCCCTACTGGACTGGGATTTTTTGCGTGGGGTCACATATATTCGTATCTGTCTTTGTGCTGGGAGCATACCGCACAGCGCACTCCCAGCACAGAGACCAGTGTCTCACCTGGGTCCTGTACTAATGATTGGTACCCAGAATTCCTGGTCCTGATTCACCTCTAATTGGCTACCACAGTGATTAGTCACTGTCAAGCCCAAACCTGTGTTTCTCTCTCGGTGAATGGAGAGGAAAGATACATTGTATCTCTCTCCTTGCAGAGAAAAAAAAAAACAACTGTATGTAAAATAATAATAATAATATAAAAAAATAAAAAAACGTAAGGTTTGATCTAGGTCAGTGCCAGGTGTTTGGTTCAAGTAAGGGTCAAAGGTCGGGTATAAAGATCATGGTCAGTATATTTTGGGCAGGATTTGAAAAAAACTTTAATATCAGTGTCAGTTAGTGTCAGCGTGTTTTAGGTAGCATAAAAAAAAAGCAAAATGCACACTATTGTTTCTGGTCTGTACTCCGGGTACATACAGCAACTAATGTCGCGTACACATGACAGTTTTTAATGTCATGGAAAAAACTATGTTTTTCTCAACGTGATTCTTGTCAAGCCTGCCTTGCATACACACGATCATGAAAAAAAGACGGCACTATAAAGGAGAAATTCCATTGGGATGACGCCAACCTTTGGGCTGCTTTTGCTGATTTTGGTTAGTAAAGGTTTGGTGAGAGACAATTTGCGCTTTTCAGTCTCCGTGCTTTTCAGTCTGTTACAGCGTGACAAATGTGCTGTCTCCATTACAAATGCTAGTTTTACCAGAACGAGTGCTCCCGTCTCATAACTTGCTTCTGAGCATGCATGTTTTTTTCCCGTTGTTAAAGCCTACACACGGATGTTTTTAATGACCAATTTTAAAAATTGCATTATTCTCATCATGAAAAACGGTTGTGTTTGTACGCGGCATAACATACACATATGTGTTATCACTGTGAACATTTGGGTTGTTCTTTGGTGATAGGTTATAGTAGTAACAAGAATTTTACAGCTAAATTACAAATATATATATATATACTTTACTATTTTGGGCCAGTTGTCTTTGATAATAAAACAAAATCAGAAGATATCCATTACTATTTGACACAGGGTTAATGTCTCAGAGTCTTTGAGAAATACAAAAAGCCGGAGAGCCATTCACCTATGCTTTATAAATAGCAGTCTGGTTGGTAGTCATTAACACACAATAAAAATAAAATGTTCATATTAAAACTCTTTTGCCTTCTTGTTTTCATTTGACCAGTAATATTTTGTTATACTTTTCTACCCAGGAATATAAGTTTGATCGATTTGTCGAAGATGGAAAGGAGAAAACTACATTCTACAAAAAGAACAAAAAGCTAAAAACTTTCCTGATGCCATTTGGTTCCGGAAACACCAAATGTCCTGGACGGTTCTTTGCCCTGAATGAAATCAAGCAGTACCTTGCGGTTCTTCTTATGTACCTGGATATGGAGATAGTTGAAGACAAGTTTGTTGGTTTAGATAACAGTCGCGTAGGACTTGGAGTCCTTCTCCCTAATTCTGATATTGAATTTCGCTTCAGACTTCAGAAATGTGACACATCATAATGCTATATGATTATTTTATTGCATTACTATTTTTCTTTGAACAAACCTATTTAATTGCCAATAATCTCAGAGGTGTGTCAGCATGTCTTGGGAAAACTTCTCAATGTGTTTTATAATAGAACAATTACAATAGTAATAATGGATGTAGCCCATGTAGCTGAGACGGTCTTGGCTTCTGGTAAGATTTATGATTGCATTGCTACTTGCTAAGAAAACTCCAATCAATAATCTGTACAACTATAACAATGGCTTCTTATCAGGCCTACTAATGAAACAGATTTCATTGAATATCTCATGAGTAAGGGGCTGCTCAATACCTTGTAACTGAAAACAACAAAAGCATCTAACATGGGACTTTATGGCAGCCAAAAAACCTGTTAAAACAACATGTTTAAAAGATGAAAGCTTTATTTGTACACAAATGTTAGTTAAAATTGCATCCATACATCTAAAGCATCCTACACACGACCGGTTTTCTAGGCAAAAAACAGCAAGAGAACTGCTTCATGCCGAGATTCCCGTTCATGTGTGCAAGGCTTTCAGGTTTCTCGTCAGGAAATCTGGCCAGAATCTCGATGAGAAAAAAAGAGAACCTGCTCTCTTTTTTCTCGTAGAGATTCTTGTTGGCCTGTTTCCGGATGAGAAACCCGAGAGTGTGTATACTTACCTGTCGCCATGAAAACCTGTGCATGCTTAAAACACGGCATAGGTAGGGTGAAGCAAGATGGCGGCGATGGCATTGAACTCATGCTCGTCGTACGTGATGACGTCACCGCATTCTTTCCTTTCAAGAGAACCGCGTTTTTTTTTTAAAACAAAAGTCTGTACACTCGGGCGGCAAGAGTTTCTTGCCAAGAATCTCTACAGGGAAAACAATGTTTTTTTTTCCTGACGAGATCCTTGCCCATGTGTACAAGGCCTTAGGTATTAGGTCTAGGCATTATACATAATTATCTGGTTGTCTTCCCAACTAGGGGTGACTACAGAGTACATTGTGCAAAAATCAAATGTTGCTAACCACTGATTTTAACTGATGTATTTCGATTGAATTTAATCTTCCTAAGGGGATATCAGATGGATCAAGCAGATAAACCAGAGTGCAAAGATGGAACATGGAAGAAGTCAAGGATGGTAAACGATAGGGATCACCATTGGATCCTGGGCATAACTGTGTGGAGGGGGACCCCTGAAGAAGTATAGATCATGCAGCTGCCTCTTCCATAATCAAATCTTTTTTCTCTAGGCGTTGTTAGGCCAACAGTTTGGGTTAGACTTGGGGGACCATTGGCCACGTTGCTCTGTCCTGTGATTTATCCTTGGGATGTGCTGCAACAATCATCTTTCTTTGCACCCTGGTTTATCTATACATGCTTGATCTATCGGATATTCCCTGAGGAAGATTCATTTCAATCGAAACGCATCAGTAAGAATCAGTAGTTATCAATACTTGATTTTAGTACAATTTACTCTGTAGTCACCCCTAGTTGGGAGACAACCAGATGATTATGTATAAAACCCAGACCTGATACCTTTGATGTATGGAAGCAATTTTAACTAATATTTTGTACAAATAAAGCTTCCTTATTTTAAACATGTTGTTTTAACAGTTTTTTGGCTGCCATAAAGTCCCATGGGAGAGGATTTTCTTGTATTAGCAGGCCTACTACAAAGCGGGAGGATCATGCATTCATTCAAACATGATCATGCAGGACCCCAATCACTTGATTACTGATTGGTGGCTGTTGTTATAGTGCATCACATGGGGAATTTATTTTTTAAGAAAGTGATAAACCAAATGTGTACCTGAGTTCCAGCATATAGGAAATATAAAATCATTGTTGATCAGACAATACATACACAGTGCTGCAAGAAAAGAACAAATTAAACAAACAAACGAGGTAATGATCAAAGTGGTTTTCATCTCATAGTTAGTCACAATCATGAAAATCTCAAGTGTAAAGCTAGCCATACATATTGTTTGTTCTTATAGATTCGTCTGTCCACATTAAACAACACTGATGGAGGAATCTACCCTGCTGCCTATTGTATTTATTGAACAGCCAGCAGGGCCTGTGGCTGCTAAATACCCAAACAGTGATGGCATCAGGCTGGAAGCAGGCATTGTCCGCCTAACAATTTTCCACCCAGATCCTTTGGCAAAAGTCAACTGAAAAATCAACTTTTTGAGCTGACAGGGCCACCCACAGCTCAGATTTTGGGCAATTGAGCAGCAATCTGCCAACATTAAAGCAGTGTATGGCTACTGAGCCTGAGCACCTAAGAGATGATTGAACTAAAGGTCTAATATAAATCTGTGTAGACCTGTAGGTTTAGTGACACAGGAAATAAGTTGTTTTCTATAACTTTCTTCTTATATAATTATTGTCTTCAGGACCTCATATAATCAATTAATGCTCATAAAGAACAAATTCAAATCCTGCATTTTTATTTTCAAGATGCATCTAACTACATATGCTCCAGGTGGCAAAACCAGAGCAACTCCTAATTAAAGAGCACTCTGATTGACCTAGATCATGTGGGGTGGCTTTAGAGACCAAAATATATTTTGGTTTAAATTGAAATCTAAATAAGTCTATAATAAGTCTAATAATAAGTCTAAATTCAAAGCTAAACACATCAAAACACAAGGTCGTACAGATTATTTTTCTTTTTTTAATGCAGCCACAGCCTTTTCCCTGCCAGCATGTAGCAGAATAGGGCCCTTGCTCTGTGTGTGTAAGCAATGGTTTTAAGAAAAAAGATATAAAGGAAATATATTACATAAATAATATAAAGTGACTGACTGGCTGACAGCATGAATCTCTGGGAGAGAAAAAACTGTATTGTTAAATAAATATTGTTTGATGTCTCTTTTTCCTATGTGTATATCTCAAGGTCCACAATTTTTTCTTGTCACTCAACTCAAGCTATTTAACTGGTGTAAAGGAAAAATGCAGCGGAGCTTTAATATATCTTGGATCAGCCGAGAACTTCTTGCACTAATTGTGTGTGTACACTGGCGATACAATACATAGCTCATAGGCATAGGTATCAATTTTAAGGGAGGAACCCAATGAAAAAAAAATGCCACAGAACATCCTGGAAAAACACCTTGTCTTCATGTTTATGAAGAAAAGGACCTCTCCCTCACAAATCTGGCCTGGTGGTTGTTGGGTTCTGCCAACAGGAGGTTTACCAGAATCTGGAAACCCTCTTTAACAATAATAGTGTCCTAGATACCATCCTCCATGCGATTAAGTGGTCTTTAAAAAATAAAAATAAACATACTTACACAGCTTTTGGTAAAACTAAACCCGTAAAAAGTTCCTTGATGCAAATCCATTGTCAGTCAGGTCCACAGCATTGCAGATCTACATCAGTCAAGATAAAAAGACAACAGCTGACTAGCCAAGAAAAAAAATCATGCCAACGCAATCTGCTCCTGACGCTCACTTACTCAAAAATTATATTTTCCGGTCCCTGCTTCTAAAAGAAAAGAAGGTGGTCTCCCAGTTGACAATATTGATCAGATAATGCCCATGGCCATATTTAGTCAATGTTGTGCCATTTGGTCATATTTAGTTAGTGATGTCAGAACTATTCCTGCCCCTTTGGTCAAACGTCTAGGGGTCCCGGTCAGTACATGAATGGGGCCCTGTGACATTGCTGGTTGCCAAAGATGCAGCAAGTACCAGAACTTGCTGCTTACTTAACAACCACTGATGGGAAAATTTTATATGTAGTTGTGGATGAACAATGGAACAGGCAAAATTCAGAGTGAACTAGCTACCACCATACTGTATACTGTTGCAAGATAAAGACATTTCAAGTACATGTAACCTGATGGTGATTGGTGAAGGATATGTTAGGAGATATTCCGTAGAGAATAAATTACCTCTTTCTTTTTTATTAAGATGATTTTTATTGTTATCTTTTTAAATAGGGTGGATTGGGTGACAACTTGCAACTCAATGTATGAATTACAAATTACCTCTTTCTTTTCTATTAAGATGATTTTTATTGTTATATTTTTAAATAGGGTAGATTGGGTGACAACTTGCAACTCAATGTATGAATTATTTTTTATAGCATTTTAATATTTCTGCTATAACTTGTTATGTGAAATCCAATAAAATATAAACATTTACTTTTGTTTTTTTCTAGTGTCTTCCTTTAAAGAACATTTTCGTTTTCTATATGGGTGACAACATTGTCACTGAAATTGAGGCAAATTCCCCATATAAGGCATCATAGAAAAGTAATGAAAAATAAACTGTCTAGAGATAAGTCCCGAAGGTCCTTACCACATCCCAAAAATATACTTGGAAAGGAAAAGGAAATGCCCCAAAGCATAGTATGGGCAAGGAACCATAACAGGATCACCAGGAAATTGGTGCAAGGAGTATAAAAATATATACATTTTATTTAATATATGAAAATGTAAACATCTAAAAACAGTCATTGGAACAGACCATAAATATAAAAATACAGCTTCTCAGTGTTGCCATACACAATGCGTTTATGGACATCAAGTCACAGATAAACTATGGTAACAGCAACAACCTTACATGTTTCGGAAAGCATAAAAAGATTTTTTCCTTTTTATGATGTGTGTACTTCCTTCTTCAGGGGTTGAAGAGCATGCTGGTATATTTCTAAGAATATATATATATATATATATATATATATATATATATATATATATATATATATATATATATATATATATATTAGGGTTGTCCCGATACCACTTTTTTAGGACTGAGTACAAGTACCGATACTTTTTTTCATGTACTCGCCGATACCGATTGCCGATACTTTTTTTAAATGTGTCCATGTGCCCCCAAATGCAGCCATGTATCCCCAAATGCAGCCATGTATCCTCAAATGCAGCCATGTGTCCCCAAATGCAGCCATGTCCCAAATGCAGCCATATCCCCAAAAGCAGCCTTGTCCCCAAATGCAGCCTTGTGTCCACAATTGCAGCCTTATCCCCAAATGCAGCCTCATCCACAAATGCAGCCTCATCCACAAATGCAGCCTTGTCCCCAAATGCAGCCGTGTCCCCAAATGCAGCCATGTCCCAAATGCAGCCATATCCCCAAAAGCAGCCTTGTCCCCAAATGCAGCCTTGTGTCCACAATTGCAGCCTTATCCCCAAATGCAGCCTCATCCACAAATGCAGCCTCATCCACAAATGCAGCCTTGTCCCCAAATGCAGCCGTGTCCCCAAATGCAGCCTTGTCCCCAAATGCAACCTTATCCACAAATCCGGCCTTGTCCCCAAATGCAGCCTTGTCCCCAAATGCAGCCTTATCCACAAATGCAGCCTTGTCCCCAAAGAGAAAGCCAAGCCCTGCCGCCGCCGCTGTCTAGTTGATCAGTGCGGGGAACATAACAGCTTTAATTTGAATAACATTAAAAGTGGTGTCATCCATATGGCTGTGCTATTTGATGGGGCTCTGTAAATAGCAGAACTGGATAATAAATAACAAAAATTCTTTAGCAGGTAAACAAATCTTATACATTTATTCATTCTGTGTATTTAGCTGTTTGTTTAGAATTTAGCTCCTGTTGATGGCTGTGAAAAATGTCACCGGGAATTCTGTATGTGAGAAACTGCGTGAGTTTGTATCTTGTATCATAAGGAAGGGGTCTCAGGATCATCAAGTTACTGACAAAAATAATGGGATGAACTGGTGCACTACAACAATTATTTTCAGTGATTATGTGATAAAATTGCACTCCCCTGTATCTCGTATTGCCTAGTGCTAGATTATAGTCACCTCCTATTGCTGTAAAGTAGTAGTGCTCACCTCCACAAGCAATGTACTCCACTACAGTGTACAATGTTGTGGTATGAATAAATAAATAAATAAAGTGAAAAAAAATAAACGTGAATCAAAACCTATTTCTTAATGAGTGATACACTGGTATGTGCTCTCATACTTCATATAACTCTATATTGGGTCAATATAACGCATAAATCATACACCTATAATTTTATATATAAAAAAACATAATTAAATCATATAGTTCATAGGGGTGTGTAGTCCAATATTCTCCTCCTAATCAATGTCCCATGTGGATAATCAAATGTGCATATTATTGATGTGCTCCACTGTGGTGTGTTCAAATAACAGCCAAGTTGTCACCACTTAGTGATATCCCATCATCGTTGAAAATGGCCACTCACCAGATGTCGTATTAACCTCCTTGGCGTTTTTCCCGTGTCTGACACGGGGTAAAAATTTGCTGCTACTATTGTTGATCCCGTGTCAGACACGGGCTCGCCTCGCAGAATCCAGAGACTGTTTACTTACCTTCTCCCTGGATCCAGCGATGCATCCACGCTGTGTGAGCGAGCGGGTGCTCGCTCGATTCACACAGCGTCCCCGTGTGCCGCCGAGCTCCGTTCCCTGCGACGTTACGTCGCACGGGGACGGAGAACGGCGCCAAATTCAAAAATGTAAACAAACACTTTACATACAGTACAATGTAATCTTATAGATTACAGTACTGTATGTAAAAAATACACACCCCCCATGTCCCTAGTGGTCTGCCCAGTGCCCTGCATGTCATTTTATATAATAAAAACTTTTCTTTCTCCCTGCAAACTGTAGATTGCCCATAGCAACCAAAAGTGTCCCTTTATGGCAAAAATTGTTTTAGAGCAGCTAAAAAACAGCGATAATAAATTATAATCACTTGCAGAATTTAGCGATAGCGATCTGTGGGGAAATTCGTCATAAAAAAAAAAAATTATGACAGCAAAAATTCTGCAACTGAGCAAATTTCAGTGATTTTGATTTGATTACATTATTGAATAATTTTTACTATAATTATATTATTATTTGTTATAATTTTTTATAATTATTTATTATATTATAATTTTTAATAAAAAAAAAAAAAAAAAAAATCATACCCGGGATGCCTATTAGACTCTTGTTTAGATAGATTTAAGTAAGTACTTACTAAGAATTGCATGCCTATAATACATAACACCACATTTCCTTGCAAAACAATTGCAACGCTTTTGGTACAAAATTCCAGACAGAATCATAACGCCAGGGAGGTTAACAAGAGCCTTTAGTTTATTACTTAGGATAGCCACTCCTCTAATGGGTATTCCGCCTGCTATCAGATGCCTTGGGTGTGGAATGGGGTTTCGCCTTTTCCTATGAGTGCTCACAGAGAAAGAGGGTGCTCCTCATAGTGTATTATGTTAAAAATATTTTATTAATAAAAACAAATAGGTAATACACTCACATTTGATAGTGCCCATACGCCAGCATCAAGCTTCTCCAGCCGTGTATGCAAAAAATGGATGGGGTAACAAATTCGTTCCTCTTACAGCCTTCCAGCTATATTACAGTCCGTGTCTGTAACTGTAGTGTTCAGCAGCCTCTACGCGTTTCGCAATCAGTGTTGCAATCAGTGTTGCATCCTCAGGAAGCTGCTGTACTGCTCTTATGTGACTGTATTGATAGCCCTTCTGTGCTAATTGTGATTTAAAAGTGCCCGCCCCTTGTGTCTTCCCGGAAGTGCACCGACCAGAAGTGGTGTAATCGCCATATTAGTTACTGGTATTGCCCTCATATTGGTTATCTCCTTTTCCATTTCTTTTCAGTTGCCCCCCTCTTCTGTCAATAGTGGGAGTCCTGACTATGTTCCAGTATGCCCTCCATTTCATGTTCCCTTCACCCTTATTGTCACATACTGTCCGTTCGGCAACACGCCGTCCGACCGGATGTGACAAATACGCCATCTTGGTGCACCCGTTTTGTATATGTGCTGCGGTATCGCCGCTGCATAGTGAGGAGGCTCTGATGGTGTTCCGCCGGATGTTGTAATTTCTCCGCCTGGAACTGCTGTTGACGCCATTTTACTATGTGTGCCATTACTTATATTCCGGACGTTAGAGATTCTCCAGCCTGAAGTACTATTGCCGCCATTTTACTGGATCCTTCTCTAATCTACATTTGCCAGTTTTTATGACCCAAGTCTGTATTAATCGCCCCCCTTCTTAATTTTCATGTGTGAAATTAGTTCAGTTGTAGGTTGGGTTCTCTTGCATACACAATTGGGTCACTTTTACAATACTTTTAAAATTATGAATTCAAGAAATCTACATCAATCTGTACACGTTCTAATTTAAAATTTGACCAGCACCATATATGTCTAGTATGCTCAACTGTAAAAAAAAAATTGTCTTTTATATATGAAAGATGTAAAAATTATCTCTACATACTTACAAATCTTTATACTTGTAGATCCTGCAAGTACAGAAAAATAACCCATATATCTGCCTGGTATAGTTACAGTCTGGTTGAAAAAAGTCCATCCAGTTCAATCCAAATAAAAAAAAACACACACACACATAGAAAATCTCCATAGAAAAAATCCTATACCTGCAGTTGATCCGGAGGATGGAAAAAAAATCCAGAAAAGCGACAGGCAATCGTATATTCCCGGGATCAACTTTACCTATAGATATTAGTGTCCAGTTACCGCATTTGCCGGTGTATAAGGCGAACAGGCATTAAGACGACCCCCAATTTTACAGTTTTTAAAGATTTTTTGCCTGTACTCGCCCTATAAGACGACCCTCCCTTCCGAGGCTTCCGACGCTTCATATTTCTTCCTTCTGGAGCCATATTCTTCTTCATTCTGAAGCCAATCAAGGCTAGCAATGTATTCTATTAATTAATACAAAGCCTGCTTGGAATGGCAGAGGCTGTAACATCATCAGCCCACGCCTCTCTGAGGCCGCGTACACACGATCAGACTGGTCCGATTAAATTGGCCTGAAGTCCAGTTTCATCGGACCAAACTGATCGTGTACGGCCCATCGGACTGTTGTCCATCGGACCAAAGTTTTAAAACTTGCTTTAATATCTGTCCGATGGACACCTGTCCGTCGGACCAAAACGATGGTTAGTACACAAAAGCATCGGACCAAAAACCTGCGCATGCTCAGAATCAAGTCGACGCATGCTTGGAAGCATTGAACTTTGTTTTTTCAGCACGTCGTTGTGTTCTGCACTTTCTCCAGTTCCCCGATATTTTTTTATGAACTGGTGCCCAAAACTGAAATGCATATTCCAGATGAGGTCTTACTAATGATTTGTACAGGGGCATAATGATATCTCCCTCTCTGGAGTCCACACTTTCAATACAAGAAAGGAACCGCAGCTTGGCATTGCATGCCATTATTGAGCTTATGATTTACCAGAACCCCCAGATCCTTCTCCACCATTGATTCCCCCAGTTTTACTTGCCCTAGTATGTATAGTATATTCTCACATTTTTGGTAAATATTTTATTATATCTATTCATGTGACAACACTGAAGAAATTACACTTTGCTACAATGTAAAGTAGTGAGTGTACAGCTTGTATAACAGTGTAAATTTGCTGTCACCTCAAAATGACTCAACACACAGCCATTAATGTCTAAACTGATGGCAACAAAAGTGAGTACACCCCTAAATAAAATTGTCCAAATTGGGCCCAATAAGCCATTTTTTTCTCCCCGGTGTCACCTGACTTAGTGTTACAAGGTCTCAGGTGTGAATGGGGAGCAGGTGTGTTATATATGGTGTTATCACTCTCTCATACTGGTTACTGGAAGTTCAACATGGCACCTCATGGCAAATAACTCTCTGAGGATCTAAAGATGGCCTAGGCTATAAGAAGATTGCCAAGACCCTGAAACTGAGCTGCAGCACAGTGGCCAAGACCATACAGTGGTTTAACAGGACTGGATCCACTCAGAACAGGCCTTGCCATGGTCGACCAAAGAAGTTGAGGTTGTCTTTGGAAAATAAATGGGGTGGGGGTCAGCCTGTCAGTGCTCAGATCATATGCCACACACTGCATCAAATTGGTCTGCATGGCTGTCGTCCAGAAGGAAGCCTCTTCTAAAGATGATGCATAAGGAAGTTCGCAAACAGTTTGCTGAAGACAAGCAGACTAAGCACATGGATTACTGGAACCATGTCCTGTGGTCTGATGAGATCAAGATAAACCTATTTAGTTCAAATGGGGTCAAGCTTGTGTGGTGGCAACCAGGTGAGGAGTACAAGGACAAGTGTGTCTTGACTACAGTCAAGCATGGTGGTTGGAGATTTAATGGTCTGGAGCTGCATAAGTGCTGCTGGCACTGCGGAGCTACAGTTCATTGAGGGAACCATGAATGCCAACATGTACTGTGACATACTGAAGTAGAGCATGATCCCCTCCCTTTGGAGGCAGTATTCCAACACAACCCCAAACACACCTCCAAGAGGACCACAGCCTTGCTAAAGAAGCCGAGGGTAAATGTGATGGACTGGCCAAGCATGTCTCCAGACCTAAACCCTATTGAGCATCTGTGGGGCATCCTCAAATGGAAAGTGGAGGAGCGCAAGGTCTCTAACATCCACCAGCTCTGTGATGTCGTTGTGGAGGAGTGGAAGAGGACTCCAGTGGTAACTTGTGAAGCTCTGGTGAGTCCACATAAAATATTGACACTTTGGGCCCAATTTTGATATTTTCACTTAGGGGTGCACTCACTTTTTGTTGCAAGCGGTTTAGACAATAATGGCTGTGTGTTGAGTTATTTTGAGGGGACAGCAAATTTACAATGTTATACAAGCTGTACACTCACTACTTTACAATGTAGCAAAGTGTCATTTCTTCAGTGTCACATGAAAAGATATAATACAATATTTACAAAAATGTGAGGGGTGTGCTCACTTTTGTGAGATACTGTATGATGATGCATATTCTTAGCCCCCAAGTGCATAACTTTAAATTGTTCAATATTAAACCTCATTTGCCACGCAGTTGCCCAATGGTACAGTACACTGAGGTTGGCTAGTAACTTAGTGACATCCTGTAAGGATGTTGTTCTACTGCATAGCTTGGGTGTCGCCTGCAAAGACTGAAATGGTATTTTTAACCCCAGACCCGATATCATTTATGAAGGTATTAAAAAACATTTGTCCCAACACTAATGCCGCGTACACACGATAATTTTTTGTGATGAAAAAAAAAGACGTTTTCTGTGAAGTAAAAAACGACGTTTTTGAAACGTCACTTTTCAAAGACGATGTTGCATACACACCATCGTTTTTTTCACAAAAAGCGAGGTTACGTTCACCACTCTTTTCCATTGAAGCTCGCTTTATAACTAGCTTCTGGGCATGCGCGGGTTGAAAAACGTCGTTTTAAACGACGTTTTTGCTACACACGGTGACTTTTTGTGAAACACAAAAAATTCAAGCATGTTGGAATTTCTTTTGCCCACACACGATCAATTTAAATGACGTTTTAAAAAACAACGTTTTTTTTTCATCGCAAAAAACGACCGTGTGTACGCGGCATGAACCTTGGGGTACACCACTAACAGCAGATTTTTCTCCCTACACACGTCTGGTTTTCCTGGCAGGAAAACTGCCATGAGAGCTTTGGCCGGGAAACCCGGCCGTGTGTATGCTCCACCGCAGTGTTTCCCCAAGGGAAACTTCCCGGAAAAAGAACGCCGGCAATCACGACTGAAAAAAAGAGAACATGTTCTCATTTTTCCCGGCAGTTTTCCTGTCGGGAAAACTGCCATGGAGCATACACACGGCCAGTTGTCCCGGCCAAAATCTGTCATGGCAGTTATCCCGATGGCAAAACTGGTCATGTGAACGAGGCATAAGACCCCTTTCACACTGGGGCGGGGTGCCATCGGCAGTAAAGTGACAATTTATCGTCAATTTCATGGCGCTATTCGGCCGCTATCGGGCGATTTCATCCCCGCTAGCGGCCGAGAAAGTGTTAAAACCCGCCGCAAATCGCCTCTGCAGAGGCACTTTGCCGGTGGTATAGCCGCGGTGCCCCAATAATTTCAATGGGCAGGAGCAGTGGAGGAGCGGTATACACACATACATACTGATTTCCTATCAGAGAGCTAGTCAGTGAGGCAGACGGATTAGCTACAGGAGCTCCACAGCAGCGCACGTCTCCTAGGAGTAGGAGCGTGTGTGCGTTAGCTCCAGGCAGGCGTAGGAAGCAGACAGGCAGAGTCTCTCCCAGCCCTGCTATCCCAGTCCACACTCCAGCTCCAGCCCTGGAAAATCCTGTGCCCCAATCTGATCTCTCCTCCAGCTCAGCTCCCTGGCTCTCCTGCAGGTAAGAGCCCTCCACCAAAGCTGCTGACGGCCATCCTTTTCAGGATAAAGCCGCAGCAATACGGATCTCCCCTGCTCCTTTTTGGCTCCTTTCCTCGATTCCCTGCACTCCCACACCTCCATCTTCATTAGGCGCCCCCTCCTGCCACCTCCCCGCAGCAATTCCGCCGTTCTGGGGCTTTTTTGAGAGAACCGTGCCAGGCCGCCCTGAATCGCGGGGCCGCGGTCTAGGAAAGACCGCGGCTTCACTTGCGGCCTAACGGCGCGCTGCTCCCCACGCCTCTGCTGTCCTCACCCAGCCTCCAGGAAACCCCCCTTACCCCAGAAGGACAGCCACTCATCCTTGTTTTCACCCTCTCAGCCCCCAGTTCTTACAGAACCACCCTATCTGTCAGCCCTCATCCCACTGCCTGAGCAGGCAGCCATCTTACCAGACCAGCAACACGTTCACCCTCTCATCCCCAGCCCCCCCCGTCTCTCCAACGTACAGAAGCTTGATCCAGGGGTTACCCGATCGCCTCTCACAGGGGTCAGGAAGGAATTTTTTCCCTACCGGAGCATATTGGCCTAGCGCCGCCAGGGTTTTTTGCCTTCCTCTGGACCAAGCCAGGAGAGAGGAATTAGCCAATTCCTCTCCCCACTGCCCCTGAAATCTCCCCCCCCCCCGGTGTATTGGCGATCATGGCATGTCGGCAATATTCTGCTGAAACCATTTGGAGTTTGAGGCAATGCGCCGCAATACTGCCAGCCATCACCAAAAATGCCCTAAGAACTGAGCGACTATTGAGAATCGATCATAGATTGACTGTCAGACATTTCAGCCATTTACCCCAGCTCAAGCACATATCATGTGCTCTGATTAACACAAGATCGGCAGTAAAACACCGACTAGAAATCCGCGACTTCATTCAACAAAATGATTTAGACTGTCTCTTTATTACAGAGAGCTGGCTCACGGCCAACTGTAACACCATTCTAGGAGAACTGGTGCCAGAAAATTACCGTATCATAACGGAAAACAGAATAGGGCAAAGAGGAGGCGGCCTGGCGGTGATCCACAAGACTCACCTTACGATCACCAAACCAGTCCGCCAAAACCCTCTTCCATTCATGGAAACCCTTACTCTACAACTACAAACAACTTCAAAGGAGACCGTCCACATTCTGCTCTGCTATAGACCGCCCGGCCCAAAATCGCAGCTGCTATCATCATGGACGGATTTCTTCTCCATTTACACCCTCAACAGCAAACATCTTTTGCTGCTTGGGGATTTCAATCTCTGGGCCAACTCCTCACAAGACCCCATTGCCGATGCCTGTATTAACCACCTGGAAGGATTAGGATTACAGCAACTAGTATGTGGGCCCACACATGCTTCAGGTCACACACTTGATCTTATTTTCAGACAAGCTCTGGAAATAAAAAATTTGGAAAATGAAAAGTTGCCATGGACAGACCACCATGCAATTAAATTCAGTATTTCCACTATCCCCCCTGCAACAAAATCATCAAATCCAGTGACAATACACTGGACTAGATGTCAGAAGAAGCTCCACTCGGAACTCTTCAAAACTACTTTAAGGAAAAAAATAGAAACAACTCAGCCGCATCAAACGGGCATTGAAACATTGGATGCCATAAACTCGGCCATGCTACAGTCAGCCGACTTGGTAGCGCCGAAACGAAAAAACCCGCATTCGGAAAAACAACCACAGCTGGTTTAACAACCAGCTGTCGTTACTGAAGCAAGAACGCAGAAGGGCAGAATCTGCCTGGAAAAGATGTTCTTCAGAGCTAAACCTATCCATCTACAAGGCGACAACAAGAAAATACCACAAATAAATTTTCCAAGCCAAGAAAAATTATTTTTCGGAGGCTAGTAACAGCGCCTTAAACCGCCCCCGCGAACTCTTCAAGATGGTCACCCAGACCATGAAACCAGGATGCATTGAAGCCCCCAGTTCGGACACACAAGAATTTTGCAATGAACTATCGGATTACTTCATTAATAAAATCGAGGCAATCCGTGAAAGCATTCAGCAAAACAATTCCCCCCTCAGCCCCCCCTGCAGCCTCTCACACAACACCCATAGTAATTCTCCTATATCGGATAAGTTCACCCTGGAACCCATCTCCATCGAGACCACTAAGAATGTCATTGGTACTTTGCGTAATGGCACAGCGCCAAATGACATTATCCCCACAAAACTGCTGAAGGAATGCGCCTACATCCTGGCTCCTCCCATCATCCTTATCAACCAGTCTTTCTTGGAGGGCATAGTGCCCTCACAGTTGAAAGAGGGTATAATTCAACCCATCCTGAAGAAACCCTCCCTGGACCCCAAGGACCCACTCCACCGCTGTCCCATAACAAGCCTCAATGTACTCTCAAAGGTAATGGAGAAAGTAGTGGTACAACAGCTGCAACAGCATCTGGATACCCACAAGCTACTTGACCCATTGCAATCAGGCTTCCGTCCCAGACACGGGACGGAAACAGCATTGCTGAAAGTATGGGACGATGTTCTCAAGGCCGCAGACGAAGGAGAATCTTGTCTTCTAGTTCTGTTGGACCTAAGTGTAGCTTTCGACACTGTAGACCACAAACTGTTACTGACTCGGCTTGCTGAAGTAGCCAGAGTCGCAGAAGGCGATTTATCTTGGTTCTCCTCTTTTCTAGAAAACCGATCGCAAACAGTGAAGTTAGGACCTTTTACGTCTGAGAAACGCACAGTAACATGCGGAGTCCCTCAAGGATCGCCTCTGTCACCAGTGCTGTTTAACATATATCTTCGTCCTCTTTTTGAGATTATCAGCAGCCAAAAACTGCTCTACCACTCATATGCAGATGACACGCAACTGTATTTCCGCATCTGCAACAGAAAGGATCACCACCTCAATCTAGAGACATGCCTCTCTTTGATAGAGGACTGGATGACAAAGAGTTATCTTAAACTCAACGTAGCGAAAACAGAACTTCTCCTGTTTCACGCCAAGCGCAGGAATCAACCTTCAACAGCATGGACCCCCCCCCGCCTATTTTGGGCAAACTCATCACCCCTAGCGCCAAAGTCAAAAGCCTAGGGGTAATTTTTGACTCCTTTATGACAATGGACGCACAAATAGGGTCAGTAGTCAGCGGATCTCACCATCTGCTGCGCCTACTACGCAGACTCACTCCGTTCATCCCTAAAGAAGATTTAGCGGTCGTGGTGGGAGCAATTGTAAACTCCAGACTGGACTATGCAAACGCCCTCTACCTCGGACTCCCCAAGTACCAAATTGCTCGTCTGCAAGTCGTTCAGAATACGGCCGCCAGACTTGTGACTGGGAAAAAACCCTGGGAATCCATCTCACCTTCACTGAGAGCCCTTCACTGGCTGCCAGTTAAAGACAGAATTGCTTTTAAAGCCCTCTGTCTTACGCATAGATGTGTCCATAGGAATGCCCCCCTTTATTTATGCGAAATAATAAAAGCTCATAACCCCAATCGCGTTTTGCGATCCACTAATCAGAACCTGCTCAAGGTTCCGAAAGCCAACTTCAAGTCCAAAGGAGAAAGAAGATTCGTGATCCAAGGTCCCAGACTATGGAACGCTTTACCAACCAGCATTCGGTTGGAGGAGAACCACCTAGCATTCAGGAAAAAGGTCAAGACTTTTCTCTTTTGATATCAAAGGAGACAGGAACAACAAGCACCCAGAGGGGATTCAGTTCGCATGTGCCGCGCTATATAAGTTTTCATTCATTCATTCATTCATTCACCGCCACAAAAATGCTGCTAGCAGGACTTTTACACTGGAGAGGTTCGCTTTGCAGGCGCTCATTTTAGCATTATAGCACCTGCAAACCGACCCAGTGTGAAAGGGGTCTAAGTGGCAAGTTGTATTCTAACCTTACCCCCTCATAAAGACTGATCAGCCCTTACTTGCACATACCTAAAACCATGAAATAGTCCCTCAATCTCACATTCACAATAATGAGTATATTTAGGGGTTAATTTACTAAATCTAAAGCGCAAAATCTGGTGCAGCTATGCATGGTAGCCAATCGGCTTCTAAATTCCGCTTGTTTAATTAAATTTTGACAAAAAAAAAAAAAACGGAAGCTGATTGATTTCCATGTAGAGTTGTACGAGATTTTGCACTCTCCATATATGAGGGGGGGGGAAGATTGGGGACTTTAAATGAGGTGTATAAGTATAGCACCTCCATCCCTGGTTCAAGAGATAAAAAAAAAAAAAAAAACGGTAAGGGAAAATTGGGACTTTAAGCGAGGTTGCAGACAAGGTGAGAGTAGTATAAAAGTACTACTATTCATGGAAGTGCAGGCATACATCAACATACAAATAAACATGTAAATTAAAACATATGTATTTCAAATAGAAGGCATTACTATATACTGAAAACACATAGTATGTGCACATACAGTAAGCGCAGCAACAAGTGCAGCAATGCCTGGCCATGTGCCACATGCTGTTGTGCATGGATATGTGGATGCATCCAATGACAATATATGTACAAAAAAGCATATTAACAGTTATAGCGAGATGGTTACAATAGTGAGAAGCTGGTAAAAAGCATATAAAATACCAATGCTAAAATATAACAACATAGGATATGTGTAGCATCCATATTAGCCCAGGATATATACAGCATCCATACTAGCCCGACGCGTTTCATGTCTATGGACACTCTTCAGGGGCAGGGTGCTTGATTTATCTAGAACGGGTAGAGCATAATTAGTAAATAGTTCATGGGTAAATAACCAGTGTAAGGTAGAAAGAATGTCCACCTAGGGTACTCACATAGGATCTAAGGTACAGAGATATGGATTTATATGAAGCCATCGCCAAAAAGATATATCTGTCAGGGGAGCTGAATATTTGAAATACATATGTTTTCATTTACATGTTTATTTGTATGTTGATGTATGCTTGCACTTCTATGAATAAATTTGTACTTTTATACTACTCTCGCAACCTCGCTTAAAGTCCCAATTTTCCCTTACCAGTTGTTTTTTTGTTTGTTTATCCTTTGCACTCTCCAGTTTTAGTAAATCAACACCTTAGTGTCCAGGCACCATTAACCGCTTGAGGACCACCACACGACGATATACGTCGACAAAATGGCACGGTTGGGCACAAGGGCGTACATGTACGTCCCCTTTAAGATCCCAGCCATGGGTCGCGAGCGCACCGCCGTCGGCGCTCTTGCAACCCGGTCCTCTTCTCCGTGACTGTCCCCACGGGAACAGCGGACCCAATCGCCGCCGGTGTCCCGCAATCGGGTCACAGAGCGGAAGAACGGGTGGAGGTAAGTGTAAACAAACCTCTCCCCGTGCTTTCTAGTCAGACTGTCACTGATCGTCTGTTCAGTGATCAGTGACGTCACACACCAAGCCATGCCCCCCACAGTAAGAATCACACATTAGGGCCCCCTCCTGGTTAACCTCTTCACTTCCAGTGTAATTTTTACAGTAACCAGTGCATTTTTATAGCACTGTTCGCTGTAAAAATGGTCCCAAAATAGTGTCAAAGGTGTCCGATGTAACCGCCATAATGTCGCAGTCACAATAAAAATCGCTGATCGCCGCCATTACTAGAAAAAAAAATGTATTAATAAAAATGCAATAAAACTATCCCCTATTTGGTAGACGCTATAATTTTTGCGCAAACCAATCAATAAACGTTTACTGCAGGTATTTTTTACCAAAAATATGTAGAAGAATACATATCGGCCTAAACTGAGGAAACAAATGTTTTTTATATATTTTTGGGGGATATTTATTATAGCAAAAAGTAAAAAATATTGTTTTGTTTTTCAAAATTGTCGCTCTAATTTTGTTTATAGTGCAAGAAATAAAAATCCCAGAGGTGATCAAATACCACCAAAAGAAAGCTCTATTTGTGGGAAAAAAAACACACCAATTTTGTTTGGGAACCACTTCGCACGACCGCGCCGCAGTGCCGATTCACAAAAAGTGGCTTGGTCTTTAAGCTGCATAATGGCTTAAGTAGTTAAAATGTGTGTATAGCCCAAATGCTTTTTTTTTTTCACTTTTGACAAGTGAGGAAAGGATGAAAGAAAATTATTTGTACTGTCTGTGTCTCTTTGGAAAGATTTTTTAATATTTTCCAGAGATGGAAAAGGAAGGTAGAGAAAAACTCTACAAAGTAAGGAAAAATACCCTTTAAGTCAGTTGTCACCAGAACAGATGTCCTCATTAGAAGATTTCCCCACTCTTTTCTCATTCTGGTGTCAACTATAACATTCTGGATTTCCCATTGCTTTCTATCTCAATAACAACACTCACCGGGGCAAATAGAAGATGATTTCCCATGTGGGGAAAGACAGCAATACAAAGTTGAGTTGGATTATATTCCTTCCCTACTCTATCCAAAATTGGAAAAAAAAATTGTCTGGAGTTACACATTACTATTCAGCATATACAATGACAATGTGAAGCCAATATAGCAAGATTCCCATGAAAGTATCTCTACTTTAAGAGCTACAGCAGCAGTAAAACAGCTCAGTAGCACTACATTGCAGGAAAGGACTCTGATGATGGCCCAGAGAAAATAAGAATAATAATTAGACTTACAAGTTGGGTATTGGGAATTGGGCTAACAAGCCCTCTTAAAAAAAAAAGGATTTACTGTAAAACCAGTAGTTTATTTAGGTTTTGTGCTGCCCTAGGCCTGACTAAACTCATGACCCCCTAAATTTAAATATGATCCACCCCTTCCTGTCAGGGCCACACCTCTTTCTGTTTAAGACCCACCCTGACATTTTCGAGTTGGGACACTAGTTCTGATGGCCTGGGGGGGGGGGGCAATGGATTCACTTAATTTGCATAGATTTCCTCTCACTTCCTGTTTGACTATGGGACAGGAAGTGAAGGGAAATCTCTGCAATGGGACAGGGATGGTAAAAAATAAACTGACAGGGGCTATAACCCTCTCTTACTCTATCCAAAATGATATAGTTCTACTTTAAGCACAAATTTCTGATAATTTTATGGAGCAGACTAAGAAGATATAACCATGCCAATGGTGCAGCAGAAAACATATAGCACAGTGAGGAAGGTTTGTGGTCCAGAATGATAGGACATTTAGAATTAGAAGCCCCCACAGTTGCGGAATGCCAGCCGCCCACATACCGGAAGCAATGCAGCAATTCAGCCCAGTCCGCCCCATTAAACTTGCGCTACACTATTAGTGTAGAACAAGCCGATGGGGACTCTTTCCCTGCTGCCCCCCTGCAAAGTGCTGCCCTAGGCCTGGGTCTTGTTGGCCTAGGCCAGGATACAGCGTTTTGTAAAACCCATGAGGAGCCCAAGTTCATTCATCAGCAATGGTGTCATGAGTAACAAAATAAAGCTGGCCTTATGCATTAATATTTTTCTCGTTCAACCCTGTGGGCTGAGTAGGAGAAAAGACTCAATTACGCCATCCATGCTTCAAGGAGTAGATGGGCAAAACTGTCCTATCAGCTATTGTATTCAGGCAGACGGCACCCACAGCTTTTAGAATACCTGAACAGTGGCTGCATTTGATTGGTTGCAGCCATTGTTCAGCAAACAATTTTCTGCCTACCGACTTCAATTTTTAGTTCAAAGGAAGTTAGGCAGGAGGTTGCCCACAGGGCTACCCATGACTAAAATTTCATCCGGTTCATCAGGAAATGGTCAATATTGTCTCCATGTATGGCCAGCTTAAACTGACACATAATTGGTGCTTCTACAAAATCTGTTAAAATCGATATATTACTCCCACTGATTAGCAGTCTTCGGGGTTGATTTACTACAGGCAACTAGACTGTGCACTTTACAAAGTGCAGCTGAAATCTGAAAGTGCAGATGCTCCAGAGCTTAGTAAATGAGGTAAAGCTTCATAATATATATATATATATATATATATATATATATATATTTATATATATATATATATATATATATATATATATATATATAGATAATATTTAACCACCTCAATACGAGGCACTTAAACCCCTATTCTGCCCAAGCCGTGTTTCTGCTTTCAGCCCTGTCACACTTTGAATGACAATCGTGCAGTCATGCAACACTGTACCCAAATATATATCATTTTTTTTTCTCCACAAATAGAGCTTTGTTTTGGTGGTATTTGATCACCTCTGTGGTTTTTATTTCTTGCGCTTTAAACAAAAAAAGAGAGACAAGTTTGAAAAGTTTTGCTATAATAAATATCTCCAAAAAAAAAAATGTTTTCCTAAGTTTAGGCCGATCCGTATTCTTCTACACATTTTTGGTAAAAAAAAATGCAAAAAGTGTATATTGATTGGTTTGTGCAAAAGTTATAGCGTCTACAAAATAGGGGATAGAGTTATGGCTTTTTTTTTACTAGGCGGCGATCTGCGATTTTTATTGTGACTGCGATATTACGGCGGACATATCAGACACTTTTGACACTATTTTGGGACCATTCACATTTATACAGCGATCAGTACTATAAAAATGCAGTAATTACTGTATAAATGTGACTGGCAGGGAAGGGTTAACACTAGGGGGAGCTCAAGTGGTTAATTGTGTTTCCTAGGGAATGATTCTTACTGTGGGGGGGGGGGGGGTGGGCTCACAAGGGGAAGAGACCGATCGGTGTTCCTCTGTACTGGGAACACACCATCGGGTACCTCTCACCTGACAGGATGTGGATTTGTGTATTTAGACACACAGATCCACAGTCCTGCTAGGTTACCGGGCATTTGCTGGTGCCCGGCGGACATCGTGGTCGCTGGGCACACGCATTGGCTCCCGAGTGAAGGGGCGGGCACGCCAGGTCCAAGAATACGAGAATGTCGTATGACACCCGCCAAGAATGAAAGCCGCACCGCCCAGCCGTTCTTTGATGGTGATTCGGGCGGCAAGTGGTTAAAGATACAAGTGATACTTGAAAGCACACTTTATATGTGATTTTGATATGTGTAAAATATTGTATATTTCTGAATTGAATAACCGCATCCACCCAATCAGTCCTGAAGAAGCAAGTCTATATTGTGAAACGTGTTAAAGTATAGAGCAACATTGGGTGGCACTTTGGTAATCTACATTGACACTATATCTATTGACTCCATTGTTGGACTTCAACATACTGTATGATATATTGTGGCTCACGATCTCCATACAATAAGATTGGGTATCTGTTAAATCCTTGTATGTGGAGGGTGTTTTTTTTTTTCCTTGTCTGTCATATTTTAATGTATTTCTAATAAATGTTGGTAATTTTTTAATACATGCCGACTCATGCTGTGCCTGAAAAGTCTGCATTTTTGGAGATGTTAGTTTAACTTCTTTTTTTTTCTGTTATGCCCTGTACACACGATCGGATATCTGATGGAATCGAATCCGATAGATTTTTTTCATCAGATATCCGATGAAGCCAACTTTCATCAGTCTTGCCTACACACCATCAGTCAAAAATCCAACCTTGTCCAATTTGGTGATGTAAAACACTACAACGTGCTGAGAAAAATGAAGTTCAATGCTTCCGAGCATGCGTTGACTTGATTCTGAGCATGCGTGGATTTTTAAACGATGGACTTCCACACAGACGATCATTTTTTTATTCATAGGAAAATTTTAAAACATGTTCTATATTTTTTCACTGATGGAAACCAAACCGATGGGGCCCACACACGATCGGTTTGTCCTATGAAAACAGTCCATCGGTCTGTTTTCATCAGACAAACCGATCGTATGTACAGGGCTTTAAAAATAAGCCTTCAGTTTGCAAACAATTTACAATCACGTGCAATTTTTTTTTTTTTTTTAAAACAGCATTTTTGCTTGCACATGATTGGATGGGGGAATTCAGCAGAGCTTCTGCTCATTTACTAAGCTCTGAAGCAACTGTTCTTGCAGCGTGCAACTGCAATTTGCAGAGTGCACATTCTATTTTCCTTTAGTAAATCAATCCCATTGCCTTACAAGGTATTTGATTGTCCATGTACATCTAAAGAGAAAAATTAAAAAAGGGAGAAAGAGAGGGAAGGTAATAGCATTTCATGTCCTGGTTTATTGTTATAGGCAATGCTTGTCCTTTCCAAATGTAGCACTTCAGAACATGTTTGTGCCATATATATATATATATATATATATATATATATATATATATATATATAGTTCTACATATGCTCTCACTAAAATCAAAACACCAGCCTGACCACAGTTCACAAAACAATCTATTCACACAGTCTAAATTCAATAGGCATTTGCACCAGATGGAGATTTTTGGACTGCAGAATTTCCCAGATCTGCCAGAAATCTGTCTTTCAAACACGCCATGCATTCAAACACCACTAATAACATCTAAACCTATCGACAATGGTAGTGTATTATACTGCGTGTTAAAGTCTCACAAATCACTAACATCTCATTGTCTATTTACAGTGAAATATATGATTTCAACGTTGACAGATCATAGGATCAAATGTCTGCAGTATCAAAAAAATGATTTTTCTGCTTTCTATTGTTGTGCTTATAGGAAAAAATAACTATAAGGCACAATCCAGGAATATACATTTCATAAGGCAAAGCATCCATATCCAACATACTATCAGTTATTCTGGCCATACATTATACAATGTTCTTGTTTAATTTCCTTTAGATTTACATTCAATACCTATGTAGGGCAAGGTTCTGCCTGATCGCATTCAAATTGAAAGTATTTAGATTTGACCTCATATTACAGTATAAAGTATTGGTAAATCTAAAAGAAAATTGTATAATGTATGACCAGTCTTAGCTGATTGTTAGCATGTGTATGGTGCAAATCTAAAGATTGCTATAAACAGAAAATTGAGTTTCTCCAAAATTGATTTAAAGGGGTTGTAAAGGTACAATTTTTTTTTTTCCTAAATAGCTTCCTTTACCTTAGTGCAGTCCTCCTTCACTTACCTCATCCTTCCAGTTTGCTTTTAAATGTCCTTATTTTTTCTGAGAAATCCTCACTTCCTGTTCTTCTGTCTGTAACTCCACACATTAATGCAAGGCTTTCTCCCTGGTGTGGAGTGTCACAGGAGAGTCAGGACGCCCACTAACACACAGCTCCTTTCTCTATCTGCAACGTAGAGAACGTCCTGACTCTCCCGTAGTCCAAGGGAGGGGGCGAGCATGACACTCCACACCAGGGAGAAAGCCTTGCATTACTGCATGTAGTTACAGACAGAAGAACAGGAAGTGAGGATTTCTTAGAAGAAATAAGGATATTTAAACGCAAAATGGAAGGATGAGGTAAGTGGAGGACTGCACTAAGGTAAAGGAAGCTATTTAGGGAAGAAAATGGTACCTTTACAACCCCTTTAATAAATGTCAGACAAGAAGACACTTAGAGAATCCCATAAATAAGAAACCATTGGCCACACTACATCGGCTGACATTTAAGTGGACCTGAGTGGTGTTAGCCCTACAGTCAGAGAAGTCAAGTCCTTTTAGAATTTGCCCCCGGGCTCCGTCCCCTGGCGTCACATCGCTTGCAGGGAACAGAGCCTGAAACACAGAGCATCGAGCAAAGGATCCGGCGGGGACACAGCGGGGGGACAATGCAATACAATCCTGAGTGTGGCTCGGGGTAACTGCTAATGGTAATAAAAATAAACCCCGAGCCACACTTGGGAATACTGCCAGGGAGGTTAATCAACTTCTGCTGAAGAAACATTGTGTACGTTTTTTACTGATCAGCAGCTGCAGCTGATCAGTGTATTGTGACTAAGCAGGTGATACTGAAGAGAGTGCAAAATCTGGAGCAGATCTGCACAGAAACCAATGAGCTTCCAGCTTTTACTGCCAAAGTTTAATTGAACAAGGAGAAATTAGAATCTGATTGGCTACCATGCACAGCTGCACCATATTCTGTAGTAAATCCACCCCCATGTCACAGCAGGGGGATTTCTTCATCCACCTTCTTTGTGTGGATGGAAAAAAAACTATTTTTTATTTTTTTTTTAGAAGAAAAGAAATAGCCATGTATGGCCAGCTTTGGGCCAAACCATTTACCATTAACAGGGGTGCTTACAATGATCAGCATGTATTAATTTATGTAAAACATTTATCCCAAAAGGAGAAAAAAATGTTGCTGTAACTGCTTGTAAAGTGTTAGCTGGAGTTCGACTCTATTAGTCAAGTCCATCTAAAGCTCACCATCTTGATTGTACAATGTACTTAAAGAGGAAGTAAACCCTAATGGGTGTTACTTCCTCTTTGTTTCCCTGTAAAGGCAAAGCATAATGGGCTACTATGCATTGCATAGTAGCCCATTAGGTGACACTTACCTGCAGGAGAAGCCTGCGATGTCCCCGTCTTCCTCGTTAGTAGCGAGCGGCCATTCTTCACCCCTCTTCCTTCTGGGGGCGCGAACTCTGGCACTGTGACTGGCCAGAATCGCGTGATGTCGCGTGACGTCACTCCCGCAGATAAGTGCGGGAGCCGCCTTTAATGACATGACCCGAGATAGAAATGGCACAGCATGTCCTTTCTAACTACCGGCACATGCACAGGAGAAATCGCCCTATGGCGATTTGAAAATATCTCCTAGACCATGCAGGTCTGGGAGATATTTCAAGCACCTACAGGTAAGCCTTACCTGTAGGCTAAAGTGGTTATAAAGGGTTGTAAAGTGGTTGTAAACCCCTCCATACCCCTCCATACAACTTGCACCTACAGGTAAGCCTGGATTAAGGCTTACCTGTAGGTGCAACAAATATCTCCTTAACCTACACGGTTAAGGAGATATTTGCAAGAAGGACTGCACTGATGTCAACAATGGCGCAGGAGCACTGAACGTGCAATTTTTGTGAATGGGTTACTGGGGGGGTAATGCCATAATCATGTGCATGCGCGGGAATCTGCCAGTCCTGCACGCATGCGTGGGAGTGACGTCATCGCCGCTCCGGTCAGTCACAGCGCCGGAGTGGCGATACAAGGAAGAATATCGTAAAAGACATGGCGGCAGAGGG